>JAGTJL010000031.1:0-364579 GCA_020746875.1 Rhexocercosporidium sp. MPI-PUGE-AT-0058 | reverse complement strand
ATAAATTTTTACTCACTTAATTTATATTTTAACTCTAAATTACGCCTTCTTATAAAATAACGCTTCTTTTTTCAAATCTTTATTTCTATTCCAACTTTAACTTTTTCTTCTCTTTCTTTAACTTAACTCTCTCTTTTAATCTAATCCTTTACCTTACCCTTACTACTTTCTTTACTCTTTCTAACCTTATATATTCTCCTTATTAATCTCTATCTTTTATATATTATACTTTTTCCACCCGTTTAATTTAATTATCAATTTATAAAATACTTATAATAATATACTTGCTTTTATTAATCCTTAATCTATCCTTTGCCTAAATTATATTAATATCCCTCTCTTAACTTCCGCTTTTTCTTCTGCTTTTAATATCTCGTTAGCCCCCTAAATGCCGTTTGCCCGCATATATAACCAAACTTCCTGATCCGTAACTTTTACTAGCCTTATTACTATAATCACTATTACGACTAATCGTATAATCTCCGGATATTAATAAACGCTCCTTAAGATCCGCTTAAACTTCCGATTACCCTCCCGGATCTCCTTTTATTTATTGCAAACTTGCTATATAACGCTATAATTATAATAACTTATATACTTCTAAAATAGAATCCGCTATAATACTTGCACTTCCGCATTAACTAATTCTTACTCGGGATCGACGCACTCTTCGAACGTATGCCGGAAATTAATTAAATTCCTTATATACTTCCGGACGTAATACAACAAGCACTTCCCAACCTACTAGTCTAATCGATTCTCCAAATCCCATACTTCACAACCTGCTTACCGATTCCGTGCTTAAATCTATACCCGCTACTACTGCCGCTAGCTTTACTAAAACTAAAATATAATACGCTCTTTTTAATTAACCCGGTCTGTCATAAATTCCTGGTCAAAACTCACGGCATTATTTTAAGTATATCTTAAGAGCGAATTAAAAAATAAATCATAATTGCTCTTAATTTTATTATTAGGAATCTCAAGAAATGAAATATTATTAATTGATATATTAATAATACTGTTTATAAACCGGTCTTATTTTTCTTACTCTTAATAAATATATACTTGCCGCTGCGCTTTTAAGTCGTCTATTATAGTATTACCTGCTTAATATACATCGCAACGCTCCTCCGCGTCCTCATACCTCGCTCGATCCATCCTCTTATCCATTACTTAATTCAAATAAACCCGCCGACACCTAACACTGCTCATAAATCGCTTAACTTTCTGCTGCTCGATCCGTTGCTTTTCTTTAGCCGTTATAAAAATATAAAACTTAACTGGCCGCCGCCGTATTTATTCATATACCTTTTGTAATATTTCTTATCTTCTAACAAGTATTAATATAATAGCTTTACTCTTATTCTCATCCCGCCCGCCTCGTTTACTCTTTTAATTATAATTCCGCATTTAATAAATAAGCTTTATATAAATCATTACCCGAACATCAAGACGATTAATGCCTAAGCTAAATGCATTAATAATAATAATAATACGTCCATCGGAATTTTCTTACGCTTTCCGGATCTTATTTTTAATTACGGCATTATTTACGTCTCGGTAATATACGTGGTAATCTAATATACGGCTTATTTCCTAAGTAATAATAATACTATTACTATATATAATAATTTTCGCTGAAGCGAGATATTCTTTTAATTTCTCGTTTATTAACTTGCAAATAACTGTAATATCCTTTCTTTTAAACTCATCCTCCTTATACTTAACCGCGAAATACGTAATATTAAAACAGCTAGTAAACGATCGGAATATATAAATATCTTCGGCCCGGATCTTTATAATATTTATGAATTCTGACTCGGCATATAATAATAATATCGCCGTTAAATAAACTATTTACACCCCCCTTTCCATTAACTCGCCTAATCGCCTCATCTTCGGACGGAATTCGGAAGTGCTATCTAAAACCGTATAATATTCATCGAATACAAACCGGTCTAATTAATATAACCCTTACAACCGGTTTAAAAACGTCTTAAATATCTTATTAACGGCTGACTCCAGAGTAATAATAATAATCTAGCTAAAGGAATAGTATTATTAGAGATTCCATTTCACATATAAAATACCTAATTATTAACATCGTTCTATTATATACTCTTATAATAAAACTAATAAGCTAATAATAATAATAATGCCGGAATATATACTCTTCGCTAATAACTAAAATAATAATATCTTCCTAACTCCCGTCGCCATCACGCCTAAAATAGGACTTTAATACTTCATAATAGCTTGCAATACGAGCTCTTATAAACTACGGAATTATACTTCACTTCCTAATATCTTCTCCAACTCGACATGGATATTAACACCCCGTAATCGCTTTCACCGGGCCAATTATACGTCTTACATCTCGCCCTTATATACTTACCGCTTCCTCTTAGCTCTCTCACTTATACTAATACCTTAATATACCGACGGAAACCTTAAAAAATAATATTATACGTAATTTACTCGTCGGAACTTCTTACGGCGACTAATAATAGAATTATTACTTTTTATCAACTCCCGAGCGTAAATTATACTTATAATATAAGTTCCGTAACTAGCTTACAAATCCTATAAGTCGTCTTTATCTATATTATTTTTATCTTATCCATCACCCTCTTCTAACTTTATCTTCTTGTTTTTAAATCAGTCTTCGCGATAATACTGGCGTAATATAATAATAGTAATCTAGCGATAACTTATAATACTAAACCCGTTTATACTTATTAATCTTAACCCGGCTTCTTTTAAAATCTTCCGGGCTCGTTCCGACGTCTATAAACAGGATTGCTATTGAGCTAATAATTTCTTTTAATTTATCTAGTTCTCGCTCTCGCCGTCTTCTCTTTAATTATCTCTTTTCCGCTTTCTAAAAACGTTATTATTTTCCTTAAAATCTTACTACTTTTGCTTTAAGCCTGTTTACTATCGATGTTCTTTCTTTTAATTATTTCTTTATAAAAATAAATTACTATTCGATTTCCTTATTGCTTAAAATTATAACTTTTCCTAAAACGATAATATTAATTACAAATAATATATTAATAACTCCTCAACTTTTCTTAATAAATACCGGTGTATAATCTTAATATTTCTACTATTCTAATAACCCTTATAATACGTAATCACGAACGCAATTAAACTTTCCTTAATAAAAATATTCCGTACGCTACCGTACGCCGTATTTTTTTACCGTATTCCCAACAACTCCGATGCTTTAATTAATTAATTATCGTATAAATATATCAAAACTCATAATAATTCCTAAAATTGTTTTACGTGGCGCTAATACGCGATTATAGCTTCCCTTTTTAACTTCCTTATATTATTTATAAACTACCCTCTCAACTGCTTTTCTTTATATATCCTCTCGTATAACCACTACTACTTATATATTACAAACTAATTCCGCTCGTCGTCTAAAAACAATTACCTTACTCGGGTCTCGGACGGCTGATCTACTATTTTGTTTTAATAAATTAATAGCACTTACTTTATATTTACTTCTCCGTTTTTACTTATTATAATTATTATTAACTTCTTAAATAATTCCTCTCTTACCTTCTCAACTAACTTATAAATTATACCTCGGAATTAGCTCATACTAAACCGGATCTTAAGATATAAAATATTATTCCTAATCCACTAAATCTTCCCTTCGACGGTAATAATATACCGAATTTTAAAACCGTACGACCGATTATAATATAATTATTACATAAGCTTAAGATCTTTGCTATTATAAGTTATAATTATGAACGAACGAACTAAACCCCGAGTCAAAACGTAATAGCTTGACGCTCTTTCCCTAACTACTTCTAGACTTAAACCACGCTCTTAGTATTATATAATAGCCTCCCGTCGCCGCTCGAACGCCTCTTAAACCACTATTAATCGGGCTAACTTGATTACGGCCGAATATTTAAGCGTATAATCCTCGGGATTTAATTACTTATTGTTTTCTCGTATTCTTAAAATGGCTAACTTATTAATTAATATATTTTTATACTCGTCGTCTTATAATAATTAATTTAATAACGTAATCTATAATCGCAAAATCTGCCGCTAAATCCGGCTTATTTACTTAATCTTCTTGTCTAATTCCTCCTCTTTTCTTTTTCTTAAATCCTTTTTTTAGTCTTCTTTTTACTATACGAATTCCTTAACGTTTATTTATACGTCGTTAATAATTATCTATTGCCTTTTCGTTAATTCAAATCCCGGCCGCTTCTCGGGCTCAATGCCTTTCGACCGGAATATATAATACATTAACTGCTTGCAAACCTTTATATATCGCACGACGGTAATAATATTTATCTAATTATTAAACGGTATTTAAACTTCTTTATTCACTTCTTTTTTATTCGCTTTAAATAATGCTTTTAGTTTTATTACTTGCCGAATATAATAATATTATACGTCTTAAACTAACTAATTAAATACTCGGCATAACACTTCTAATTCTAGCTCGTCCTCCTTAATAAAGGTAATTAATGCTCGCAATTCTTCCCGGTCATACCCTTCGGAATACTCAACTTAACTTATGCGATATAATTATGGATTTAACTCCCGGGATTCCTCTAATTTATTAATTTAACGACGCTGCTCCTCGTCGGCTTATTATATTTCTTAATTTAACCGTTTCTTAATAGCCTCCAAATCGACGTCTCCCGACGGCATAGCGGGGCTAGATCCCTCTGCTTAAACTTTAAAAAATACAGAACCGGAACTTTTAGGGAAAAACTACTAGTAATAAATTAAAATTCATAATATCACTTATATTTCTTAGCCGGTATATTAACGCCTTCTTTTTCTCTTATTTACTTAACCGTATTATTTTCTGAAATATTTCTGAATAACTTAATATTAGCAATTAATATAACGATATAAAGCAAATAAGCACCCTTTTCTATTTATCTTAAGTCTCCTTAATTCAGGAATCGAGGGCTAGATTAAACTAACGAGGATTGGTAACTTATCTAACTCTGCTCGATATAAAATTAATCCTTTAATTTAATTTACTTCTTTTGAAATTCGCTCTCGTGCTTCCTTAATTATATTATGGTTATTAAAACCGCTTAAATAGTAGGAAATCTAATTAAGTAACACGGTATATTAGCATACGGTGCATACTATTATTTTAAATATTAGCAAATAAATAAATAAATTTATAACTTAACTCTTTCTTTAGATTATTTAAATAATATCTCCTCTTTTCTTATTTTCTTTACGCGTCTTATTACCTTCACGCGTTCGGCATTCATAATCCGAACCTATACGTAATATAATTAATTATAATTTCCGCTTTTATACTTTTATATTTTTATACTTACTTTATACTTAAGAACCGCATTTTAGCTGATTTAACTTATATATCTGCTTCCTTTATTAAAAATCGACGACGATTACTATCTTCTCGTAAAACTTACTTAATAATAAGGTTCTGGTAGAAATTTCGACGAGGCTAGTGTCGCATATGCTAAAGCTAATTTATATTCGAATTTGAGCCTCACCCGAGCTTATTTAAACGTAACCTTAATAAATGAATCTAATCAAATGAATCTTATAACCTCGGCAAATCCACGCTAATGAATTGTATAAGGAATCAAATGAATCTTATATTAAATTCATTCAACAATAATGGATAAGTCTTTCTCGGAGATCAAAGAATTTAAGAAGGTCTTATTAAATATAAGCTTATTGTTCTATTTTAACTTTAATATAAAAATATTATAATTAAAAAGAATTAAATTAATAATCGAAACCAAGGCTTAGTCGTAAATAAGTCAAACGGCGTCAAAAACTCTAACTTTAGTAATAATATTAAAAATGTCGATTATCTTTTACACTTTAATAATTTTCAAATTATATTAAATTAATAAATATATAATTAAGTTTCGGCATATTAATATATTAAAATACTTATAACTTAATAATTATTTAAAAAATTAAAGCAAGGACTTTAAGGCTAAAGTTCTTAATTAATAAAAATATAACTTAAGCTTTTTAAGTAATATTATTTAATAAGTTATTTTTTGCTAGTATTCTAAGTTACGTAATAATAAAGTCTAAGATAAAAGTCTTTTAGCCACAGCCTTAAACTAAAATTAATTTATTATTAATAATATGCTTTTTTAAAATCGGAATAAGACTAAATTAAATATTATTAAAGCGTTATTTAAGAATATACTTATTTACAAAAGAAATTAAATTTTCGATGATATTAAGCTTATCGACAGAAGTCTAGGATAATGTAAAAGCCGTATAAAAGCCTCGGAGATTATTTAGAATATTAATATCTCTTATAAGTTACTAAGCTATAATATAAATAGAAATTAAGTTCTCGCTTTCTTAAGACTCTCGATATGCCTTAATAATAGCTAATACGCGGGCTTTATTTTTTAAATTAAAAATAATTATGAAAAATATCGCCGTAATATTATTAATTTCTTTAATAATAAACTTAATTATAGCGGTAAAATTATTCTTTATAAAGTCGAACTCGGCGTCTTATAAAGCCTTAATAAATTTAGCCTTTAGCTTTTGCATTTCTAAGCTTTATAAGTTATTTATAAAAGCGAACTGCTTAAAAGCTTTTTTTTTAAAAGGATTCGACTTAGTATTTTTAAAAAAGTAGACTAAAATAATAATAATAATTTTCGTAAACATATTAACAGAAATAACCAAGGTAATAATAGTTTTAATAAACTCGTTAGCAAAAGCGGCTAATATAATTAAGTCGGTGTATAATAATAAAAAAAAGCTGGACTTAAGACTTTTTAAGTTATACTTCTTTTTAATTGTAATAAGCTTATTTACGTAAAATAATAGTTTATTTAAAATAGTAAAGAATATATTATTTTAAATAATTTCGACTGCCGTAACTTATAAAGTTTTTTTAAAAATAAGTTAAGAAATCGAGGCAATATTAATATTTAATTTTACAGCAGCTTTAATAAAAAAAGCTATTATGAATTAAATTTTATTCTCGATAATATTGCTATTGTCTTTCGCTATAATTACTTAAAAAAGCATTTTAATAACTTAAAGGAATTAGTTTAAAATATAAGAATATATAATACTTGACTTATAGGCTTAAGAATAACTATTATTTATAAAATAAGCGGAGTAATTAATATCTTATTTAAAGAATTTATAATTATATATAATATTTTTAATATATAAAAAGTGTTTAATCTTAATATTATTGTCAAATGTCTTTAAGAATATATAATAAAAAAAAGGAAAACGCGTAAAATATAAAAAAAATAATATATAAAAAGAAAAGGTTTTTGTTTTTTAAAAGAATAATTATTATTATTTACTTAAGCCGTTATTAAATTATATTAAATATTTTAGTATAATAATACGCTAAAATAACTGCATATAAACTAGCGCTTAGCCGCAAGGCCAGCCTTTTTATATTTTAATATCTTAATATATTAAAATATCTTTTTTTTAAATAATTTCCTTTTTACTTTATAATTATTAATTTTACTTTTATAATATTATCGCGCCGCAAACTTACTTTTTAAAGCGCTCTTAATTCAAGTCTTTCTTTAAGCGTCAATTCCGAACTTATAATACGTAACTTAAAAAAGCTATTACAAAAAGTCAATTTTTATTCGTATAATATATATTTATACGCTAATAATACTTAAGTTCAAAAGCCTTATTAAGGAAATCGTTACTTATGGCGCCGAGAATATTATAAAGCTATTCCGGATTATATTTAAAAGTACGTGAATTCTTTGCTTTTTACTTAAATACTTTTTAATAATTTATATAATTGCTTTCGGCCTATTAATCGCTAGCAAACCTGCTATCGAGTCACTTACTAGCGCTTTATTATTTTCTAGTCTTATTAATATATTAAGTACTTCTCTACGACCTCTTAAATTACTATTTAATATTCTATTTATTATTAAACTTAAGCGTATTTTATATATATTCTCTCTTTATTTAGTCGGAATATCTGCTGATTTCTTAATCTTTATAAGCCGTAATAAAAGTATCTTTAGATCGCCTTTTATATAATATCTTATTATTAAAAGCGAGATAAGTAATAATAAGAAGGATATTTTATATTTAAATATTACTTTCTTTAAATAAATTTAAAGAGTTTATTATAAAAAAAAATAATAAAAGAGTTATAAGCCGTTGAAAATAATAAAATAAAAGAATTAATAATTAAAGCGCTAAAAGAAATAGAAATAAATTCAAATATATAAATACTCGTCTTAAACTTATTATTATAAATAAAACATCCCTTTTTCATAAAAGATTTTAGTTTATTAATTTTATATAATTCGATTTTGGGCGTAATTACCGGATAGCCCGGCTTTATAATAAGAAAATAATTATTAACTTAATAATTTATACGTTAATAAAATAATTATAATTAATTTAGCGCTTTAATATTTTAATATTAAAATATTTGAACTGTAAATTCTTAAATACTTCTCGTTACTCTTTTTAATAATAGAAAGTTAATACGAAAATATTAAGTTAAAGACTTAATCGCCGGAAGATAATCATAGGCTTAGTCGAGGACTAATAATAAGAATATAATTATAAGCTTAATTAGAGATTTAATAATAAAGAAATAGTTATAAGTTGAATTGAAGACTTAATAATAAAGAAATAATTATAAGCTAAATTAAAGACTTAATAATAAAGAAATAATTAAGCTAAGTTAAAAACTTAATAATAGAGAAATAATTAGGCTAAGTTAAAGACTTAATAATAAAAAAATAATTAGGCTGAATTAAAGACTTAATAATAGAGAAATAATTATAAGCTAAGTTAAAGACTTAATAACTCATTCTTATTTATTTCTATAAGGATTTCTTTTTTACTACTTTAATAAATATAAATACAAGAATTATTATATAATACTTGAATACGCTTTTCCTTTCGAATTATTTTTTTACGATTTTTAACTCTTTTTACTCGTTTACTTTAATATATATTAATAAGTTTAACGCAAATCCTTTTATTTTTACGTATTTATGGAATTTTTACTTAATACTTTTAATTTAGCTATTAAGCTTTATACCGTCGTAATAAACGTATCTTAATCCGTCGATTCGTATAATAATATTAAGAAAAGTAATAAAATAATTATTATAAATAAAGAAGACCGCCTTAAAGTATATATAACGAGTTTAATAAGTCGAAAGATTTCTGTTATTATTAATTCAGGGAAATGCCATATTAATAAAGTCGAAACAGCCATTATTAAAGCTGCCTAAAGCTTAATAATCCCGAATAACAAAGGTTATTAATAATTAATTAAAAATTATAAATATTTTTTCGGAGTCCGGCTTATTAATTTTATATTTATTATAACGAGAAATCTTCTTATTAATACCCGACTTATTTAAATAAAGTTAAAGTATAATTTATAATTAATCTGCGAATATTAAAGCCTTACTTATTTTTTAATAAATATTCTTACGGAATTAAATGCCGTTATTATTATTACTTTTGATTTTTTTTTATATAACTTTTAGAATTATTAATTATTTCTATAATATTATATTACGAAGACTTAAGTTACGTTATACTAAAGCGCAAAAAAGGTAAAAGCCTCTTATATTCTTATAATACTTTAAAATGCTTTAATAACGTACTTTTTTAAGTTTGCATTAACTAAGCCTTAACGTAATATATTTCGTAGAGCCATCTTCTCCTTCGAATCCAAGTAGCCCTAGAGCCTCTTAATAATAATTATAGCCGTTTAAGAAAAGACGTCAAATAGAATAATATTACGCAAAAAGTTGGCGGCGACTTAATCGACTTAAGTCCGACTTATATTAAAATATAATAATAAAATTAAAATATAATTTAATATATAAAAGTTATTTTTCTAAACTAAACTTTTTTTGAGGCGTTAAACCTAATCTTATGCGATTTACTATTAAGTCTTATTTATTAAATATAATACTATAACCAGGATATCCGGAAACTTAAAGAATATAATATTCTTATTCTTTAAATATATAAGAATTAAAGAAAAGCGTAATATAAAAGATCTATAATCGTTAATAGCTATAGCGCAAGCCTGGATTTCGGACAGCAAGGCTCTAATTAACTAAATAATATCGGCGCTCACGGAAAGAATGCTATTTAAAAACTCTTAAATAAGGCTAGTTATTATTAATAAATCTTATAAAAAGAAGCTAAAAGTCCACTTGCCGGTCGAAGTAATAATTGAATTATTTTATAATACTTAAAAAGTCTTAAAATAAAATAAATATATTTATTATAAATAATTTCTCGAGGAATGCGTAATAAAGGAAGTATTAACGAGAATCGAAATTATAAAGAATACAAATGTTTTAATATATTAATATATTAAAATAATATTTTTCTGAGTTATTAAGCTACTAAGTAAGTTACTTAATATTTTAATATATTAATATATTAAAATATACGCGCATAATTTACCGCGTAAAATAAATTAATAACTTTAAAAAGCCCTTCTTTTATTTCTTTAAAAATAATACTAAACTCTAGCTCGACGTATTATATAATCGCGAACCAATAATATAAAATAAGTATTAAAAGTAAAGAAGAAAAAAATATAAGTAAGTTTCTCAATAGTTTTTTATAATTTATATTAACTTTTCCAATTCCTAGCGGCGGCGACGGAGCTTTTCGAATAAATAAGTAACGGAATAGAGATTTATTATTTTATTTACTAAAATAAGCTTTTTCTTTTTTCGCTGTATTAATTTTAATAATAGCAGTTATTTATTCAAAAGAGACCCAGAAGACTTCTTAAGCTAAATTAACTAGTCATTCCTCAGAGAACTTAATTACTTAAACTTTACGCTCTTCGGTTCTTATTCTTATTAAACTTAAGACGGTTTTTACCTCCTCGACTACTATTAAGCAAAACCTTATTCTTAAAGCCTTTATTACGCTAGTTAAGTAGTTTTCCTCCGCTTATAAGAATCTCTTAATTAAGTCTGCTACCAAGTCTATTATTAAGCTTACTATTAAGCTTACTACCTTTTCGAATAAGCCTAAAGCCGCTGTGAAAGTCCTTATAAAAGTCTTTTTTCCTTTATATAAAAAGCAAACCGATCTATTTTAGTCGTCTTCCCACTTCTTTTAAGAAATACTTCTTTTAAAGGTTATTATAATTTTTATTTACTTTTTTATTTTAATCGCTAAAATATTAGCTTTTAATAATATTACTTTAAAAACTAATATAACGCTTTTATTTAAAAATAAATAATACTTCTTTTTATAAGGTTTTAATATTAATATTTAATAAATAAAAGAAATGCTTAATAAATTAATCCCTAGCCCGGACGCCGATGTTTTTAACTTTATATCCTCTAAGGAGGCAGGCTATAAAGGCAGCTTTAATATATTATCGAAAAAGCATAACTTATTATTAAATTACTTAGAATTACTATTAAAGAAGTAAAAGTAAAAGTAAAAGTAAATTAAAACGGCAGCAAAAGCTTCGGTTTTGTAAGCGGCAAGAAATCTTAAAATAAATAAGAAAAAAAATAAATAATAATTATAATAAAGGGATTCGGCCGTATATATAATAAATAATATAATTTAATAAAATTATAATTAAAAGTTAATACTTTTCTTATTTTTAATTTTAACGTATCTTAAACTTTATTATAAATTAATAAAGAAAAATAAAATATCAAAAGCGACTTATCTTTTACTTAAATTAAAATAGTCTTATACTCAATAAGTATTAATTAAAAATATAATAATATAACTTAAATTAGCCGTACGACTTATATTACGCTCTTCCGAATAATACGCTCTTCCGAATGACACACTCTTTTCATAATAATACGCTCTCTCTTTAACACGCCGGTAAATTTTTAGCGCCTTATAATTATTAAAAAATATAAATAGCCCGCTTTTTTACTTTTAGTAATATTTTTAATAAATTATTTTAAAATATAACCTGTAAATAATATCTTATAAAGTAATACTTTTTTAAAGGAATATTAAATTATAAACCTTTTATTTTCTTTATATATAATAACGGCGCTAATTAATATAACTTCTTTAATAAATTATATATTACTTAATACTCGAATTAATAAATACGCGACCAGAAAAAATCTCGCGCATTTAAGATATTTTTTAATCTCTAGTAAAAACGCTATAAATAACGTCAGAATCGTCTTCGCTATTATTATGAAATTCACTTGCTCGCGAGCTTTTTCCTACGCTTTTATTATTAATATACTTCCCGCTATTACTAATTCGAGCTTTACTTAATACTTTTATTACTTTTCTTTTACCTTATATAAACCAAATACTTCTACTTTTTGCAAATTTACTTTCTTTAAATCCGCCTTTTATAAATCTGCTTTTTATAAATCTACTTTTTGCGAATCTGTCCTCTCCGAATCTACCCTTTTTAAATCCGCCTTTTACGAATTTACCTTTTATAAATCTGCCTTTTGCGAATCTGCCTTTTGCGAATCTGCTTTTTACAAATCTATCCTTTGCGAATCTATTTTCTTTAAATCCGCCTTCTCTAAATCCGCCTTTATTAAGCTTCTTTTTATTAAACATCCGGTTATTAAATCTATTTATATTAAAACCTTTTATTTTAAATCATCTTTTTACGCTAAATTCCTTAGTAATACGGCTTTTAAAACAAAAAAAGATATCTTATAAGGCAAGAGTAAATATAGCGAAAGATACAAATCTTCGACAAGTTATATTTTAATAGCAAAATTAAGGGCTAAAATCAAACGCGGTAAAGACTTTTAAATAAGAATTATAATTATTATAAATTAAAAAGAAAAAGAATAATTTTATTATTTTATTTTAAATTAAGCTTTTATAAATTACTTTTTTTAAAGAATTCTTTTTTAAAAATATTTTCGGCGGATTTTATTAAAAGCGAATCCTCGAGCTCTTTAACGAGATTATTAATTATAAACAGGCTAAGATATTAAAAGTAACTCTTATAATAAAGCGGGCCTCGAAACAAAGCTCGCTACTTGAAATATAAACCTTCTTTTTAATATACGCTAAGTATAAAGTAAAGGAAATTAAGCAAAAGATTACTTAAGAGATTATTAAAACGATCCACGAGTTCGAATTATATTAAGCGTTTATTAATCTACAAGAGAAAGCCGTAAGATTAAAAGAGAAGGAGCTGTAAGGGTTTCTCGAGTCACAAGGCTTTCCGAGATCACAAGGTCGTAATATTTATAATTATATTATAAAATATTTAATTAAAAAATTAAAAATAAAACAAAAGCATTTAAGTAATAAGCTATAAGTACATTAAAAAGTCTACCTTTTTATATAATAATTTAGTAAAGGCATTATAATATTGCTTCCGAAAGAGGCGTCGAGTCAGTAAGTAATTTATAAGAACCTTTTTTATTACGCTTTTAATAATTTTTAAAATTTATAAAATTAATATTTAAAAAATATAATAAATCGTTAAAGTCTTTTTTGACGCTTTCCTTAAAGCAGTGGATATTTATTTAATTATAAAATACTTAATTTTTTATATTATAAAAAATATAAATATTATATTTTCTTTCTTTTAAGTATTATAAGAAGTATGTCGGTCAGATTTCTTTTTATTTAAAATCTTTAATCTCTTATGAGGCGTGGAAAATAATTCGGGCAAAACTCTTTTTTTTTAACCGGTCTTAAACTTGATTCGTATTATTCGCTTTTATTCGCGGGCGATAATTATTTTAGGAAATATTATTTATTACTTAATATTATTAAAGTTATTTGTAAAAAAAACTTTATTATTATAACGTAATTATAATATAATTAAGGTAATTTCTTAAAAAGGATATAGCTTTTGCTTAATAAGTCAGTAAGCCGTCGGCGGTTGCTTAATAAACGGTAGCTTAAGGTTTTGGCATATTAATATGCCAAAACTTATTATAATAAATATTATATTCCTTGCGCGAATTAATTTAATTAATCTTTATATCCTTCTCGAATATATATTTCTTATTTATTGCTTACTTTTCCTTAAATGCCTAAAGATTACTTAAAAGCGGGAAAGCGGCGCGGAAGACTTTTCGTCTCTTTAAGTAAGTTTTTATTTTAAAGTTAATTAAAAAAGAAAATTATAAACTTAATAAATTTCTTTATTAAAATATATTTATTTAAATATATAATTAAAAGCTTTTTATATTAATTTATAATAAAGTTCTATATATAATTCTTCGTTTACTCTTTTAAAAGCTTCTTACGTAACTTTCTCTTAACTTATCTTTTATATATTAAGCACTCCTTGATTATTTCTTACTCTTGCTATTATATCCTCCTTAATACCGAAACAAATTAATAAGTATAATAAAATCTCAGGTTTTCCGTCGAACTTTAACTCCGGATTTACTCTTATACTTTTATTATTATTGGACGTAAGTAGTCTTAACTTAATATCGAACTCTAACTCTAGATTTGCTTTTATACTTTTATTATTATTAAATGCAAGTAGCTTTAATTTAATATTAAACTTTGGCTTTAAATTTATTTTTATATTTTTATTATTATTAAATATAAGCAGCCCTGGCTTAATATTGAACTTTAACTTTAAATTTGCTTTTATACTCTTATTATTATTAAATATAAGCAGCCCTAGCTTAACATCGAACTCTAACTCTAGATTTACTCTTATATTATTATTATTATTAAATGTGAATAGCCCTGGCTTAACGTCTTTTATATATATATAAGCCTAACTCTTAAGCGATTTTATTATAAATAATTAAATTGAATTGTTTTTATTATTTAAGTATTTTACTTTTTATTAAACGTCGTCTTTTAATTTATAAATACTTTAACGCTCAAAGTAATTCGACGTATAAAAAAAAGATATTAAAAGCTTTTTAAAAAAGAAAAGTCAAAAAATAAAATATAATACTTTAAATATAACTTAAGAAGAAGCGAGTAAAACGTTATTATAAAAACGCTTTTATAAAATAAAGCTAAATTAATATACGTTTTTATATAAATCTTAAAAGATAATAATAATTAAGTAAATTATCTCGGAGTTTTTTAAAAGAATTAATCTTTTTAAATTTTTAAATAAACTTATAAATTTATTTGAAAATTAAAAGCACTTATCGCTATATTATAAGTAAAATTATAATATTCTAAATCTTAGGCGTCGATATGATTTATTAAATTAATTTAAAGAATACTATAAGCTTATAGACTTCCTTTTTTATTATATTTAAGTAAGTATTTTAGGCTATATAAAAAATTAATACGGCTTTTAAGATGCGGCTTATAATACTTCGGCGAAAGGTAATTATTATTCTTTAAATATTATATATATAAGGACTAAATTATTCCTTAATAGTATTTTTATTAAACTCAAGAGTAATATCTTTTATATTAATTAAAAGATAAGCCCGAAAGCTATTCTTCCTTTAACCCTTATTTTTATAAAGCTTTTCACGGGAATATTAAATACTTTGTCTTTTTTAAAAAATATTTATTTATATATAAAAAAGCCTTAAGTTATATTTCCTTAAATAAGTTGCGATTTAAATAATATAATTAAATTTCCGGCTTTTTTAAGAGTATTTCTCACGGAGTTTTATTATTATTTAATTTTATAATACTTACGCAAAATTATAAGTAATCTTTACATTAAGTAAGTAATTTCTTACTTATTTATTAATAAGCATAATACACAAGCTATAATTTAACTTTAATATATTCCATATTTATATTTTAATAATATTACCGGTATTTATAATTACTCGGTTTATATTTTCTTCTCTTGTTTATATATTAAAAAGCATACCTTTAAAAGCTTAACTGGCGAATAAATAAATCGTTTTACGAATTACGTAATATTTAAGAGTATTTTCCAATATATTCCCGACGTTATTACTTAACATATTCTATTAAGTTAATTAATAAATTAATTAAACGCTTCTGCTCGAGCGAACGAAATGCGAACCGGAGTCCAGGATTTACACGCAAAAACGTACCGAACTTATTTAATTTAATCGAAATACCTTAAGATTATTTAAGAAACGATTTAAAATCTCATTATTTAAGCGAATCTCTTAGAGTTCTCTAATGCTTTTCTTTATATAATTAATAAAAGATATAAGTTATAATTCTAAAAATAAAATTTTCTTTTTACGGTTTTAATTAAGTTTTACAATAAATTAAATATTATATTTAATTAGAAATTCTTATAATATAATAAATTCTATATTAATTTAGCTATCGAGATTTACTTTAATTCTCTTACTTTTAAGAATATAAATTAAAAAAAAGGCTTAAATATACTTATAAAAGTAATATTATTTAAAAACGTTTTTGAAAGCTATATATAAAAAAAAAGGAATTTTAGGTAAAATTTAATATTATAACGTTAAATTCTTATTTAAAGCGTATAATATAATATATATATTTAAAAAGAAATCTTAAGTTTTTTATAATAACTTAAAGTATTAATAATATTACGCTATTAAAAAGGAAATCTGCGATATTAAGACTATTTATTTATTTTAGAATAAGAGCCTTTTAAAGCTTTACTTTAATTCGATTATTTAATACTTAGTTATATTAAATGCAAAGTAGATAAAGAAGAAATCACAAAAGGCGTTAATTAAAAATTATTATAAGGCTAAAAAGCGAATACGCTTTACTTATCGAAATACTTGTAATCGGTCGACTTTATTATATTCCAAATGTCGGGTAATAAGTACGGTTTTAATAATTTTATTAAATAAGTATTAAAAAGAAATAATATATAAATCAAAGGCAGTAATCCTCCTTTAGTAGTCTCAGACTCCGCCTTTCGCATAAGTTATTAAAAGCCCGAGGTATTGCGATTATATATTAAGTAATATTTAGAAGATTTGTATTTTATTTAAGGCGGTTATTTTAACTTTATTAAAAAAGAGAATCCGTAAAAAACAGAATTATTTACTTTACGCTTTCCTTTAATGCCTTTAATATTTCTTTTCTCAAAATATATTAATAATTTAACTTATATTTTAATATAAACGGCGGAAAAGTAAAAATAATAAATAAATTCGGTATGAATTAAGTTTTAAGTTAATTTTAACTCGGACAAGCTATTACTAATTTATACTTATCGTTAATTAAAAATACTTTTAATTAATAAAAGAAGTTTACTTTTATTTTATAATAAAACTTAAGAATATCTTAAGATTTAATTAAAAGGCTCGCGAAGTAAGGGATATTATTTAATAACTTAACGACGTTTTCGCGGTTCTCTTGCGGGTTATTAAATATTTTACTTAATTAGCTAAGGTCTTAAAGCTGCTTAATTATTTATGCTTTAAGAAATATTAATAAGAAGTTCTTTTTTTACTTTTTAAAGAATTTTCTTTAAATTAGTCAGAAATAAGGAATAAGATCGAAACAAATATTATTAATTTTTATTATTTTAATTTATCGACTTACTTTAGAGATTTATATCTTACTTCTGGGAATCGTATAAAAGTAATAATTATAAGCGAGATATTCGACTAGTTATAGTTATTATCTCTTAAATATAAGCGTAAATATTTTGAAAATAAGCAATATTAAAGGATGTTAGAAAAAGTAAATGAGGCTCTTTAATTGCATATTGTAATTTATAAATAATAAAAGAACGACTTTTTTTTTAATTTTTTTACGTTTTATTAAATATTATCTTTTTTAAACGGAAATAAGACCTTAATCTTAATAATAATAAAAACTGATAAACGAATTTAATAGTCGGTAATATAAAAAAGAGGATTTATTTAGAGGCGAAAGAAATAGTATAAGAATAAGTTTATAGCTTACTTTATATTTCTCTTATTACTAAAAGTATAAATACTTCGATATTTAAAATTATAAAAAAGGGTTTTAATATATTAATATATTAAAATAATAACTTAACTTTAAATTAATTATTAATTATATATAAAGTTAAATAAAGTCTCGCTCAGAAACTCTTTATTAAAATTTTATATAAAGTTAATTTATTGCCGATTTAATTATTATTACTTTTTCTTTTTATCTTAATTTACTTTTTCGCTTTTATTTATATTTTTTATTCTTTTTTCTTATTTTACTTTTTTACTTATATCTTTTACTTTTTCTTATTTTACGCCTTTACTTATACTTTTTACTTCTTTTTATTTTACGCCCTTACTCACACCCTTTACTTCCTCTTATTCCCCGCTTTTACTCACACCTTTTACTTCTTTTTATTCTTCGCCCTTATTTGCACTTTTTACTTCCTCTTATTAACTTATACCTTTTACTTCTTTTTATTTACTCGTACTCTTCACCTCCTTTTATTTTTCGCTTTTAGTTTCTTTTTTTAGCGCCTTATCTTTATCTTTATCCGTACTTTTTATTCCTTCCTTTTAATCCTTGCGATCGCTCTTTACCTCTGGTATTTTATCTTCACTTTTTAAATCTTTATTTTAATTCTTAATTAATTCCTTCTCCTTTAGTTCTTCGCTTTTATTATTAGCTAATTTAAAAGCTTTTAATTTAGCTTTAAGAAATAACTCTTAAATTAAGGCTTTTATAATTATATTTTAAGTTTTAAGGCTTTCGTTTTAGCGAAGATTTAATAAAACTTTAAAAGAAAGTAATATTAAGGCTTTAAGATTTATTTTTTCGTTTTTATACTTAGTAATACCTTATAATATAACTAATTATAACTTAACAATTAAGTCTTATTCCTCCTCGATATCGCCTTTTATAGCCTTAACTAAAGTAATTATTATATTTATTATTACTTTCTAAATATTCTATTAAGTACGAAAAGCGCTGCCGTATAAGATCTCAGTCTTAATAGTAAATATTATATAAATAACGCTAAGCGGGAGGAATATAATATACGCGGAAGTTTAATAAATAATAATAAGGTTCATTAGCTTTATAGTTATAAATGTGATTATCGGAGAAGTTTTTAATATAATAATAATATTTACTTAAGTTAAAAAAGTAAGTAACTAAATCTTTTCGTAATCTCCCGCGAGAGTAAAAAGCTTTATATATTTAATATTAATATAAAAAGCAATTGTTTAATTTATAAAGCCGATATTAATTATATGTCGTATAGGCACGGGCAGCTGCTCTCTTGGTACTACACGTGACCTAATTAGGTTCTGCTACTGTAGACCGCTTTCAGGAGAACAACTGTCTTCTCCTGATTCTTAAAGCTTTTAAGATAATAATTAATTACTTTAATTTAATTATAACTGCTTATAGTGCTTTAATTCACTTCTTTATTATAATTATGAGCCCTATTAACGAAGCTATTAAATTAATATTCTTCCTTTTGTGCGCTATTAATTTAAATAAAGCCTGTGAGGCAAGTTTATGAGTAGAGAGCATTTGCTATACGTTGTAAAGTTTTCTACTTTATTACAGAGTGTAATTTACACCGCTGTTTTCCATTAACTCTTCGATTCCACTCTGGACGAGTATAAAAGCCGAGCAACTGGACTCGATACCTCTTTAGTCCTTCCTCCTTTATCGAATACTCGGAGCTCACGAGAGCAACTCCTTTGCTATAATAGACTCAACTTCAGCTTCTTCTTTAAATAATCGAACTCTTCTTAATTACGACAGGCGCACTTGGACTCCTTAGTATTAGGCGTTTAAATCCTTTTATATCTTTTATAAGATATAGAATTCAGTAGACCCTGCGTTGCTAGTTGCTCCTAACCTTCTCGACGCCGAATCGAAACTTTTATCGCTAGACGATTTAAGAGTACAGTAAGATAAAGAAGCTATTAAGCATAACTTCCAGGCTTAGGCGAAGTAAGACGAAGATGCTCGCGACCCTGTAGAGAAAGGCCTTAAGCCGAGCGCATCACTACCGGTAAAGGCTACAATTGAGAATATGGCTTTAATATATGTTGCTCTTATGAAGGAACACGTAAGGAAGCTCGCATAATAAACGGAAAAGGCTCGAGCTTATAAGGTAGCTTATAAGTGGATTTAGGAGACAATTAATCCCTTTGTCTACCAAGGAGTAGTTAGGGAATGCGAGAACGAGTAAGCTCGTATGGAAAAGGAGCAGTTGACCGAGATAATAAACGGAAACCCTTAATTAAAGTCATAGATTCTTCAGTTGCTCCTCCGGATCCTCAAGAGAGATTACGCCCTTTCGGAAACAAGTGCTCGCACGCTGGCATAGTTTACTTACAGGAAGAAGCTCGCTATTATTAAGGCAGGGCGAGTTAATCCTAAGGAGTGGCTCCAAGAATGGAGAGCGGCCTATTAAGATGCTCTCTTATACGACTTACCGGACGTCAAAGGACCGCTAGCAGTGCTTGACTTTATTAAGGCGGTGCAAGAGAAGCTCGCACCGGAATAAGCGCGCGAACGGCATTCTGAATTACTGAGAGATGATATTCTCGGGATAGCAAACTAGTACTCTTTACTTAATTACGTTAACTAGTTATCTGCTCTCAACGAGGAATCATTTACAGCCTCTGGATAACAAAAGACAGTAGGCCTGTATGCCACTCTTAGAGGAAGATTAGATGCTCCCGCAACCTCGTCGATTCAACGAAACTAGTCGTTAAACACGCGAGCAAATACTTGCTCGTGCAAGTATTGCTTTCACCGTTATAAGGCTATTAATTGTTATAGACTTTGGTATTGCTACGACGGCTCGACGGCGAGCAACCTCAGGAACTTATTATTAGTAGAGGAAATTAAGGAGACTCGACTCCGACTAGAAAGCGACTTCCCTGACTTCCGCCGAGAAATTACTAAACTCAGTAGGAATATATTATTAATAGCGTAATTAGCTTCCGGACCGCCTTCCGGTAATTCCTTTTCTACTTAAGCACTAATAACTCTTATGGCTCTAAAGCCAACTGCTTTAGCAAAAGTAAAATACCTTAGAAACGTTCAGGCTTATTTTATAAGCCCTAAATTTCTCGACGAAGCTCTCGCTGCTGCGGGGGTATACGCTATTATGAATATAGATCGCTATTCGCTCGTAGAGAGCACCTTGCTCGATAACGGAGCCGTTATTTATTTAATAAATTCAGAAGCTTTTTTCGTCCCCGGAAGCTTTATTAAATCTACTGCAAACGATAGCGTTAAAGCCGGAACGTCAAGCTTAATAATTAAAAGCCGCGGTACTCGAGTCTTTAAAGGTGCTCTTTACGGCCCTAACGGACCGAATACAAGCGATTTAATCCTTTTAAATATCGCTGTTATTAAAGGTTTTAATATTAATATCATTTCAGAAGCTCGCCTTTTGCAAGCAGGAGTTTAGTATAATAGTTTAAATTATACTTTACGCACGGGAATAACTGAGGATAATCTGGTTTTAAAGTAATTATAGCGATAATTTAATTTAGCTTTCTTTAAATATAAGCTTTTTAACTATTCTTCGGTTTCTTCAACTGTTCGCCGCATTTTGACTCGCCTAAATCATAGCTTTTTAATGTTTCTAACGCTAGAGAGGAGCATCTGCTAAGGCTTTCAGTCGAGTAGACGATATTTGAAGCCACGAGTCGACGAAGCCCACTTATGGCATCTGCGCGTAAGTCATCTTAGAAAAGAAGCCTTAGAAAACTTAGTAAAAAATGCGCGTAACGTCGAGATTTAAAGTTTAACTCGGTTAGAATACGAGTATTATACGGTAGCTATTATATAGCAAGTGATAAGTCGTCGTTAATTAGAGAGAGTAATTACTCGTCCTTTTTACCGTATTTTTTGGGATTTATTCGACTTTTTAATAAGTTTTGACGGGAACAGCTAGCTTTTATTAATTAAGGACGAATACGATAGGAAATTCTACGGGCGGCTTTTGAAAACTAAAGAGTTGATCGCCGTCTTAGATGCTTTTAAACTATTTGAGGCGTAGACGAGACGCTAATTCGGGCTCTCGGTTTGCAAAATACGCTAAGATAACGACATTTTAATTATAAGGATTAATAGATTAACTAAGTATAAAAAGTAGTGTAAGAAGAGTGGTATTAATATTGAATCTACCTCTTTACATACACACTAACCTAATAGAGGAACTGAGCGCGCAGGCAAAGAAATAATCGATAAATCGATTAAGATGCGCCTCTTTGCCAATTTACCCTGAGCGCTTTAGACGGAATTAGTAATAGCGGTAATTATTCTTTATAACATAAGTCTATCTGCTCGCAAAGGCTTTAAAAGTCCAAATGAAGTATTTCAAGCCTGGTTTAGGCAGTATTTTCGGTATTACGACCTCAAGCTCACGCTGAAGCTGACAACCGATTTACGGCCTGACTGAAGCAACTTATATATGTACGGCTATAGAGCTTATCTTATAATTAAAGACCAAGAAGCTCTCCGCCAAAAGAGAGCCTTTAAAGTCAACTCGCAAGCGCACCTTAATTATTTAATTAGATACGTCTTATCTAATATTTATAAGATCTAAGTGCCTTAATTACAATATATAATAATAACTCGGAATATTACTTTTAACAAAACCCTCTTTTATTTAAGCTCTTTAAATATAAAGAAAGCGGTCGGCCAGCCGCGCTTAATATTAAAGGATCTTGCGGAAATGCTAGAAGAAGAAGAGGGAGATTAAGACGCTGGTTTTATTATAATCAACCGATTGAGCGCATTTAATACACTAGAATCAAAAATACCGTCTATTACTCCGAACGGAGAATAACTAAGCGAAGCAATAAGCGCTATAGAAGTCGACGAGCCTGTGAGCTCAGAGGTGTTAAAACCTCTAGTTAAGCTTTCAAGCTCGGGAGTAGAGCTATTTACTCCTCTTTTAGCTAAGCTAATAAAAGTAGATACGCCACTTTCAGCTGACTTAATAGCTCTTAACTTTATTCAGTCGCTTGTCAGCAAGAACTCGGGGGTAATTCAGTTAAGAAAGAGTACTAGACTTCTTACTTACGAGCACTTTAATTAAGTCTTAAAACGAGCTAATACTTTAAGACAATTAGCGTCTAAAAGCGCAATTAAGAGAGGTGTCTTACGTAGTATATCAAACTTCTAGAGTAATATAGGCCCTAAGCGGAAGTCAATATTATAAGTTATAATTTATTTTAAAGGGCTATACGACCGAGAGCGCGGTCTTAAGCGTCAGGGAGCACTTAAAGAAAGTATCGGCCTTAAGCAATTGAAAGCTCTGCTTCAAGCAATTAAGTACGAAGAGCATCCGCAATTATTAGAATCAGAAGAAGACGAAGAGTCAGGTTTACGCTTATTGCTCCCGGCTTTAACTGAATTAAATTCCGGTCTACTTAAACCTCTTAAGAAGAAAAGAATAAAAGATTAAGCAACTGATAAAAGTCGAAAGACTCGAGTTAGCAGCAAAGTAACGAAACCGAATCGAAGCGTTTATATAATAATTATTAAAGAGTTAATTACGGAATCATTATAACCGTCAAGTAACCGCGAGCACTTAGAGGATTTTCTAAGGACTTTCTGGCCTAGTCAAGAACTAGTGCGAAGAGACGGAAAAAAATTAAGTGTAGTTCACGCTATTATATTAGCGTCTGTATTTAAAAATATCGAAATTCGACAACTAGTTGAGCTCTCATAGATTTATTAATTATAAATGCCTAAGGACTTATTAAATTAGAAAGACCTTAGGGATTACTTATTAAGCGAGCACTTCCGAGCCGACGCTATTAAAGAGATTATTAACCTTAAGTCGCGTAACTACTGGAGAGTCGTCAAATACACTTTTGCTACTGAGCAATTAATTCCCTTGAAATAAGTATTTCACGCTAAAGTCGATTCGTCAGGGTATTTAACCTGCTGTCGCTCCCGAGTCGTTATAAGAGGAGACTTACAGCTTAAAACGTCAATTTTATCAATATATGCAGCTATTTTAGCTGCTCGCTCCTTTAGAACCGCTATAGCTATTATAACTTAATTTAATTTAGAAATAATTCAATTTAACGTAATAAATGCCTTTATTAACGCTAAACGAAGTAAAACAAGTGCTCGCGTATACTGCTATTTACCGGACGGTTTTAAACAAGACGGAATAGTAATAGAGGTTAATCGCGCACTTTACGGACTCAGGGACTCACCGGCGCTATAATACGGTGACTTCACTCATATTTTAATAACTTTAAAGTTAATCGCTTATAAAGAGGAGCCTTATATATTTATGAACGAGTAACGTACGGTGTTTATGATATTTTATATCGACGATATTCAAGTGCTTTATTATACTTCGGCTTTTAAAGACGCCAAACTAATTACCGACAGCTTAAATATAATATATAAGCTTACCAGAAGAGAGCAAACGGAGTAGTTCTTAAGCATTTGTATTATTAGAGATCGATTAGCGAAGATTATCTCTTTAATATACGATACTTATATTCAAAAGATTGCTCTTCGATTTGAGTTAATAAATAGAAATTGCCTAAGTATACTATTACTTTAAGTCGAGCTATTAAAGAATTAAGAACAGGCTACTTTAGCTTAAATTAAGGAATTTCAAGAAAAGGTTAGATCAGTGTTTTATATTATAATTATATTACGCGTAGACGTCGCTTTTGTTACTTCAAGGCTTTCTTATTTCTTAATTAATCTTTCTCGGGAGCATTTAGCTGCAGTTAACTAGATAATTCGTTATCTTTTTGGCATTTGTTTCTTAGCGATTACTTACAGTTATAAGCTACGCGACTCTTACTTTATAATAGTATTAAATGCTTCTTTTGCGGACGATATTAAGATAAGGCGATCTTTTAATAAATATATTTTTATATTTTTTAAAAGTTTAATCTTTTAAAGAGTAGTTTTATAAAATATAATTATTACGTTTATAATATAAGTAAAGCTTCTTGGAATTAAGCGCACCGACAAGGAACTTATAGCATTTCAGCGATTCTTTTAAGAATTACGCCTTAATATAAGAGTAGCTTAGATAATTTTCTGTAATAATTAATAAACGATTCGGTTAATCGTTAAGGAAAATCAGCGTATTTCTATTAAATTACGTTACGTTAATATTCAGAATATATAATTACGCCAGGAGTTTTAGAAGAGTACTTTTATAATAGAATATCTTCTTATAAGTTATATGCCGGCTAACGGACTTATTAAAAACCTTTCTCGGCAGAAATTTAAAGCATTTATTGCTTTTATTAACTTGGTGAATATTCGTGCTTAATTAGAGTAACTCTTATAAAAGACTTGCTTTAAAGTAATCTTTTATATATATTCTTTACTTTTCATTTGTTCTTAAAGTAATTATATAATAAGCTTATCTTTTAATTAAAAAGCTTTATTTGTATTATTATATATTCTTTTATAAAACTCTTTTTTGTAAATTTCTATTTATAATTTTATTTTATTAAAGATTAATTAAGCTCGGGGGTATAAATTACTGTATTTTAAAGAATTAATTGCTTTTAACGATTCTTTAATTTAAAAGTAAACGCAAGCTTTAGTTTTTAAAATATAAGAAAATACTTAAAGAATAAGAAGTTCTTAAGTCTTAAAAAATAAAAAAGCAGCTTATTTATTAAAAGAAGAAAGGCCTAAAACCTCCCGAATTAGCTCGCTTAAAGCACTAGTCATCACATTAACTAGCTCTTTAACGCGAGCAGCTTAAGCCTCTTGCTCAGGAGTAAGAACAACTCCACGAGTAAATATAACTTAAAAGGCCAGAACACTAAGGCCCAGACCATAAGCGCGAGCAGCTCCGGTAGTAGCCTCAGCAGCGGCAGCAGCGCGAGTAGCTTTAGCAGTAGCAGCAGTAACAGGATAATCAGCTGCTCCTTTACCACCCTTCTCAACGAAGAGAGCACCCGCAGCGGCAGTAATCTTCTCTTTAATAACACGAGCATAAGCTACAAAAGCAGCTAAAAGCTCTTCTTTTTTTTTTAAGAGATTAACTAAATTAGTTCGATTTTCTGGAAATAAAGCGAGCAACTTACTGTTTTCCTTATTATCGTTATTTCTATTATTACTTCTAAATCCACTAGTAGCTCCTGGAGCAACTCCATTACTAAAACCAATAGCAGCGCCAGCAGCAGCAGCTCTATTAATATTACTACCTTTAAGGGCGGCACGGACCGGGATTCTCAATTACTTTAACTCCTAGAAAAATTAATAATAAATCAAAAAGCGAGAAAAGAGTAACTAAATCGACTTACCTTTTTCCCAGCTTTATTCTCTAACGTATTATAATATGCGAAGAAAGGAGCTTAAGCAGTAGCGGGAGCAACTACGCACTTATAGCCGGACGAGCAAGCGAAGCAGCGAGTACTTTTTCTAACGATATCGTAGTATTAACCGCTACCTTTTATTTAGAAGGCGCTATTAATACAGCCCAGACAGATTATTATACGAGCACTTGCTAGCTGCTTTAGAGCCCGGGGAGCAGCAGCAGCACGACGAGAAGCGGGGGCGGGGACGGGAGCAGCCGATAATCGTGCCTTAGCGACGACTTTCTTCTTGCTATTAATAATAGCTTTAACTTATTATAAGTCAGCGGTTATTCTTTAATTAATTAATCTTTAATCAGTCGATCTCCAATTAATAGATCGAAACTAATAAATTGAAAATCGAGCCACTTACCTTGCTCTGGCGAGCAGATCGTCGTTCTGCTATAACGATTCTGGCGGAGCGCTTAGAGACACCTATAGTATTAAAAGGAGCAGTTAATTAATTGATTAATTGATAGATTGATTAAGTAGTAGATCGAAAGCAGTCGATCTGTGTGTTATCGAGTGTTTATAGGTTCAGGTTTAATAAGAAAATCGTTAGTTTATATAATTAAGTTATTTGCTTAATTACCGTATACAAATGAATTTATTTACTTAATTCTTTCTTATTATTTGCTCTCGCTTAATACAGCTAATTATAATAGCAGTAGCTTATTATTATTAATTGCTTAAGGGGTATATCGTATAAGCACGAGCAGCTACTCTCTTAGTATTACACGTGACCTAATTAAGTTCTATTATTATAAACCGCCTTCAGGAGAACAATTATCTTCTCCTGATTCTTAAAGCTTTTAGGATAATAATTAATCACTTTAATTCAATTACAACTGCTTATAGTGCTTTAATCTACTTCTTCACTACATTATATAAACTGAGGAGAGCTCTAGGATAAGAATCTATTTGCCGAAGCGAGATAATAAGCGTAATTCGAAATTCGCAAAAGTAAGCGGTAAATTAAAAACGGACGAGATATTTAATATACTTTCGGCCGGCTTTTTAATTTCCTTTAAGAGTATCTTAATAACGTCTTTTTAAAAGTATAATTCCTTTACTTAAGAATTATTTTCTTAATTAACGAGTACGTAAACCTTACGATTTCTTTTCACACTCTTAAATATAATATTCTATAAATTGTCCGAAATAAAAACTAATTTAAGACAGTATTTTTTTATAAGGATAAGCTTCGGTGTACCGGTATTTTATAATAGCTTTTTTAAATATTAATTATTAATTACGAATATAGCGTTATATATACGTTTTTTAACTTTAAGGCTTAATTTAAAAAGATTAATAAAGGCGGGAGAAAGTAAGGCCTTAAGTAAATTAATATTAATAATAAGGAAAGAATAGTAATAATATATTATCGGGCTTTACGAGCTCTTAACTTTTATTATACTTTTTTATTTCGTTTTTTTTTTTTTATAATTAATAAAGTCTTTATATTATTTTCTTTTTTTATTTTCTTTATAACTTCGCCTTTACTTACTTTTGATTACTTGCGTTTCTTAGATTTCTGTAGCGAAGCGGAGTAGTCTTTTAAGCTCTTTATTAATATTTTTTTTATAATCTTTATTAAGTTTAAAAGTATAATTGCGATTATATAGAAGTTCGCGGTATATATTATTATTTAATGTTTTAATATATTAATATACTTAAATAAACCGATTACTAGTTAACGACTGGCCGCCGCACAGACTAATTCCGCCCGCTGATTACGATTAATACGCTTTTATATAAAAATAATAAATTAAAACTAGTATATATTTATTAAAATACAGTCTTTACTTTATTAATACTTATAAATTAAAACTCTTTCTAAAAACCGATCTTATATATTAATAAAATATAATTTTATCTTAAGCGATATCGATAATATTATAAAGTAGATAATACTAGCTCATTAGTTACTTCGCGTATAAACTTAAGAATTTATTAATGCGTTAGTAGGAATAAAAGCAGAAAATATTATTCGTAACAGGAAATTAAAAGAAAAGTATATTATTAAGTTAAAAAAGTACCGAGCGGATTTATATAATAATAAAAGGTTTATAATCGTTCGCGGAGTTTATATTTATTATTATTAATTTAAAATCTTACTTATTTTAGACCTTAAAAGTATTAAAATCTTAGGCAAACTCGAGAAATATAATAACTCGCTATCCTCGCTGTAATTAAGCTTCTTCTGAACTTATCCCGCTACTTTTAAAGATAATCTTTCTTTTTTTTATTAAGTCCTTTAATTTAATTACTTTCTTAATAAGTTATTAAATAAACTTTTATTTTAACGAAGCTACTTCATTTAAGTACTTAACCGGCCTAATTGCTATAATCTTTTATAATATTTTATTCTCGACTAAAGTCTTCGCTACGAGCTTAATGCCTTAGTATTTTGCTAAATAATCGGTAAATAGTTACTTCGAACTCGATTCGGTAGGTTTTTTCAAAAAAGCGGAAGATTTTGTATTCGATAAAGAAAAGGTAAGTTAAAGGAGAAATATATAATTAATAGATTTATTAATAGCTATTATTTATTAAAAATATCTTTATAAAAGGGTTTATATACTTATAAGCGAAATTCAATTTTCTCTTAAACGGTGTAAGAATATGCTCGAGGGCGGTTACTACTCTTATTAAAAGAAGATATCTCAGCTCGAGAAGAGCTGCTTACTTTTATACGTAATATTATATAAGGCAAGTAAGCTTGCGTTTATAAGGAAGTCTTCGCTAATAATTAAGAATTAGAAAATATTAATAAATAATAAAAGCTAAGTATTAAGCATTTACTTCTGCTCAGAGTATTTCTAATAATAACTTGACTTTTATTATAAGATAAGTATAATTTTAAGAAGAGGTAGTATATAAGAGACGTAATATTATTATTTAAATAAAAGAGTTATAAGTCCCTGCATATAAGAAAGCTTAGTATTAGGCGTTTTTATAATAACGGGCCAAATTGTTTTAGTATATCGATATGCCAAAATAATTAGGGTTTATTATATAGTTAATAATTATTATATTTATTAACTCTTAGATTACCGTTTCGGTCTAGGAATTATTTAAATTATATAATAACTTAAATTAATAATAAAGTTCCGCCGTAAAAAGTTAAATAAAAATGCTAATAGAAAATCTATTATATTAAAAAAAACTAATCTTATTAAATAGAATATAATATATATTTCTTTTAATTAAATAAATTATAATAATCTTCTCATTTATATATGCTTTACCTTCTTTAAAATAGTCGAGCCTAACAAGTTCGTAGTCCGACAATATAAATATATTCTTTTATTACTTCGATAAAAATAATTATATTAATTACTTTTAGAAGCTTTACGGATTTTCTAAATTACTTCTTTTAAACTTTATATAAAGTATTTTATATTTCTTTCTTATTTTGTAATTAAATATAATACTTTTTATTAATAATAATAAAGTATATAACCTTTAGCTTCTCGAATTTAATTAAGCTTATTAAAAATTTAACCTTATTTCGTTCGAACTTATATTTAAGTTTAAGCTTACTTATTTTATAAATAAAATAAACGCGGAATAATATCTTCAAATTAATTAAATCCATCGCTAAATTTAGTCTTATCTACTCGACTAATATTAAATGCTTTTTATAAGACCTTAATATAAAGCTTAACTTATTTTGTTTTATACGGAAATGCATTTAATATTCGATATCGATTGTGCTTTTATATATTTTAAAATAAGCCCGGCGGCTATTAATATATAATATAAGAAATGTAAGTTTCTTAAGAATAATAAAGTTAAAGGCAGATTTTATAAGAGTATTAAATTCGTGGACTTAATTTAATAAATAAATGTAAATAATATTAACTTAAAATATAAACGCAAATTCCTAAATACTATTTTAAAGTTTAATAAGTAAGAAAAAGAAAAGAATAAAAGATTTATAAAAAGCGTTATTTAAATATTGCTTCGACAGGAACTCGCCGAATTCGAGGACCGAGGCTTTATTTAAATTCTTTAGAAGTTTAAAAGCTTATTATATACGCGGATAAAGCGCAAATAGGTTAAGAGAAGATAAACTAAACTAATTAATAGATAACTTATAAAAGAGTTAAATTTAAAACTTACTTAATAAGCTTTACGCCGCGTTTAAAGGCTTTTCTTTTAATTATATTTGTAAAATAAAATAAGTCGTAAATAATTTATTAATAACAAAATTAGATTGTCTTAATACTAAAAGCGTTTTAAGCAGCTTATAATTAATATTTTACGTAGGAAGTTAATATAAAGTCTTTATTAAGATAAAGAGCGCGGTAAGTAAGACAGAAATGTTTTAGTATACCGAAATGCTTAAATAATATAATTCGTTAGTATAACAACGGTGAAATTAAGAAAGCGCTAAGCGTTACGCACGTGCAAGCGACGTATTTTATTAATAATAAAATAACGTATATAATTAAGTATTATTATTTAAAAAAAAGAAGAATAAATAATATACTTTAAAAATCTTTAAGATTTTAATAAAAAAATATTAATAAAAAAGGATTTATTAAAATATTTATTAAATAAATAAGAAATATAAAGTAATAAAGTTTCTATCATAAAATATTTCATAAAAACTTAAAGTAAAAATAATTTATTATAATAATAAATAATCTATTATATAACTTTATTAAAAATCTTTATTAATATAAAAGTATAAAATAATAATTTAATATTTACTATTAATATATTTCGGAAAGCTAAAATAAAATATAATTATATTAAAATTAATAAAATATTTATAATTAAATGTAAGAGTCTTAAGTAAAAACAATTATATAATAAATAATAGAATACTTATTATCGATTATTTTACTAGCTTCTTAAGTAAAAATAATTATATAATAAATAACAGAATACATATTATCAAATATTTTGCGGGCTTTTTATATAATAAATGACAAAATACTTATTATTGAATATTTTGCGGGCTTCTTAAGTAAAAATAATTATATATTAAATAATAAAATACTTATTATTGAATATTTTGCTAGCTTCTTATTATATAATAAATGACAGAATACTTATTATCGAATATTTTACGGGCTTTTTAAGTAAAAATAATTATATATTAAATGATAGAATACCTATTATCGAATATTTTGCGTGCTTTTTAAGTAAAAACAATTATATAATAAATGATAAAATACCTGTTATTAAATATTTTACGGGCTTCTTAAGTAAAAATAATTATATATTAAATAATAAAATACCTATTATTGAATATTTTGCGTGCTTTTTAAATAAAAACAATTATATATTAAATAATAAAATACTTATTATTGAATATTTTGCTGACTTCTTATTATTTAATAAATAATAGAATACCTATCATCGAATATTTTACGGGCTTTTTATATAATAAATAACAGAATACTTATTATTAAATTTTAAAAGTGTTTTTTATTAATAAATAATTATTAAGTAACATTATTATATTTATTTTTTAATAAATTTAAAATCTTAATATATTTAAAATTATTATATTTTATAAAATTTATATTTTTAATTATAAAGCTCCTAGTGTTTCTAAACCTAACCCTGTTTTTACCCTTAGAGTAATTAAAATGCGCTTCACCCCTGCTCCTCTATAGTTCCGCAGCTCGTTCCTACCTACAAGGACTTTTAAAGAGTTCAAAACGCTCAAAAGGACTCCTGTCTCATTTATATTATATATATTCTCTGTGAAGATATGCGAGCTAGCCAACTCCTTCCTAATTAATATAAACCAGTCCACTACCTTATCGTAGATACAGATATCATGCCTCTCCTAATCAAGTGCCTTGATTCGCATAGCTTTTAATTATTATTATATTCTTATTAATTTTAAGAAATAATATTAGTAATAATAATTACTTAAATTAATTTTTACTTCTTTACTTATAATTTTAAGTAATTATTTTAGTATTAAAATAACTACTATTATAATTTTAGTATAATAATAATTTTAATAAAATACAGTTTATATTACTCTTATTAATGCGGCTAATTAGTATTACGCACTACCATAAATGCGACTAATTAGCAAAAGCGTTATTATGTAATATGTGGGCGGATACTATTAGGGCGCCGAGTTCGAGTCAAAGGCTAAGGATGATGTCAGCTCCTCATATATGCTGCAGTGTGCAGCTCCACGAGACATTGAGCTCGAGAATGGCGTTTGGATTGGAGGCGCTGGATCTATAAGGTGGAGCGCGCGATCCATCTTATCCATTTGACTCGTCTACCCGCGAAATCCCGTATACTCGGGATCTCAGCCACACATGATCGCCAAGTCTCCTAAACCCTAATTCCACGACTCTCCTTCCCTGCGACACTAGCAGATGCCTCACCGAGCCAGGCCGCTGCAAGGACAATGGAAATCCTTCTGGTCACAGGTACCAGGGAGTCCATATCGGTGGAGCCGCCAAGGCCCACCTTGGAGATACAATCAATTATGGTAAGCTTACGCAGAGACCCCAGGAAAAATAGAAAGCTGACTGGCACATCAGAGCTAGAGAGCCCGTTCAACCGTTTGCCTTATGCTACGGATGCGTGTGAAGTTACTCCGGTAGAAGGTCTGATACGAGACAGGCGTGGCAATCACAGGCACACATGCTTGATCCGTGCGGTGAAATCTCTGCACCCCTCTATCTGTGCTGTACGTAGCGTTCAATAGAGACCACTTATCATTGCCAACACCTTTTTCCGCGGCATCTCGTCAAAGGCGATATTCAGAGCAATTTCATCCATTGATTATCAATTGTACCATGGACGACCAGGGCAACGGATACAATTATAGTCCGCTCAACATGTCCGAGGATATCCGTCTCGTCATCCTCGACCCGCTGCCAGCCTCAGCGTCATTTCACGAACCCATCAGCTGCAAATTCATTCATGCCAGATTTGCCAATCGACCCGCATATCAGGCTCTCTCATATACCTGGGGTAAAAACACTGAAAGAAAACCCATCCATGTGGATAGTCAAGTCGCCTCAGTCACGAAGAATCTATGGTCTGCGCTCTGGGGCTTGCGAGCACATGATCAGAGAAGAGGTATATCGGCGCCCCGTTGCTTGTGGATCGATGCTCTGTGTATCAACCAAAATGATATCAAAGAACGCAATCACCAAGTTCGACTCATGAGCCAGATATACAGTCAAGCTGAAGAGGTGCTTGCATGGCTTGGGTCGAAGGAATCCGCTGCATCACTCGCAGTTGAAGTGCTGGCATCTTTGGGCGGACGTCTCCGCTGCTCGAATCTTGAGATGAGACATTGGCAAGCATTGGAGCAAATGACCAACCTTGAATACTTCTCCCGAATGTGGATCGTCCAGGAAGTCGTACTCGCACGACGCCTTACCCTTTACTGTGACTCACAGAGCGTGAATTGGTCTCAGCTAAGCCTGCTTTTTGACTACCTCGAATCTCGGAATTATCCGTCTGATTATCTGCCTACGAATTATCCGTATCGTCAGACTATCAAGCGAAGCCAGGCCTTGAGCCTGGACCGCAGCAGGAAGTCATTCCAGACAAATACTCTCAGCCTCCTTACACTCATGAGAGTTTGTGCGTCCTGCAAATGCTCCGATCCTCGAGACAAAGTATTTGCTCTTTTGGGAATAGCCAAGGACTGCCAGAATAATGAACTCACAGCTGATTACTCAAAGAATTTGTTCGAGGTATATCAGGATGTCATGCAATTCTGGAATCCTCACGAAGGCGGAACATATGCGTATCCTAAAGCAATCATTCTGAGTCAGACATTGCAACGATCCTTTGCAGACTCGGACTTGTTGGAACAAGGTGCGAATCAATCCAGGGACACTTCCATGGATAGAAGTTCACCCGTCTTCAAACTTGAAGGCAGCTACGGTGCGCGAATTGACCACTTGGGACCTGTAATTAGTCCACCGACCACAGACGGTATTCCAATAAGCAGCCTGGAGAAAGACTTCTGGGAATCCTTGGGAGGTGTGGCCAAGATCTCCTATCAAACATCCACCGTTACCATGTCTCGGAACCCGAAACCCTTTGCCATACGAAATCGACTCCATGGGAATTTAGTCAATCTACCATATTTAATAAAGGAAGTTCAGAACAATCCGGGGAAGAGTGATCATATGCGCTTCTTCCATACGAGCAATGGCGATATTGGCATCGCTCCCGCCAGCATCCTGCTTGGCGATGTCATTTGCCCGTTTTCGAACTGCGACGTTGCCGTTGCCATTAGAAGCACATTTTGTGGTGTTTGGAAGGTCTTCGGAGGAGTGGCTCTCTTTAACAAATCGTCATCAATCAGCACTTCACTATGGAAATGCTCAGCATTTAAGAGTGTTGAGGTTTGGATGCTGAGAGTTAGAGATTCTGAGAGGACTAGAAAGCGCGTCTCATTGGATAGCGTCACGTTGAATCTGGACCTTTGCACTATACTGACCCTAACTCGTTTCAATGCACCTACAGATGGGACTCAGGAAGATGCGTCCGGAACCGAAATTTCAACGAATGGAACACTTTATTGGTGCTTCCGTTGCCAGAATCAGGAAATGATGGGGATATACACTCGAAAGAGATGCTGTGGAATACCCTTAAGAAAAAACCGGATGACGACGGTTGCGAAAGAGATGTTCTCGAAGATCAAATCGAAGACCTCATAAAGTCAATGGGCGAAGCAATTGTCAAGGCAGTATTTAGAGGTCAGGTCTGGTCCCTATGGATCCCGAAGTTGTCTTGTCGAAGTTTGACATCCAGTTACGGACTCCGACGCCTCCCAGCCCTCCTCCAGCAGCTGCCAACCCTTGGGTCTCTCAGACGCCTCACAGCCCGACAGTGGCCATTTCTGTTGAGATAAGATGTAGAAAAGTAAAAACAGCTTTAAATTTCATACTGATGGAGGTGGTGGGAACCACCTCTCAAAGGAGAATTGTGAAAGGGCTTTGTCAGGCAATCAGTGTGAAATGCTGGAAACGGAGATCTTTTGCCTGCACGAGCGAATAGGGGGGATAACTCTCTGCTCGAGAGCTGAGCTGATGCATAAGCATATGATATATTGATATCCAGCAAGCCATTGCTCTCTATTTTCTGGACGGGATGGATGCAGACGAGAAATTTGGCCATAACCAACTTCAGCCGGGCTCCTTACGCGACTTGTTGCTCATTCAAGGCAACAAGAAAGTTCTTCGGCGCAATACCGGTCTCTCCGTTGCTTGTTTTCACCATCCACCAGTTGCCTGTCATGTTCGATACTTCCAGAATATCGTTTTTGTCGAAGCTGACTTCGTTCGCATCGTCGGAGCTCGCCAGGTAATCATAAATGGCCTTTGCTCAAAGGGGGTAGCGCCCCTCGCAGATTTCTTTTGATTTGAGGATTCATTCACGCTGGGTCCTTCGAGTTTCGCAGCGTCTGATGCATCCTAAGCCGCGGTTTGGTCAGGGATTCCAGAACCTGTTGGGTTTGCCTCCATTGCTTCAACCTGCACCGCTTCACCTTGGCCAGAAGCTGCCTGGTCATCTGCTTCTTCTTTTGTCGGCGCTTCCTTCTCAGTATCCGCTTTCTCTTCGCTTTCGCATATTCTAGCCATACTTTAACCAAGCCTGCAATTCCAGTAACAAAGGGGATCAATTTTCCCGTACTCCCGTAGGATGAAACCCCTTGGATATCATTGTAGCGAATTGTCATCTCAATGCCAGAAATGAAAATCGACAACACGCCAAAATCCCACACCCGTGGAACAGTCTCACTTATGTAGAGGTACGTGACAAGAACCCATCGCCGACCAGGTAACGGTGGATTTGGGGCGTTTGGGGATAAGGCTCTACGTATCGACAGATTGCGCACATGCAGCACTGATTCCAGGCTTTCCTGTGTATCAGCACCTCCATTCCTCGCGCGTTCGATCCTCAATTGCGCTTCTTCTATGTCGCTTAGTAGGACCAGTCCCCCTTTGTAATGATCACTGGCACGCTGAGGTGACTATGGCACAATAGAATAGCTAGAGAAGCGCTGTAGACTCGCTGGTGATATTTTAATTTATACAGAAGCTAATTGTTAAGGAGGAAAGATTACCTCTTCCCCCTTACTGTCCTTATAAGGGCAGTGATTACGTAATCAGCGCTAAGAGCATAAACTATTACAATATCTCCTCTTTTATTTCCTTCTGTTTTAAAAGTAAGGATATATTATAGCTTTTAGCTAGCGCTATACTAGCGATTCGCTAACGAACCAAATTTTCTATTATTTATTTTAAAAGTAAATTCTAGAAAGAATAAAATAAAGCAAAAGCTATTAATAAGAAGGGCTTAGCGCCTACTAAGTATATAATACTTCTCTTTTCTTATAATCTTTCTTAATTAATAATAATAATTATAGTAGATTATAAGTTATAACTACTCCTCGATCTTGATAATATTGTCTTTTAATAGCTACTTAGCCGGCGGTTCCTCCGATCGCAAGCGCAAAAGCAAGATACTTGGCTTTATCGCGATTAACGCTAGCGAGACTCCGACTAAACGCTAGCGAACTTCAGCAACTTCTTTAAAAATAATTAATATTAATAATTAAAATAATAATAATAAAGATTTTGAGGATAACGTCCGATCTTTTTAACGAATTCTATTCGAAGTAAAGAAAAATACGCGTATTCGATCTTCAAGTAGAGTTATTATAAATACAAGCGACGTTCGTCAGAAGTTATACTTACGTTGCGCCGGCGAGATTTAAAAATTCCCTAATCTTTAATGCTTTAATAACCTTAGCTTATTTATTATAAAGTATCTAGATTATTATAAGAAAGGCAAGCCGTATAAGTTAATAAGTCAAATTTTTTCTACTCGCTAGCGAAGCATAAGCTAACGTCTAGCCCCACTATTCCGACCACCCCTAGTTTCCGGACACCTCGCTTAACCTCACCGCCCCTCGTACCTACTTATTTAAATAATTATTAACTCTTTTAATTCTTAATTAAATCTTTTGAAATTTAGAATTTAAATTATTTTAATTATAAAGCGTTAATATATAAAAGCTAATATTTAGAGCGCCTTTAAAGAAATAGTAAATAATAAGTCTACGCAAAAGGCATTGCTAAAATAAAAGATTCCAAAGTCTACCCTTTATAATTGTGCTACAACCGCATTATCGCATTAAGAAGCCGCCAGTTATTTACAAAAGCTACTTACGGTATTAAAAGACAAATTAATTAATTAAGTACTTACTCAAGAGTCTATTAGCCGTAGAATTACGTATATATAAACCAAGAGTTTCGCTTAACGGCCTTTAACTCTTTAAGGAGATTATAAATCACTTAAATAATATTAAATAAAGCGATTTTTAGCCTGGAATTTTTAAGACTAAAAAGCAAATCTACGTTAATTCTATATGTATTAATAACGCTTGCTCTAAAGTTATTAAGCCTTAGTTTCAAAAATTTGACGTCCCGATTATTAAAGCGATTCTAGCTAATTAATAGTGGAATATGAACGAAACTAGTATTATAGAAAGTTACGGTTTTAATAAATTAATTATAAGCTATACTGAGAAGCGTAAGGGTTTAAGGGAAACAGCCAGGTTTATGTGCTTAGACGTCAATCATTAAATATATCTTTATAACTAGAGTTTCTATAGCTCCGGTTATAATTTATAAAGGAAAGATAATTTAACAATAGTGGTTTCTGTCTTAATTAAATAAATTTAGTAATTAACACTTTATTATTACGGAAAATAAGTAAACGACTAATAAGACAGCTTTTAAATAACTAGAAAAGATGTTTATTTCTTAGACGAAACCACGCAATCCTTTAGTAAGACTCCTTATTTTAAACGGCCACAGGAGCTATAAGACTACGGATCCTTTCGAAATGCCTTAAGCATAATATTTACGTTTTATTCTTATTTTTATATACGTTACACGTCTTATAACCTTTGGATTTAACGATTTTCTCTCTCTTTAAACGTGCGTACTAGAAAGAATTATATAACTTGAGTTCTTTATTTAATTTTACTTTAATTAGTAAACGTAATTTCTTTCTTTACTATTAAAAAGCACGTTAAGAAAGTATTACGGCTTTTAATATTAAAGCCGGTTAAAATACTATTAAATTATTGCCGGTATTTATAGTAAAACTTTTTATAAGCCGATTACTATTAAAAAATAATAATAAATTAATAGCTACGCTTCTTTTAAATTCTTAAAAAGAAGTAACGCCACTTCTAGAAGTTTTTAGTAACTTACTTAATCTCCGTACTTTAAAAACTAAGAAAGATTTCTATTTATAGCTCCGTAACTTAGCTTCCGGATTATATAACTACCTTTTAAAAAAGCGTTTACGTATTAAAAAAATTGTAAAAATAATTAATAAAAAGACTATAAATTAAAAAAAGTAAAGATAAATATTTAAGAGTTAAAAGAGAAATTAAAGCAATTAAAGCTAAAGAAAAAAAGGAAAGTATAAACTAATTTAAATTTTAAGTTTATGACGATATATACTACTTTAAGGCTTAAATCGCAATTAGAAATCGCTAAATTATACTTATAAAATCAGAATCCGAAAGAGATTTAATTTCTATAATTTCTTATATAAAAGTTAAAGAAATATAAAGTTATTAAGCCTTAAATAAAAAGTAGTAAAATTAAGCCAGGTATCCGGAAACTAAGGGTAGTGGGAATAGTAGGGCTAGACGTTAATAACCGACGAAGTCCCGGCTAAGATAAAATCACTCTTCGACGATCTTCTTAAAGCTATCTTTTAATTCAACTTTAGTAAGATTAAGTAAGCCGACTTTAATATTACTTAATTTATTTTTAACTAAAAAAAGCGTCGCGTTAATTATTTTATTAAAATCGCTAATGCCAAAGCTCAGAAGTCTCCTTAAAAACTTATAATATCCTTAATTAAAGAACTCTGTATTAGCGTTATATCGGCGATTAACGGGCCACGTAGCGCGCTAATCTTAATTCTCTCTTAAGAATTCGAAGACTTAAAGAAAAATAATATTAAGCTTTGTCGGACAGAAGTGGAGCAGGCTTTTAGTGGTTTAAGAGCTCTACGATTAACGTAAAGAGTAAGAGTTTAATAGATTTATTAAAATAAGCGTTATCCTTTATAAAAAAGGATTATAACCCGAGTATATATACACGTAAGTGCTTACAAGAGCATACATATGACTAGTAGATTGCGCTAAGGCTCGACATACCCTTATAATAAAGCTCCGTTATATAAATAAGCTTTATTATTTAAAAGCGTATAAGTAGTCGAAAGATATAATATAAGTTCCCCGAGTATATATATTAGTTCTCAGTAAAAGCATAGCGTTAAGTAGTAAATTAATACTCCTAAGATATTATAATAAATAAAAATATTAATACGCGCTTTGAAAATATAATATGCGATGACTTTATATATTAATATAAGCAGTCTGCCAGGCAATTAATATTAATAATAAATAAGAATATAAATACGTATTTAAATTATATATAATTAAATAAATAAAATTTAAATATATAACTAAGCTATAATAATTAAGTAAATAAGATCTTAATTATTATATTTAACGCGTGCAAATCGCAGGTTTTAAAAATAAAACTAAAGTAAAGTTTAATTTATAATTAAAATCTCGTGCCGTCTCGTTTAATTATTAAATTACTAAATTATAATTAGTGAATTTAGTCCTTTTAAAGTGATTATTATATACAGCAAAAAGCCGCAACGGTATATACCAGCCTTTTATTAGCTCATGTAATACGCCGCCTCCCGGGTTAGTGAGTTTATTATTAATTTAAGCGTCCCGTACCGTAATAGCGCGATCACGATTACCCTTAAGAATATATATATATCGACCTTTATATTATTATAATTAACTTTTACTTAATATTAACGCATTTTATACTCACGTGCTTACTTACTTGTTTATTTCTTTCTTTTATTTTTTAATCTTTTATTTCTTTTAGTAAATTCTCGTCGATTATTAATTATACTTCTTAAAGCTTTTAAAGCAGCGACTGCGCGCATTAATAATTAAATCGCAGCTCGCTAAGTAAGTTCTTTTTTAATTTAATTTCTTAATTTCATTTTTAAATAACTTTAATACCGTTGAATTAATTATTAATAATTATATTATAAAATTTTGAAAATAAATTCGATGACTAAGAAATATCTAATAATAAGCTTATTAATAAGCTTTTTAATAATTTTCCTTTTACTCGTTCGGTCGTTAGAATAAATCCTGAAAATAATTAGTAGTATTTTTCTTTACGTAAAAATAAAAATACGCTTATTAATAACTTTAATAATAAGTTAATTCTCCTTCGATCTTCTTATGCTAAGTTAAGCTCGTTATTTAAGAAGATTCCTACGCGTTCTTTTAATGTTTTATTATTATTAATTATATTAAGTAAAAGCGTTATTATATTAAATAAAGATAGCTTTTAATATACCTCTTTTACTTCGCGCGTCTCGCGTCTTAATTCGACTTCTTCTCTTGCCCTTTCTCTTACTTTTAAGACTCGCACTTATTCTTTATTAACTTTAAAGAAGCGCAAATCGTCTCGTATTTTATTTAAGCCTCGCTCTCTTATTAAACGCGCTCGAAGTATATATATATTATTTTAAAGCTTACTTCTCATTAATAACTTATTTTATTTATATTAACTAAGATTTAAGAAAAGAGTTTGCGGATCCCTGTCTACTATGCATTCGCGCTGCTGTTCGTGGCCGTAATAATCGAGGCGGATCCCGCGCTTGATCCTGCAATACGTTCGAATCTCGATTAATGAATTACATATTCTCACGCGAGTCGAATGCCTCTGAGTCCTGCTCCATACTTAGAATAAACTCTTAATTTAACGCACTTTCTTTTAATTCCTTACTTTATTTAAAAGAGCCTTTTAAAGTAAGAGTATATTCCGGAATTAGAAATCTATTTATTATACTCGGGCTATTAATATATTCTTTTACTCTCGAGTTTTAATTCTCAGAGCTTTTAATTAATCTTTAAATTTATTTAATATATAATTAAAGTAAGTCTTCGCTTAAAAGATTCGTATTATTTTCTTTAATAATTATATCTTTAGTAATATTCTTAATAATTCCAGCTTAGTTTACAATAAACTCATCCTCCTCAATAAGATCGTAAATAAACTTAGCTTTTTAAATCGTAATCTTTACTTCTTTATTTAAAATAATATAAAAGCTATTTTCGTTAAAGCGTACGTTACGCGTAATAATTATTCTATTAAGACGTAGCACTCAAATCTTATAAATATTAAAAGCGTAAAAACTTATAAAATATCCAATATACGCACGCGTAATTATTTTAAACGTTCTCTTATTTTATCCTTTAACTCTTTTTATTATTAATAAATACGCTTTATAATTATATATATAAATCTTATTCTAGTTTAATTTAAAATCTATAATAAGTTTTGCAATAAGCGCTGGGTTATACTATCGAAAATAATTCTGAAACCACTTATTATTAACTTTAATAAATAATAGCCAATTATTTATTCGCTTTAAGCTTCTATTATATAAATAAATCCCTGCGAATGCATATTTAATGCTTAGATTTATAAGAAGATTAACTAATAGTCTTATCTTAATGCTTCTGTTAATTACTTCTTAACTAATTCTTTCGGCTTCGTTATTTAGCTTATAAGTTGCCGTTAATAAGAGCTCGAAGTCAATTCCGAGCTTATTAGCCCATCTTTAATATCTTATAAATCCTCGAATTATAATAATTGCTTTTTCTTAATTATACTTGAATTTGTATATTAAGAGTCTAAACTGCTTTCAAACTTAAGCTTTAAAGCTTTTAATATATTAAAATACTTTATTATATATTTTTATTTATAATATATAATTAACAAGTAAGCCGCTGTATTCGCATTTGAGTACAAAAAGTTAAAAGTAATTACTTTAATATTTCAAATAATTAAATAAATCTTAAGTGACTTTTTAAAATAATTTAAGAGATTTTCTTTTTAATAAACGTTTAAAGATTATTTAAGTAATATAAATTAAAGCACATTACTCGCACTTAATTTTCCTTATTACTTTAATAATCTTAATATTTTTTGCCGTATTTATTAATTTCTTTAAAGTATCCGGGCTTAAATAGCTTACTCGTAGATATTAAATACGCTTTGAATCTGTTTTAAAGTATTTATAATCTCTAGATAATTTATACGGCTTATTTACTTTTTTAAAAAACGTTAAAAATATTATAATTCTTATAACGCTTAAAAATATATTACAAGTACTCGGAAAGTAAATTAAACGTAGCTTATATTTAAAAAAAAACGAGGTTTTATTTACGCTCTAGCTATTATATTATATAATATTTACTAATTAATAAGCTTTCTTTATTCTATCTTAAAATATAATTTATATTATAAAATTAAAAACTAATTTTATAAAAACAAATTTTAAAAATAATATTAATATAAAAGTTTTCTATAATTACAACGTCGTAAAACATAAGATTAAATAATTCTTTATTTAGACTTTTAAATATTCCTTTTATAACTCGAGTTCCGCGCCTAATAATAAGCAACTAAAAGCTCTTATATTTAATTAAATCCTTAGGAATAAATTTTATAAATGATTTTTCTAATAATATTAAACAATCGTTAATTACATTAATCGCTTTATAATTATTTAATAAAATAAAATCTAATAAAAGATAAAATAAATTCCAAAAGAAATATATATTCATAACTAAATGCTCGGCTAAATTAAATAAGAGCACCGAGTACGCGTAAATCCCGCTTATTTTTCCTTTATTTAATAAGTTTCTTAAAAAAAATAAACTTTTTTTTATTTAATTTATTAAATCTTTACTTATTTAATTTCGTTAAAAGATTTTTTATTAATTAAAAAAAAAAGCTTATTTAAGCTTATTTACTCGCGAAGAGTTTTTTATTATAGCGTAGCAAACTATTATCAGATCTTATTATAATATTAATTATTTATTTTTAAGTTTAAATAAGCTATTCTATTTTAATATTTAGTAAATACTTTTCTATAAACTATTATTTAAAAACGAATATAATTTAAAGAAAACTAATAATAAGTTTTATCTTTTAAATATAAATATGTTTTTTTATAAGTTTTCCTTTTATCTTAAATCAGTTTAATCTTTTATTATATAAATCAGAAGCGTTCGAGTCGGATATCTTATTATTATTAAAGCGTAAATTACGAATAAATAAATAATTATACCTTGTTTTTTTATTAATAAGTTATTAATACTGGCGATCGACTTAATTAAAATAAAATAGCCGTATAAGTTATTCCAAAGAGTATTTAAGAAGTATCCCGAGCTCGTCGGCTTCTTTAATCTTAAGAAAGTACTTTTAAGCTTATATATTATTAAAATTATTAATTATAATTAAGAAAAGATTAATATTAAGAATATTAAGCACTTCCGGCATATAATATAAGTTCTTTTTACAAATTAACTCTTTTCTTAACGACGAGTTATATAACAGTTATATTAAAGAATTTACAGCTTATAATTTTCTTAATTCATTCGTAAAACTTAAAGTATATTATAATTTATAATTATTATATTACGTTTTTTATAATATACGCTTTAACCTCGGCCTCGGCTTTCTTTTAATAAGATTCTGTAATTATTTTAATAAGCTTGTGCGGTCGAATAAGAAAAAGAATAATAAAAGCGTTAAAGCTTGTAATTATTTAATTCGAAGAAGACGTAGCTATTATATAACGATCGAGCGCCTATTTCTGGAATTATTTATTATATTCGTTCGTTTTTATTATATAATTTAATTCAGCGAAATTATTCTTTTATTAAGCGATTTACTTAGCGATTTATAGATTTTTATTAATAATTTTAATTAATATTTTTGTATTTAAAGCATTTAAGTTAACGAAAAGTTAAAGTCTAAATATTTAAGCGCTAAAAGTCAAATAATTCATTTATAATAAGAAGTTTTTAAGCTTTAAGTATATAATATTTACGTTAAAACTGTTAAGATTATCATACGATAATATCTCGATAATCGCGCTAAGAAAGGCATTAGAGTTTAAGCGTAAAGAAAGAAAACGAAAATCGTAGAGTTAGAGTTAAATAAGCTTAATTAAAGCTCGAAATCTATATATGCCAAAAGTAGCTTATAAAGACAGATATAACTCTTAATTATTAAATAAAAATAAAGTAAGCTTTTAATAGTTTAAGAGCTTTACGATTAACGTTATAAGATTATATTAAGCCTCGGCTAAACTCGCTTAATAATATAAGATTATATTAAGCATACCTTTCCATAACTCAACTACTTTTGCATAAAGCTCCGGCTTCACATAAAGCCTCGGCTTCCGTGCTTTGAACCTCGGAAGCTTTAAGCTTCCAGTAAAGGGTTATTCAGGGCTAAAACAATGGCTTCATCAAGCCTTAAGCTTCCGTGTTTTAAACCTCGGAAGCTCTGGTAATATAAAGCTAGTCTTAATATAAAGCTAGTTTTAATATAAAGCTAATAACCGATGCGAGAGCAAATAGCCGATGCGAGAGCAAATAGCCGATGCGAGAGTTAAATAGCTTGGCGCTTAAAAGTAATTATATAAACTTAGTTTCCCCCGAAGTAATAGAATCATTATTTATACCAAATCTCTTTTTTCATCGCTTAATTCCTTTATAATATTTACAAAAGTACTTATAAGTAAGAAAGGTTTAAGCTGCACTTTAGGCTTCATATTTGACTTACCCTTTAGTAAGAGTAAGTCGTTTATATATGCCTTTATAGGCTTTTTAGCTTTTATATACTTATTAGGCGGCGTATAAGTCTTAAATACGGCTATAATAGCCTTCGTAAACTCTATTTTTGATTCGCCTTTTAACTCCTTCGCCTTTTTAGCCTTATTAGGCTTTTTATTCGGATTTCACGAATTATTAGGCTTTAGCTTAGGGTATAAGACCCAGCACGTAGACGTTAGATGTCCCGTGACTTTACATTTATTACAGTGCTTTTTATTACCGCCTTTGCCGCCTTTAAACGCTTTATTAACGTTAAGGTCGGCGTTAGCGCTTATGCGAGCTTTTTCCGAAATTAAATCGTTAATTAAATCGTTAATATTAATATTCTTAAGGTTACTTAATATTTTCTTGTATTTACAAGACGAAAAGGCGTCAAAAGAGCTCGGCAAGTCTTTAAGTATTAGGATAGTAATTACGGGCTTAGGAATCTCGTAGTCTAGCTACTTTAAGTATATAGCGCTTAATTAGATTACGCTTATATATTCGTTTATACTCTTATAAAAGCTATAATTAAAATCACGATTTAATTTATATAACGGCCGACTAGCTCAAGCGTTAATTAGCCGAAAGTAAATTAAATAGCGTTTTATAGCTTTTTAACCGTATCTTTATTTTTAAATCGCTTTTGATTTTTTAATAATATAATCGACTTTAGTACTCCTAGCGCTTTTTAGCTTTACGTCTTAAAATAGTCTAGCTTCTCGTAATATTTTACGGCTAGCTTATGAGAATAAGGAGCTAATACGGCTTTACCTCCTTCGGTACTTTTAGCGTAATACAAGGATTAGTCCGGAGGCGAATCTTTGCCGGAAATATAAGGTATATAGCCGTTAATTTCAAGGAATAAACTAGCGGGATTTATTTACTTAATGAAAAAAGAGATTTGGTGTGAATAATGATTTTATTACTTCGGGGGAAATTAGGTTTATATAATTACTTTTAGGCGCTAAGCTATTTAGCTCTCGCATCGGCTATTTGCTCTCGCATCGGCTATTTACTTTTATATTAGTTATTAGCTTTATATTAAAATTAGCTTTATATTAAGATTAGCTTAATATTATTAAAGCTTCCGGGGTTTAAAACACGAAAGCTTAAGGCTTAATAAAGCTATTGTTTTAGCCTTAAATAACCCTTTACCGAAAACTTAAAGCTTCTGAGGTTTAAAGCATTAAAGCCGAGGCTTTATGCGAAGCTAGAGCTTTTATGCAAAAGTAGTTAAATTATGGAAAGGTATGCTTAATATAATCTTATATTATTAAGCGAGTTTAGCCGAGGCTTAATATAATCTTATACTTAATATAGTTAAACTTCCTTATTAGCTTCTCTCTTTTAAAGGCAGTAGCAGCTATTTTTAAGCTTGTCTCGATTGAGTTTAGCTTTAATTCCTTTAGGCGATTTTATAATGAAGCTATCCTTTTTAATTTAATATGCCCTGAATCGATTTAAAATCGATTAATTAAGGTAAAAAAGCTTTGCCAAGGACTTGTTATTACCTTACCAAGGGTTTCGCTTAGCTAGTGTTATAATAGGGTTCCCAGCGGGTCTGCTTAGGCTCTTATTACAACGCTAGCGCCATTATTAGCTTGGTTTTTCTCATAGGAATTAATAAGCTTAACTAGCTGTAACCCTTTTTAAGAATGGCTTTTTATATAATTAAAAAAGCCTAAAAACCCTCTATAATTTGTACTAAACTAGTAACGATTCGGATAGCCACTCCTTAATACAAGCCACGCTAGCACGCTACTTATAGCCATTACTAGCGCCGTAAAAAATATAGACACCTAGGAATAAGAAGTTTATTATAAGACCTAGAACCGCAATCTAAGTAGCTACGCGCGCTTATAACGTCTAGGAACCGCTAGGTTATAATTTCCTTAAGGTTTAGTCTTAAGGTTAAAGGCCTCGGGTCCGTAATACGTCCTAATCGGGTTAATAAGGGCTTAAAGGGGTCTAGCTTACTTTAGTTAAGAGAAGCTAGTATAGCTTTATCGACAAGCGTTTGAACGGAAGCAGCTAAAGCAGTATTAGCCGAGAAAGCTTAGCTAGTCGTCTCGATCGGGAGGTTGTGTCGGTAACTGATCTTATTGGCCGTCTTAGCGAATTGCCGAATTGCTATCATGTGAAAATAAGCGAGCCAATCAGAATGAGGAAGCGCAGTAGGTGAGGACACGTAATTAAAGAGAGAGAATTGCTTTGCTTACTTACTTAAAGAGCTAAAAGAGCTCTTCGGTAGTTATATACAAAATAATAACTTCTTTAAAAGCTTTTTACGACTACGTAACTAATTACGTAGCTTATACGAGCTACGTAATTGAATACGAGCGTAATTTCCCGGAATACAAAGGTAATTTCCGGGCCGCGTAAGTAATAGAAACTCCTTCGGCTATTCTAGGGTAGAATCGGCACGAGTTACCGAAGTCAAATCCAACAGGTATATTATACGCGCTTTAATATTCTTATAAGCCTTTAAAAAGTCTTTGATTTATTAATTAACATTAGCTTTTCTTTTATATATTTTCTTTAAAACCTTTTTATATTTTATAATTATAATAATAAAAACCGACGATTTTAATAATATTATATCGCGCTGAAGTATATTAATTAACGATTATATACTTAATTTGGTTTTGCCGGCTAATTCCTTAATCGCAGAGTCTAAGAGCGAATCGTCTATCGTTTTAAAGAGCTAGTTATATAAAGCTATATATTTATTATTTTAGCTTATTCATTTAGCTAGCGTATACTAATACTCTTTAGCTTATATTATATAAATTTATTATATTTCTATAATTATTAAGTAAAAAGGTGAACTAGCTTCTTTTGAACTTATTCCTTTTATTAGAGCATTTTTATCGGACGACTTAGGCGTTAAAGACGGCTATAGGTTTATTACTTTCTAAGTTATAATATTAGCGTAAAACTAGTTCAATTATATTTTTATTACTTATTAAGCAGTGCTTTCAAGCGTTAAAGCTTTTAGTCGGAGTTTTAAAATATAGCCTATTAGAAGAGCGGTAAGGTTTATTATATTTAATATATTTATAAACGTAATATAAAAATTCAATTATAAGTATTATATCGCCTAATCCTTCCGTGCTTTTAAGGTATAATTCATAAGTAGTTTTAGAAGTAATATTATTTATTTAAAGTAAATTAATAATATAACGTCGAGAATATTTAGTAGTTTAAGAGTTGTCGATGAGTTTAAAGAAATATAATAACTTTTAAATAGCAATATAAAATCCCTTTATAAAGCCACGTCAGCGTATATATACGACTAGGAAGCTTTTTATAGCTCACGGGGCTTATAACTATTATATAATATACTTTAAAGCTTTACAGAAGCGAATATTAAGTCAATTAAACGTTGCGCAATTACGTATTCCACTATTATTATATTATTACATATAACGCGTATAAGCTCCCTGAATAAGGGAGCTTACTGGCGCCATAGTTATGGTGCTCTTGATTGGGCTCGCTTAGCCAACTAACCAAAACCTGCACGACATATGGCGTCTGTGGAATTGATGCTAAATAGAAGAGTCGTAGAATCGTTCTGATTAACCGTGATTAATATTCTTTGTAACTTTTGCTTTCGTAACTCGGTCACCGATGAGAAATGTAACCTTATCACTCCAAAGACCTTTAGCCACTTTATAGTCTAAAACATGTGTATAATCGCCTATAAGAATCGAGCCTTAACCTGAACGAGTGTAAGGTATGGCTTTTGGCTTGTAATATAGCGATAGTAGCCTCGTTGATACATCCGGCGTTTGAGGGTATTTATAGAGTAGGCGAGCCTATATTCCTCCCGAACCTTCTACTAATTCATTATTCGTGTCTCCTACGTCTGTGATACGTATATAATAACCTCATCAACTTCTCTATCGGTTAATAGAAAGGCAGGGCCTCTTCTGCCAAGGCGAGCGCGTTCAGGAGCTGCGTAGCCAAGGATTTTGCGAATCGTACACTTAGGAAGAGGCTCATCGGTAGAAGGGTTCTTATATCGTAATTAGAAGGCGTAAATCGGGACTTTTTCGTATTAGTGTAATTAGCGCATAGCCTCCTTATGTTTTGTAGCGATTTGGAAGCCTTTTATATGATGCCAGTCGTCGAGGGGGGGTGTTGTGGCTATCCCATGGACCGGTGTAAGCTCACCCTGCCAAGAGTCCGCGGGGCTTACCTTATAGGGGTTATTACCCCGTGCAACGAGACGTAAATATTATAATCTTATATTATTGTGAGCTTGATTTATAAGCTTTTTACACTCAAATTCGTCCTTATAAAATGCAAGAAAGTATATAAGAAGATCCTATTTATAATAAAACCCTCCGGCCGAAGCAAAAACTAATTCCGGAAGGTAAAAGGCTATTTAAACCTTTTATTTACGTCGACTTTTAATTACAAATAAACTTACCTTTTAACGTGTAATATAATAACCTTATTAATATCTTTTCCTTTTTTTTAACAGATAATATTCTTTTGCAAATCGTTAATTTTATAAACCGGAATAAGAAGCTGCCAAAGGACCTTGATTTGCCGCATTATAAAGCGCATAAGTGGCATCCTACTAACTTGGCCGAAATCAAGGTTTATATTAGAATCCTTATATATATAAGCCTTCACGTAGAAAACCAGATAGAAAGCTATTAAAGTATTCAACTAGAAGACCCTTAATATACTGTTTTAAAGCATATATCGTTAAATCGCTTTAAGCTCTTAAATAAGAGGTTTTATTTAAATAACCCTTCTATTTTAAACAAGATAATATAAGCTAAAGTATATCACTTAATGCCTTAGTATTTAAAAAGCTAATAATTTATAAGTAGAACTACTTAATCAGCATATCCAGCATACATTTATTAGGCTTTAGACTCCCGGCCGCGATATTATAGTAAATAAGTATATAAAGCGGTATACTAGACGGGCTTACGAGACGACGATTATCCTTACGAAACCTATTCCTACCGGTTATAAGATTTGAGTAATTACATAATACGGTTACTTCTTTAAATAAGTCTTTCATTTTAAGAGATTTAAAACCTCTAATAGACCTGTCGGAATTAAGGTTTTAAAGGCTTTAAGTGGAAATAAGCATAGAAAAGGAGGCAATAAGACATAAGTTATAATAGTCCATTTAATGGAAAGCTTACTCCTGCAGCGTTATATCGTATATTTAGATAACTTGTTTATATCTAACTGCCTACTGGAATACCTCCGGGAGCTGGAAATTAGTGCGATTGGTACAGCTAGAGTCGACGCCGGCATTATTCAAAGGATTTATAACTTGAAAGTTAATAACGACAAAAGAGGCTATCTTAAACTTCAATATAACGAGCTTCGTACTGCGGTTTTTCCTTTAGGCAAAGTATGTTATATTCTGTAGAACGATAACGCTATAGCTTTATTTTTAAGTAACTGTAACGATAGTTCTGGTACGATTAAGACGGAAAGGAGACGGCTAAGCAAATCATCCACAAACGCAGTAGTCGCCCGTGCATTCTTTAGGGACAGAGTTTGTATAGAGATTAATGAATCGGTCTTCGCGTGATTTTATAACTAGTTTATGAATGTAATTAATATTGGAGATTAACTTAAGTCGTATAACTCCGGGGAACGCATAATTAAGAGGGGAGGCTAGCAAGTTATTTAGAACTGGCTATTATATATAATTCTAGTCAATTGCTACTTGATCTCTATTTATGCTAAAGCTATAAACTACCACGCTCTTACAAAAGACGATAAGTGGACCGAACAACTCAAGTTCCGAAAGGCTCTTATTAAGACTTTGCTTCATGTAGCCGACGATATTAAAAGTATAAGAAAGCGTACTCTTTCCTATAGTAATATAGATAAATTCAAAGTACTTGCGCATCGGCACACGCCGCAAAAAAGGCTATAGAGAGGGGACTGTAAGTATTGCCTTGGTGAAAGGTATAAGGATGAGCCTCAGCCAAAGAGGCCAAAAAGAGTAGCTCTCGGGGAGATTTCGGCCAATTTATAACGCTTTTCTCGCAGAACTTAAACCTATTACGGCTGTGAAGAGTGTAACGTATTTTTATGTATAATTAGATATTGCTTCGATAGATATTATGCCCGGATGTAAATATTATGATTTCTCACCAAAATCCTGGCTCTCTGATTAGCTCAAACCCCTGTCTCGCCTAATCCACCAGTCCATAGGATAATTGCTGACTTAGAGGTTCAGGGCTGTAAATTCGGTAAAATGCCCTGTGGAGCACGGACCCATGATTTCCGGTTCGTTAAGCAGCAAATGAGCGTGAAGCTTGGCGATGGTTTTCTGTGCTGGCCGACACCGCATTTTGGCCCCCTGTCCTCGCGCGCTGGCTGGTTGGTTGTCCCCCTCACTTCGTTTCAGGGCAAAACCCAGATATCGATAACACAACGCTGGACATTATCTATGATCAAATGGCTGATTGCATGGTTCAATTGTTTAGCTGCACAGCCTTATCGCCCTGTGTTGTCTTCTCACTAAACTTCTAATCTTCCACCTAGCGACTGAATCCGCCCCCCCTTCCCCCTCCCCAACAGCCGCACCCACCCCCTAGACGAGGAAAATCATACATGACAGAGCCCAGACTCCTCCCAGGTAAATCCAGAAGGCCCAGCCTTCAGTCCTAGAACCAAACACGGTCGTACTTGCGGTATTGTTCATCTGGCTGGGAAAGACACTGGGCGTAAAGCTCGTAGCTGTTGTTGGTAACACGTTTATACTGGAAGGAATACTAGTAGCCACCGTAGCAACTGGCGTTGTTCCATTGGTCTTGCTAGTAGCTGTTGGAGCTGTTGGCCGGGAAGACGGCGACAGACCCATAGTTGGTTTGCCAGACGAGGACGCCCTCGCTGATGGCGCGGTTGTTAATATTGCGAGTTCGCTGACACAGGATGCTGACGAGATGGACAATGAAGTATACATCATGTCATTGGAGGTACATTCACTTGTGTAGCAACTAGAATTCAAAGGAATTTCGTGTCAGCGCTTTTGCCGATGGCCCGGTGAGTGTTCTGCGTAGACCTAGACTTAAAATAGCTAGTTGGAACACTTACTCAAACCACGTGGAGTACCACGAGCAGCTGCATTCGATCTCCGAGGACTTTTCTGTGATGGTTGTGCACCCTTTCTTACCCAAGAGGCTAAACGACACTGTTGCGAGGCAGGAATCAAAAGAGCTGCAAGATCTGTGTCAGCTGATGCCTAATGTACCTGTGTTTTACAAGGACGAACTCGAGTGATTCCATTTCAGTATGGCAATCATCGAAGGTATAACGGCGAAAGAGCTCATGGATTCCATGGCTGACTGCTGCAGTGATAACTGGATCGGGTCCTGCGTGTGCAGCTCGAAGCAGAACTAGCAAGCCCAAAATATAAAAGATTATGCGCAACATTGGGAGTATACTACTCGAGTAGAACTATCCTTGAAAATCAGCTCTGGGAGAAGGGCACATGTAGACTCTTATCCCAACGGATGAGCTTGGCAAGGGAGCATTGCCGCTCAGGGGATATGCGGCGATTATTGGTGTGATCAAGGCTATCGACCTAGGGAAGAAGCCGTACGGCATGGCGTTTAAAAGAGAGCGTAGGCTGTTTTTGCGAGAAGGCTAGGTCAGCTGAGCAGCCTCACCAATGCACTGATCGGTCCATGTCTCGCAGCCGCAGTTCACGATCTCTGAATTGGGACAAATGCCAAGGGTTTTTGTCGAATAGCGCTCAAAAAACCCAAAAAAGAGAAGAAAGGACGGGAGGAACGGTGCAGCGGAGCCAAGCCACATTCAGCTCAAGCGCGAGGCTTCCTCGTTCTCCAACTTTAAGATTAGGACCGCTCTATCCATGGTCACTGTATTTTTAAGGTAGAGCTTAGCGTACACTGAAGGATTCATAATACCCCCTATTTTGGGAGACTCACTAAAGGATCTGTAACCTTTTGCCATATGAAAAAGGAATTATAAAATTAGAGGGAACCGAAGGTATTAGGAAAGATAAAGGCCAGTAGCACAAATAAGCGGTGAGGTATTGGGCACAATGTTTCACTTTTTTCTGAAACATTTGGCCCAACTCGCTGCATAATGGATCTGCATGTACGGAATTGCCTTTCAAAATTCCTTGCTAGCACCCGCTCAAACCACAGCTGGGCGCCACTTCCCGGCTGAGCAACCATCAGCGCTGTCCCATTGATGACCTTCCAGGCTGTTTAGGCTTAGGTCACAGGCTTACAGCCCTGTAAGCCTCACTGTTATCGATTTTCTCTTCAGGCTGCTGGGGCGCTGAACTGTTGCCGGGCCTGCTTAGCGCGAGCGAGGACTTTTGAAAAGCGCTTCCGGAAGGCAGTGCTCTAGTATTAGTACCAAGCCTTGTCGTCCTAAGAAATCTCTGCCATTTTTGTTATATTAATTTCCCTCGTCCTCCTTTCCCCCTCTTGACTCCAGTCATTTAGCTGCATCGTTGGCCACCTGGTTAGAGATATCTTTGCCATGCCTGGGACTAACGCATACATCGGTGTGTGGACGAATTACGACAGCGATGGGGTTGGCAGGGCAACACTAACACTTCCGGTTAATTGGGCCGGCTATCTGATATCCGGGCTCGCGCTTCTCGTCTCAATAGCAGGAACTAGTTGCTGGGTCGTTGCAGCATATGTAATGCATCAAAGCCGCGTCCGTCCTACGTTTGATCCGTTGCACCAACAGCTCCAGCTCCTGCTACGAACTACCGAATCCGCTTTAACGGCCATAAAAGAACTGGCGATGATCTATGGCGCATGGCCCAGACATGAAAACAGTAAGCGCCCATTCGTTCAAGTTCTGCCTATTGCGCTAGTAGCTTTCATCGTCGCCTCGTTCGCTGTGGCCAGCGTCTTTGTGGCAGCTATTGCCAGCAGGTCAGAACAGGACATTATCACATTGGCGAAGCCAGGCACGGTGTGCGGATGGGTCCTGACAGACATCAGCTCGGGCAACGAGGCCAGCATTGCTGTGTACGGGAGGATGGCAAATTCAAGTTTGCGCGCTAGAGGGTATGCTAAGGAGTGGTATGCCAGAGACAGCAGCTTCGGTACGCCCCCATCGGTGTTTCCGATCAGGACATTGCCTTATACCGTCAGGACCGGATCGTGCCCTTTTCCAGGAGAAGGCAGATGTATTTCGAACGATCGCTCGTCGCCAAACAGCGCTATGGTCCTTGATACCGGCCTTCTCGATTCACATGCTCACTTCGGAGTTAATTTGCCAAAGGAGAACAGGATTCGGTCTCGTATGGTCACGACTTGCTCTCCTCTCAATGTTTCGGAGTTTATCCATAAGGTAGTGGAAATAGACGAGGAGACGTACTATGATCTGTCTGTTGGGAGCTTCCAAAAGCCAACAAGTAATATTACGTTTCGAATGAATGCCCATTCTACTAAGGACTTTATTGGGTACCAAATCATGTAAGTCCAAAGACCTAATACCTGGCAGCTAAAGCCATACGCCATACGATTTCGAGATGGAAGTCGAGAGCATTCACTCACCTCACTTTGCGTAGGTCTGCCACTTACAATCCCGATGTACTGGAAGAGTCATCTTGGGATCCGATACCGCCACTCAAGAGAGCCGATGCCCTGGTCAGCATCTATACAGTTGCTCAAAACTCCATCGTGTACCTTAAACCTGTGTACGATCCCCTCTTTCTTGCAAATGAGGGCATGGCATTGAAATCAGGCAACACAACATTCTACTTCCCCAAACATTTCTTTAATACAATAGGATGTATCGATCAGTATCAGTTTTGCAATCCCAACAATATGGGATGCACGGCAGCCACGAGCTTGGAGAAAGCTTATTTTCAAGGCAGAGATATTCTTGACCTCAATACTCAGCAGAAGGCTATTCTAACTCGCACATCTCTGGCTTTTGCTGGTTGCTCGTCATTTTCAAACGGTGTTGGACATCTTGGAGTCGGAGGTAGGACACACAACATTTACTGCGATTCTGCTAGGGGTCATATAACGAATAGCACTGATTAGAAACCGTTTCTCTAGGTTTGCAGGCCAACGAGATAATATTCCATGACTTCATCTCACCACCCATCCCACCAAACCAATGGGAAAAGGAAGTTCTCCTCTGGTTCCAAACAGGACTATCCTATATACAACAGGAGATGTTTAGCTTTGTGAACCAGTCCGGGTCTAATACGACAGGAGTTGACGTCCACTCCGTCGCAGACATGGCCGTCGGTCCGTTACGCGAGGCGATGTGGAATATGTGTGTGAAGCAAAAGACATCATCGGCAGGGCAAGTGCAGAACTTCAATTTTGTAGGGCTTATAATTATCACTTGTCTTAGTCTGGTTATTATTACTTTGGCCTTGATTCTGGAGCCGTGTGTTCGGTGGTTTCGTATGTGGAGGGAAACTGAGTTGGGCAGCCTGAGGCAACGGAGCTGGGCAAAGGATTTGAAGTATGGTCTGTTGCGGGAAGCATTACAAGGACAGGGTGTAGGGCCGTGGAGGAAGGGAGGGAGGAAGAAGGATTCGGAGATCCCGGTGATCGATGGAAACCAGACTCCCCAGTTGTCTATTCTCGACCAACATAACCTCCTGCCGCTGTATCAGTTGAAGACTGTTCCAGCGCCTAGGAGAACCTAGGCGAATGCTTAGTCAGCACACTAAGATTTGAGTAGGAATAATAGGCTAGTAACGCGAGGACTAGTACAGAACTGCATGAACCGGAACCAGTTTAATAGAGCATATTTAAGAGTCTCTTACAATAAACAGATCGTTACGTTTCTGTTCTACTGTAGTATAACTTGAGGAATGTCTTTTAGTAAATCAAATAGCAGTTGCTTTGGAAGAGGGTGTCATTCATATTACTCGCCGTAATAAAAAAAGCTTTAAGGTTAATTTTAAAAGGTATATTAGATATTTAATTAATTATTACGTAATTAATATATATAAGATCTGGATATTTTAATTAAAGCGTATAATACGTACCCGAAACGTTATTTTTAATAAAATATAATTCTATAGTAAATAAGCAGTAATCGGCTAATTACTGCTAATACTCAAATAAGTCGTTAATATATTTGCAGAGCCTGAAGCCGCTTAAGATGCCGAGTTAGCTATCTAATACGTAAAAGACAAATATATATAAGCTGAAAATAATATTAAATTAAATAAGCTATTATCTGACCCGATAGAAATCGACGAAGTTTCTAAGGAGGTAATTTTATACGTAATTACAGAGCTTATAACTTTAAAAGAAGCGGAACTGCTTGTTTTACGAGAGTATTAGAATAAGCTAATTCTTTTGGATTCACGAGTTAATACGTTAGAAGATAATATAAAGCTTAATAATAACGATATAAATATTCTGATAATATTAAAAAGCTTAAGTATATTAAAACAGACTCGAAGCCAGATACGACAAAACGAATATTTCGAGCTTAAGAGAAGTATTATAAGTAAGAAATAATTATTTCAGATTAAAAGTGCGCATAACTTAATATTTAAGTTATAATTTAAAATAGATTATAAGATAGCCAGAGTTAATTACTGCGCTAAATTAAAGTAATTAATATAAGCTTAAGAAATACTCTAAAGCACGAAAACATCTTATCTAAGGAAGATTACGGCAAGCTTAAAAGAAATTAATAATTCCTTCTAGAAAATATACCGTCGGATATATTATTATAATATCTTTTAAAAGATAATATAACTTAAAAGACCCTCGACGAAGTGCTTTAAGTAATAAATCAAAGTTAATTGCGCTTTATTACCCGAGCTCAGCAGAAACGTCAAGTAAAAGAAGTAATATAATTAAATAAATAATTTAAGAAAAAGCTAAGAATATACTCTTTTACAATAAGAAAGCTCTTAAACGCCGAATTTATAAATTAAATAAATAAGAATTATACGTATATTATATTTTTTATTACGATATTCTAGAATAATAAAATAACGCGTGAAAATAAAAAAGATTACGAAATTATATATATTATATTTATAATTGCAATTAATAGCGAATCGATTAGAGTATAAGTAATTACAAGCTCTGAATTAATATAATTATATTAAATAAATGTCGTATAGGCACGGGCAGCTGCTCTCTTGGCATTGCACGTGACCTAATTAGGTTCTGCTATTGTAGACCGCCTTTAGGAGAACAACTGTTTTCTTTTAATTTTTAAGGCTTTTAAAATAATAATTAATTACTTTAATTTAATTATAATTACTCGTAATACTTTAATCTACTTTTATACTATAATTATAAGCCTTGTTAACGAAGCTATTAAGTTAGTATTCTTCCCTTTATGCGCTATTGATTAAATGAGGCCTATGAGGTAAGTTTATAAGTAGAGAGCATCTATTATACGTTATAGAGTTTTCCACCTTATTATAAAGTGTAATTCACACTGCTGTTTTCTATTAACTTTTTTATTCCATTTTAAATAAGTATAAAAGCCGAGCAACTAAACTCGATACCTCTTTAGTCCTTCCTCCTTTATCGAATACTCAGAGCTCACGAGAATAACTCCTTCGCTATAATAGTATTAGATTCTTATATTTACATGCCTCACTCTTCTAAAGGCAGAGTGAGAGTAGGTTTATATACATGAGTTAAAGGCTTTAGAGCCTTTTATGCCTTTATAAATCAATGCTTTTAAAGCATTCCATATTTACGTGACTCTTAAATTATATGATTTTCAATACGCTTCCTTAATCTAAGCATCCTCTAATTAAATATTAAGACGACGAAACGACAGCAAATAGCTATATAAATGGCTTTAATACTTTAGCACTAGCCTTTAGTTCTGGCTCTAGCTTAATAGCTTTAGCTCTGACTTATAATTTTAACTTTAGCTTAAGGCTTTAGTTCTAATTTATTTGTCCCTTAACTTTAGCTCTAGTTCTAGCTCTTTAATTGACTTTGGCTTTAATACAGGCTTTAGCTCTGGCCTTTATCCCTTAGCTTTAGCTTTAATTCTAACTCTTTAGCTCTAACTCTGGCTTTAGCACGGGCTTTATAGTTTTGGCTTTTTTATTTATTTTTTACTTAATATTTAACGAGATAATTATTCTTCCGGTTTTTATTTCTTTAAAAGACTAACTCTTATTAATTTAAAAAAGGAAGTCTTCTTATAATTAAATAAGTCCGTTTTTTAATAACGTAAGTCGGTATTTACGGCTTTAGTTAATAATAAGGAGCTCTATCGGGAGTATATAAGTAAAGGAAGAAAAGATTTTATTTAAATTATTATTATATTAAATTCTTATATTATATACTTTATTCTTTTAAAAGTAAAGTAAAAATAGGTTTATAAACATAAGTTAAAGGCTTTAAAGCCTTCTATGTCTTTATAAATCAATGCTTTTAGAGCATTCCATATTCACGTGACTCTTGGATCACATGATTTCCAACAAATGGACTTAACTTTAGCCTCTTCTTTAAATAATCGAACTCCTTTTAATTATAATAAGCGCACTTAAACTCTTTAATATTAAGCGTTTAAATCCTTTTATATTTTTTATAAGATATAAAATTTAATAAATCTTACGTTATTAATTACTCTTAACTTTTTTAACGCTAAACTGAAACCCTTATTATTAAACGATTTAAGAGTATAATAAAATAAAGAAGCTATTAAGCACAACTTTTAGGCTTAAGCGAAATAAGACGAAAATACTTACGACCTTATAGAAAAAGGCCTTAAGCCGAGCGTATTACTACCGGCAAAGGCTATAATTAAGAATGTGATTTTAATATATACTGCTCTTATAAGGGAATACGTAGGAAAGCTTATATAATAAACGGAAAAGGCTCGAGTTTATAAAGTAGCTTATAAATGGATTTAGGAAATAATTAATCCTTTTATTTATTAAAGAATAATTAAGAAATGCGAGAACGAGTAAGCTTATATAATAAAAGAGTAGTTAACCGAGATAATAATCGAAAACCCTTAATTAAAGTCATAGACTCTTTAATTACTTCTCTAGATCCTTAAGAGAGATTACGCCTTTTTAAAAATAAATACTTATACGCTAATATAATTTATTTATAAAAAGAAGCTCGTTATTATTAAGGTAAGGCAAGTTAATCTTAAGGAGTGGCTTTAAGAATAGAGAGTAACTTATTAAAATGCTCTCTTATATAACTTACCGAACGTTAAAAGACCGCTAATAATATTTAACTTTATTAAGGCGGTGTAAAAGAAGCTTATATTAAAATAAGCGCGTGAACAGCACTTTAAATTATTAAGAAATAATATTCTTAAAGTAATAAATTAATACTTTTTATTTAATTACATTAATTAATTATTTACTTTTAATAAAGAATTACTTATAGCTTTTAAATAATAAAAAACAATAGGCTTATATATTATTCTTAAAAGAAAATTAAATACTTTTATAACCTCGTCGGTTTAATAAAATTAGTCGTTAAATACGTAAATAAATACTTACTTATATAAGTATTACTTTTATTATTATAAGGCTATTAATTATTATAGATTGCGGTATTATTATAATAACTCGACGGCGAGTAACTTTAAGAACTTATTATTAATAAAAGAAATTAAAGAGACTTAACTTTAATTAAAAAGCGACTTCCTTAACTTTCGCCGAGAAATCGCTAAACTTAATAAAAATATATTATTAATAACGTAATTAACTTCCGGACCGCCTTCCGGTAATTCCTTTTTTATTTAAGTATAAATAGCTTTTATAATTTTAAAACTAGTTATTTTAATAAAATTAAAATACTTTAAAAACGTTTAAGCTTGCCTTATAAGCCTTAAATTTCTTGACGAAACTCTTGTTATTATAAGGGTATACGATATTATAAATATAAATTATTATCCGCTTATAAAGAATACTTTACTTAATAACGGAGTTATTATTTATTTAATAAATTCAATAGCTTTTCTTATTCTTAAAAGCTTTATTAAATTTATTATAAATAATAACGTTAAGGCCGGAACGTTAAGCTTAATAATTAAAAGCTGTAATACTCGAGTTTTTAAAAATGCTTTTTACGGCCCTAACGGACCGAATATAAGCGATTTAACCCTCTCGAACGTCGCAGTCGTTAAAAGCTTTAATATTAATATTATTTCAAAAGCTCGCCTTTTATAAATAAGAGTTTAATATAATAATTTAAATTGCATTTTACGCACGGGAATAGTTCAAAACAGTCTGGTTTTAAAGTAATTATAATAACAGTTTAATTTAATTTTCTTTAAATATAAGCCTTTTAATTATTCTTTAGTTTTTTTAATTACTCGCCGTATTTTAACTCGCCTAAATCATAGCTTTTTAATATTTTTAACGCTAAAGAGGAGTATTTGCTAAAGCTTTTAGTTAAGTAAACGATATTTAAAGCTATAAGTCGATAAAGTTTACTTATAATATTTACGCGTAGGTCACTTTGTGAGAATAGGCGAGCTAATCAGGAATGAGGAAGCGCAGTAGGTGAGGACACGTGATTAAAGACAAAGTAGAATTGACTACTTGCTTGCTTAAAGAGCTAGAAGAGCTCTTCGGTAGTTATATATAAAATAATAACTTCTTTAAAAGCTTCTACGACTACGTAACTGATTACGTAGCTTATATAAGTTATATAATTAAATACAAGCATAATTTCCCGGAATACGAAGGTAATTTCCGGGCCGCGTAAGCAGTGGAAACTCCTTCGGCTATTTTAGGGTAGAATCGGCACGAGTTACCGAAGTGAAATCCAATTCACTTTAAAAAGGAAGCCTTAGAAAATCTAATAAAAAATACGCGTAACGTCGAAATTTAAGGTTTAACTCGGTTAAAATATAAGCATTATATAATAGTTATAATATAATAAGTAATAAATCGTTATTAATTAAAGAGAGCAACTACTCGTCCTTTTTATCGCATTTCTCGGGATTTATTCGACTTTTTAATAAGATTTAACGGGAATAACTGGCTTTTATTAATTAAAGACAAATATAATAGGAAATTACGAGCGGCTTTTAAAAATTAAAAGGTTAATCGCCGTCTTAAATGCTCTTAAACCGTTTAAGGCGTGGACAAGACGCTAATTCGGGCTCTTAATTTATAAAATAAGCTAAAATAACAATACTTTAGTTATAAGAATTAATAAATTAATTAAATACAAAAAGTAATATAAGAAAAGTAATATTAATATTAAATTTACATCTTTATATATATACTAACTTAATAAAGGAGTTAAGCGCGTAAGCAAAGAAATAATTAATAAATTAATTAAAATGCGCCTCTCTGCTAATTTACTTTAGGCGCTTTAGACGGAATTAATAATAGCAGTAATTATTCTTTATAATATAAGTCTATTTATTTATAAAGGCTTTAAGAGTCTTAACGAAGTATTTTAAGCCTAGTTTAAGCAGTATTTTCGGTATTACGACTTTAAGCTCACGCTAAAGCTAACAATTAATTTACGGCTTAATTAAAGCAACTTATATATATACGGCTATAAAGTCTACTTTATAATTAAATACCGAGAAGCTCTCCGCTAAAAAAGAGCTTTTAAAGTTAATCCGCGAGCGCACTTTAATTTCTTAATTAAATAAGTCTTATTTAATATTTATAAGATTTAAATACTTTAATTATAGTATATAATAATGATTCGGAATGTTATTTTTAATAAAACCTTCTTTTATTTAAGCTCTTTAAATATAAAGAGAGCGGTCGGCTAGCCGCGTTTAATATTAAAGGATTTTACGGAAATACTAAAAGAAAAAAAAGGAAATTAAGACGCTAGTTTTATTATAATTAATCGATTAAGCGTACTTAATATATTAAAATTAAAATACTGTTTATTACCTTAAATAGAAAATAACTAAGCGAAGTAATGAGCGCTATAAAAGTCGACGAGCTTATAAGCTCGAGGGTGGAGCTATTTACTCTCTCTTTAATTAAGTTAATAAAAGTAAATACGCTACTTTTAATTAATTTAATAATTCTTAATTTTATTTAATTGCTCGTTAATAAGAACTCGGGGGTAATTTAATTAAAAAAGAGTACTAAACTTCTTATTTATAAATACTTTAATTAAGTTTTAAAACGAGCCGATACTTTGAGATAATTAACGTTTAAAAGCGCAATTAAAAAAAGTGTCTTACGTAATATATTAAACTTTTAAAATAATATAAGCCTTAAGTAAAAGTCAATACTACAAGTTATAATTTATTTTAAAAGGCTATATAACTAAAAGCGCGGTTTTAAGCGTCGGGGAGCACTTAAAGAAAATGTCGGCTTTAAGTAATTAAAAGCTTTACCTTAAGTAATTAAGTACGAGGAGCATTTATAATTATTGAAATTAAAAGAAAATAAAAAGTTAAGTTTACGTTTATTACTTTTAGCTTTAATTAAATTAAATTCCGGCTTATTTAAACTTTTTAAAAAGAAAAAAAAAAGACTAAGTAATTAATAAAAGTCGAAAGACTTGAGTTAATAATAAAGTAATAAAACCAAATCGAAGCGTTTATATAATAATTATTAAAGAGTTAATTACTCAATTATTATAATTATTAAATAACCGCGAGTACTTAAAAGATTTTCTAAGGACTTTTTGACTTAATTAAGAATTAATATAAAAAGACAGAAAAGACTTAAGCGTAATTTATATTATTATATTAGCGTTTATATTTAAAAATATTAAAATTCGACAATTAGTTAAACTTTTATGAATTTATTAATTACAAATGCTTAAGGACTTATTAAATTAAAGAAATCTTAGGGACTACTTATTAAAAAGGCACTTCCGAGCCGACGCTATTAAGGAGATTATTAATCTTAAGTCGCGTAACTACTAAAGAGTCGTTAAATATACTTTTATTATTAAGTAATTAATTCCTTTAAAATAAGTATTTTACGCTAAAGTCGATTCGTTAAGGTATTTAACCCGCTGTCGCTCCCGAGTCGTTATAAGAGGAGACTTATAGCTTAAAACGTTAATTTTGTTAATACATATAATTACTTTAACTATTTACTCCTTTAAAACCGTTATAGTTACTGTAGTTTAATTTAATTTAAAAATAATTTAATTTAATATAGTAAATGCCTTTATTAACGTTAAATAAAGTAAGACAAGTGTTTGCGTATACTGTTATTTATTAGACGGTTTTAAATAAGACGGAATAATAATAGAGGTTAATTGCATATTTTACGGACTTAAGGACTTACCGGCGCTATAATACGGTGACTTTACTTATATTTTAATAACTTTAGGATTAATTATTTATAAAAAAGAGCTTTATATATTTATAAATAAATAACGTATAATGTTTATGATATTTTATGTCGACAATATTCAGGTATTTTATTATACTTTGGCTTTTAAAAACGCTAAATTAATTATTGACGGCTTAAATATAATATATAAGCTTATTAAAGGAGAGTAAACGAAATAATTCTTAGGCGTTTGTATTATTAAAGATTAATTAGCGAACACTATTTTTTTAATATATAACACTTATATTTAAAAGGTTGCTTTTCGATTTAGATTAATAAATAAAAATTGCCTAAATATATTATTACTTTAAGTCGAGTTATTAAAGAGTTAAAAAAAAGCTACTTTAGCTTAAATTAAGGAATTTTTAGAAAAAGTTAAATTAATACTTTATATTATAATTATACTATGCGTAAACGTTGCTTTTATTACTTTAAGGCTTTTTTATTTCTTAATTAATTCTTTTTAAAAATACTTAATTATAATTAATTAAATAATTCGTTACTTTTCGGCACTTGTTTTAGCGATTACTTATAGCTATAAGCTGCGCGACTCTTACTTTATAATAATATTAAATACTTTTTTTGCGGACGATATCGAGATAAGGCGATCTTTTAATAAATATATTTTTATATTTTTTAAAAGTTTAATCTTTTAAAGAATAGCTTTATAAGATATAATTATTATATTTATAATATAAGTAGAGCTTCTTAAAGTTAAGCGCACCGATAAGGAATTTATAACACTTTAGCGATTCTTTTAAAAATTACGCCTTAATATAAGAATAACTTAAATAATTTTCTATAATAATTAATAAACGATTTAATTAATTATTAATAAAAATTAGCGTATTTTTACTAAGTTACGCCACGTTAATATTTAAAATTTATAATTATATTAAGAGTTTTAAAAGAGTACTTTTATAATAAAATATCTTTTTATAAGTTATATATTAATTAACGGACTTATAAAAAACCTCTCTCGACAGAAATTTAAAGCATTTATTACTTTTATTAACTTAATAAATGTTTATGCTTAATTAAAGCAACTCCTTTAAAAGACTTGCTTTAAAGTAGTCTTTTATATATATTCTTTATTTTTTATTTATTTTTAAAGTAATTATATAATAAGCTTACTTTTTAATTAAAAAGCTTTATTTATATTATTATATATTCTTTTATAAAATTCTTTTTTATTCATTTATATTTATAATTTTATTTTATTAAAAATGAATTAAACTCGGGGGTATAAATTATTATATTTTAAAGAATTAATTACTCTTAATAATTCTTTATTTTAAAGGCAAACGTAAGCTTTAGTTTTTAAAATATAAGAAAATACTTAAAGAATAAGAGGTTCTTAAGCTTTAAAAAACAAAAGAATAGCTTATTTATTAAAAAGTAAAAGGCTTAAAACCTCCCGAATTAATTCGCTTAAAGTATTAATTATTATATTAATTAATTTTTTAATATAAGTAGCTTAAGCCTTTTATTTAAAAGTGAGAATAACTCTATAAGTAAATATAGCCTGAAAGGCCAGAATATTAAGGCCCGGACTATAGGCGCGAGCAGCTCCGATAGCAGTCTTAATAGCGGTAATAGCGCGAGTAGCTTTAATAATAGTAATAATAATAAGATAATTAGCTACTCCCTCGCCACCTTTCTTAATAAAAAAAGCACTTATTATCATAATAATCTTTTCTTTAATAATATAAATATAAGCTATAAAAGCAGTTAAACGCTTTTCTTTTTCTTTTAAGAAATTAATTAAATTAAATTAATTTTCTGAAAATAAAACGAGTAACTTATTATTTTCTTTATTATTATTATTTTTATTATTACCTTTAAATTTATTAATAACTCTTAAAGTAACTTTATTATTAAAACTAATAATAGCGCTAATAGTAGTAGCTTTATTAATATTATTACCCTTAAGGGCGGCACGGACCGGGATTCTTAATTACTTTAGCTTTTAAAAAAATTAATAATAAATTAAAAATAAAAAAGGAATAATTAAATTGACTTACTTTTTTATTAACTTTATTTTTTAACGTATTATAATATACAAGAAAAAGAGCTTAAGTAATAATAAAAGTAATTATATACTTATAGCCGGACGAATAAGCGAAATAACGAGCACCTTTTTTAATAGTATTATAATATTAACCGTTACCTTTTATTTAAAAGGCGCTATTAATATAACTTAAATAAATTATTATACGAGCACTTATTAACTGCTTTAAAGCCCGGGGAGCAGCAGCGGCACAGCGAAAAGCGGGGGCAGGGACGAAAGCAGTCGATAATCGTGCTTTAATAACGACTTTCTTTTTATTATTAATAATAACCTTAACTTATTATAAATCAGCGGTTATTCTTTAATTAATTAACCTTTAATTAATTAATCTTTAATTAATAAATCGAAATTAATAAATCGAAAATCAAGCCACTTACCTTACTTTAACGAATAAATTGTCGTTTTATTATAACGATTTTAGCGGAGCGCTTAAAGACACCTATAGTGTCGAAAGGAGTAGTTAATTAGTTAATTAATTAATAAATTAATTAAGTAGTAAATCGAGAGCAGTCGATCTATGAGTTGTCGAGTATTTATAAGTTTAAGTTTAATAAGAAAATCGTTAATTTATATAATTAAGTTATTTACTTAATTATTATATATAAGTGAATTTATTTACTTAATTCTTTTTCATTATTTACTCTCGCTTAATACAATTAATTATAATAATAATAGCTTATTATTATTAATTGCCTAGGGGGTATGTCGTATAAGCACGGGCAGCTGCTCTCTTAGCACTATACGTGACCTAATTAAGTTTTGCTATTATAGACCGCTTTTAAAAAAAAACTATCTTTTTCTAATTCTGGAGGCTTTTAAAAAAAAGGGAATCACTTTAATTCAATTATAATTGCTTACAGTGCTTTAATCCACTTCTACACCACAATTTCTCATTATATTCGTCCTTAATTAATAAAAGCTAATTATTCTCGTCAAACCTTATTAAAAAGTTAAATAAATCCCAAGAAATGCGGTAAAAATGACGGGTAATTACTTTCTTTAATTAACGACGACTTATTATTTATTATATAATAACTACCGCATAATACTCGTATTTTAATTAAATTAAGCCTTAAATCTCGACGTTACGCGTATTTTTTATTAGGTTTTTTAAGGCTTCTTTTCTTAAGTGACTTACGCGTAAATGCCATAAGTAAGCTTTATCGACTTATAACTTTAAATATTATTTACTTAATTAAAAGCCTTAGCAAATGTTTCTCTTTAGCGTTAAAAACATTAAAAAGCTATAATTTAAGCGAGTCAAAATACGGTAAATAATTAAAAAAACCGAAAAGTAATTAAAAAGCTTATATTTAAAAAAAGCTAAGTTAAATTATCGTTATAATTATTTTAAAATTAAATTATCTTTAGTTATTCTTGTGCGTAAAATATAATTTAAATTATTATATTAAACTTTTATTTATAAAAGGCAACCTTTTAAAATAATATTAATATTAAAGCCTTTAATAATAGCGACGTTCGAGAGGATTAAATTACTTATATTTAATTCGTTAAGGCCGTAGAAAATACCTTTAAAGACTCGAGTACCGCGGCCTTTAATTATTAAGCTTAACGTTTCGGCCTTAACGTTATTATTTATAATAAATTTAATAAAGTTTTTAAAAACGAAAAAAGCTTTTGAATTTATTAAATAAGTAATAGCTCTGTTATTAAATAAAGTATTTTTTATAAGCGGATAGCGATTTATATTTATAATAACGTATACCCCCGTAATAGCGAAAGCTTTATTAAAAAATTTAAAACTTATAAAATAAGCTTAAACGTTTTTAAAGTATTTTACTTTTATTAAAATAATTAATTTTAAAGTTATAAGAGTTATTAATATTTAAATAAAAAAGGAATTACTAAAAGGTAATTTAAAAGCTAATTATATTATTAATAATATATTCTTATTAAGTTTAGTAATTTCTCGGTAAAAGTTAAAGAAGTCGCTCTTTAATTAAAGTCGAGTCTTTTTAATTTTTTTTATTAATAATAAGTTCTTAAGGTTATTTGCCGTCGAGCCGTTATAATAATACCGAAGTCTATAACAATTAATAGCCTTATAATAATAAAAGCGATGCTTATATAAGTAAATACTTACTCGCGTATTTAATAATTAATTTCGTTAAATCGACGAGGTTATAAAAGTATTTAATTTTTTTTTAAGAATAATATATAAACTTATTATCTTTTATTATTTAAAAGCTATAAGTAATTCCTTATTAAAAGTAAATAACTAATTAATATAATTAAATAAAAAGTATTAATTTATTACTCCGAGAATATTATTTCTTAATAATTTAAAGTGTCGTTCGCGCGTTTATTTTTATGCGAGCTTTTCTTATACCGCCTTAATAAAGTTAAGCACTATTAGCGGTCTTTTAACGTTTAATAAGTCGTATAAAAGAGCATTTTAATAGGCCGCTCTTTATTTTTAAAGCCACTCCTTAAGATTAACTCGCTTTATCTTAATAATAGCGAGTTTCTTTTTATAAGTAAATTATATTAACGTGCGAACACTTGTTTTTAAAGGGGCGTAATCTTTTTTAAAAATTTAAAAAAATAATTAAAAAGTCTATAACTTTAATTAAGGGTTTTCGTCTATTATTTCGATTAACTACTCCTTTTTTATACAAGCTTATTATTACGAACGCCCCGCGTCCCGTGACACTGGACCCCGGGACAGCGTAGTACTTAAGACTATAGGCTTAAAAAGGTAAGGGTTTTAGAAAGAATATATTAAAAGAGTATTACTTTTAAAAGCATCTCTTTAAGAAACCCTAATACTTAGGATTTTATAAGTTATATATTATATAAATGTTATTATTAATAAACGACTAAAAGGTAAATAAGCCCTTAAATTACGCGACCCTTTTACGTAATAAACCGCTAAACCGCTGAGGTCTAGAGGTCTAAGACCGACAGGACTTAGCGGTCTTAGCAGTCGGGCAGTACGAAGGTTTTATAAAAGACTAGTATATTTACTATTAAATAAGAGCTTTATACTTAACTAAAAATAATATCTTAATTATATTAGTTATTATTTATTTTATTATATATAATATACTTACTTCTTAATTATTAAGATTAATATTACCTATTATATTTACACCGAGTAAATACACGAACCGTAACACTTTAAGTACTTTCTCGTCAAAAATACCGACTTACGTATATTATATTAACCCCCTTAATTAAAGGCTAAGTACTTAACCCTTAAGGTAGTGCCGTTAATACCCTTTTATTATTCGCACTTATTTTTAAGAGGAAAAATCATAAGAAGAGTAAGGATAAAGAAATGCCTAATGTTTAAAATAACCTAATACACAAACTTAGGGAAACCCTAAAGGTTAAGCTCCCTAATACCTTTTAAGAAAATTAAAGGGACTTAAAGACTTTTATTTTTTAAGTAAAACTTTATTAATACTTTAATAATAATAAATTCCTTATTAACGAAAGCTACGCCTTTTAAACGATATCGTACCTTAAAGACGAGGCCATGCGATAGATCGAGCCGTTCCTCAGGGACTACTTCGAATATAAAGCTACTTACGAAGTTATACTCGTTACATAAACTATATTTAAGACTTAAAAAGGATTTAAAAAGGAAATTTAACGAATATTTAACGATATTAATAAGATTAAGACGGCAAAAACCTATTTATATAACTTAAAATAAGTCAATAATATAATAGCTTACGCCACGGAATTCTAAAAGCACGTTAATAAAACGAGTTAAAACTCTTAATTGCTCATTAGTTATTATCGACGAGGGCTTAAGGATTACATCCGACTAAAACTTACCCGGATTAATCCTTAAATAAGAGACATTCTTACTCTTATTAAATAAACCGTCCGAATTAATAATTACTTACACGAGTTTAAACGTAAATAGTAAACGTACGTAAAAAGGAGCTAAAGGCAGTCTGGCCACCGACAAAATAAGGGACGTTAATAATAAGGTAACCCTAAGGATAATTAATAGTTAAATCTTATGGAGTGTAACGCTATTTATAAGAAAGGGAAAGGCAAGGCACGGCAGGAAAGGTTATTAAAAGAAGTTATAAACGAGCGGCGTAAAAAGAAGCTGTGTTATAAGTGTAGCCTTTTAAGGCATATGGCGAGCTCGTACCGCAAGAAGGGCACTAAGAGAAAATAACTTAACTTTATGAGACGAGAGGCGTACGACACAACCGGTATACCCTTTTCTTTCCCACTAAAAGAGGTTTAACTTAGCGTTACTTACCGCTATATAACAATAAATAAACTCAACGCTAATTACATCGATAGCCAAATTAAAGGTAATGGCGGTAAAAGAAATAGCGACTAGACTTAGCAGGACGAGTACTACGTCTAGTAACGGGTATCCGAAACCACACGCAAGGCGTAAAGCCCAGAAGATATAACTAATGTCGGGAGAAGCAAAGACTTATAGTACTAGGGCAACGCCATGCCGTCAAGACTAACATTATCCGGACCTTAAGAGCGAGAGGTCTAGCGAGTCACTTAATAAGAAGAACACCTTACCCGAGAGGCTCTTAATATTAAACATTAAATAAACGTCGATATAAGAGTCACTTATATCGAGCCAGGGGTCATCCTACGCGGAGGGCCGCAATAGGGCGAGGAGCACGAGGTAGTCTTTTAGAGTAACTTACGCATTACTTAAAGGACGGCGGACGTCGAGAACAGCGTTTTTTAGACGTACGTCTAGCGAATTCTAGCCGACAATATATTATTCCGTTAAATAATAATATAAATAAACGTAGGAGACGTATAAGAAGTTATTATAAAGATATTACGGAACCGAATATAGGTTAACTCGCGAGATAACTTAAAAACCTATTATAAAAGGCTATCTCGACTATTTATACTCTTAAAAACGTATTAATTATATTATATTTTATATAAAGATTTAAAGAATCGGCAATAAGAAAACATATTAACTAAAGAAGTCTACGTTAAAGGAATAGACGGGCGTACGCTTGCAGCTATAGGGGAAGGCAATTACTTAACCCTTAACGTCGATATTTAAAAAGTAAAATTATAAGTTATAATAAATTCTAAAGCGTAAGAGAACTTTATATTTTTTACTATTACGATTTAGTATTTCTTACTTATTAAAGTCAAAAAGGACGGGTATTAGCTAGTACTCGCTGATAGAGGACTTGCTGCGAACGGCTTAATTAATATATAAATAAAATTATTATATATAGGAATTGGCGGATACTTTAAATATATTTAGTTTAATATAATTTAAATTAAGAGATATAATATTATTTTAAGACTATTATAAATATAATTTTATAACTTGAAAATCAATTAAAAAACGTAAAAATTAGAATTTAATAATTATAAGGACTGTTTTTAAAATAAAAAAGTAATAAAAGGCTTAAGAGAGTTAAGCGTAACCTGTAAGGAAGAGCCTAAGGATAAGATAATAAGCCTCGTAACGGTTGATATATCGTCAGAATATAAACGGTTTAAGGCATTATTTAAAGAGGAATTAAGTAATAGCGCCTTACTTAAATACTAAGATTATAATTATTAAATTAAGTTAACTAAAGACATAAAGTTAATATTTTAATTATTATAAGAATATTTAATTATAGACTTAATAATAATTAAAAAATATATTAATAAAAACCTAGCGAAAGGATTTATTAAGGAGTTTAAATCCTTATAAAGAAGTAACGTCTTTTTTATAATAAAAAAGGACGGCGAATAAAAAAAATATATTAACTACTATTAATTAAATAATATTATTAAAAAGGATTATTATATATTACCCTTAGCTAAGGAGTTACGCGACAGACTTAGCGGCGCCAAGATCTTTACTTAATTAAACCTACGGGGCGCGTATAACTTTATAAGAATAGTTAAGAGGGAAGAAGAAAAAATAGTATTTCGTATACGTTTTAATTATTACGAGTACACGGTTATGTCCTTCGGATTAATTAACGCGCCTGCTATATTTTAGCGTTTAATTAATAATATTTTACGGTAATACTTAGATATAATATATATATATTATTTAAATGATATTTTAATTTATTTTAAAATAAAAAAATAATACGTAAAAGACGTTATAATAATATTAAAAAAGCTAAAGGCTTTCTTAATGCTTTTAAAGCTTAAGAAGTATTATTTCTATAAAAAAGAAGTCACTTTCTTAAGATATGTGGTTATTATTATAGGACTAGTTATAAACTCTTAAAAGGTTAAGATAGTTATTGAGTAAATTAAATCCATAAATATTAAAGAAGTATAATTTTTTTTAAGATTTATTAACTTTTATTAATAATTTATTTAAAGTTATTTAAAGATTGCCGTACTATTTACGGAATTAATATATAAAGACAAAAACTTCGACTAAAACGATAAAGTAAAAACAGCCTTTCGAGACCTTAAGAAAGCCTTTATTAAAGAATTAGTCCTTATGTCTTTCGACTTAAATAAGGAAATCATAATAAAGACAAACGCTTTTAATTATATTATTAAGGCCGTATTAAGTTAACTGAACGAGGACGGCAAATAGTAACTAATTATATACCATTCGCAGAAACTCTCGCTAATAAAGCTTAATTACGACATTTACAATAAAGAATTATTAAGAGTTATAAACGTAATACGTAAATAAAAGGTCTACCTTAAGAGATTGCCTTATAAAATATAAATCTTAACGGATTATAAAAATCTCATTTATTTTATAATTATTAAAAAACTAAACCAACGATAAGTTCGATGGTATAAAACACTTTTTATAATTAAGCTTCGATTTTTATATATTAAGAAAACGGAAAACGCTAAGGCCGACGCCTTTAATAGAAAACTAAAGTATTTCGTGAATAAGACACACGAGTCGCATATTATATTAAAAAAAGATAATAACTTATTAATAATTAATTATAAGTAATTAATAACGATAAGCCAGGTCCTCGAGAAAATCTGGAGAAGCTACGTTAACAACTTAGTAATAGCTAAATAAAAGAAGTAGTTAAGTAAAGGATTTTCCCTCGCTAATACTAGAGCTCTTTTATATTAAAGATAAGTTTATATCTTTATTTAAAATAAAATAAACTTCGTTAAGAAATAATATAGGCTATCGACTTATAAATATTAAAAAATAACTAAGACGCTATCGAGGCTCTTTTAAGAATATTACTTCTTAAGAATAAAAAAAGTAATTAAAGACGTGGTCTCGTCTTATAATATATATATATAAAATAAAGTAAACTATTATATATTATATAAACTTATAAAGTTATTAACGACACCGCTACGTCTATAGAAGTTAATTGCCTTAGACTTTGTGGTCGAACTATTACTTTTAAAGGATTTAATTATTGAGATTATTTACGATTCGATTTACGTAATAATAAATAAAATAACGAAGTACGCGTATATAATATTAATATTAAGTACATAAGACGCGCCTACAATGGCGTAAGTATTCCTTTAAACGATTTTCGCGAATTATAAAATATTAAATAAAGTTATTTTAAATAAAAATAAACTTTTTATTTTAAAGTTTTAGAAAATATTAATATTATTTTTAAAAATAAAATAAAAAATGTTAACGGCATTTCACTTTTAAATTAATAATTAAATAAAATAAATTAATTAAATAATAAAAACTTATTTTTAATATTATATAAATTATAAATAAGACGACTAAGTTTAATTACTCTTAATCGCTTAGTTTATATATAATAACGTAAATTAAAAGACTATTAAAGTATTATCATTTTATGCGAACTACGGGTACGACCCGACGGCATATAACACATTAATTATAGGTTAAGGGACCGCGTATAAAGCCATATTATAAAGGGATAAGTTTAAGTAATTATATAACGAATTATTAATGGATATTTTATTTATTATATAAAGATTAGCTATTTATTATAATAAAAAGCGTAGTATAAAACTAACGTTAAAAGAAAGAGATAAAGTTTACTTATTTAAAAAGAATATCGCGACTAAGCGACTAAGTAATAAATTAAATTATAAAAAGCTAGGACTATTTAAAATTATAAAAGTTAAAAAACTAATTAATTATTAATTAACACTTTTAAAAACTATAAACATTTACTTAATATTCTATATATCGCTCCTCGAACCAATACCGCTAGGGGCACCACTAGCCCTTATTATAAAAGTATAACCAGTGAACTTAAACACTAAATATAATATTAAAACTATTTTAAACTATTAATATTCTCGCGACGTCGTTAAATATTTAATTAAATAAAAAGGATATTTATAATTCAAAAATACTTAAAAATCTAAGTCTAATCTTTATTATTTTAAGTAATTTTAAAGGTTTTATTTATAAAACTTAAATCTATTTAAAAAGCCGAATCCGCGAAATTAAATAAGACTTACTTAATTAAAGAAAACTCAGCGGAATCGACGGCAAACGGCGGGGTAGGCGGGCGAGTAGCGGAGGCCCCTTACTTCTTTTTCTCCATAGCCTCTCGCGCCTTTACCTCTTTTAACTTATTTATATTTTTAAACCGCGACAAAGTATTTCGGCTCTTTACTTTTTTAAAAACTTTTACTAATAAGACAAACGGTTTAGGCGGGCCGCGGCCTTTTATAGAGCGCGACGTATCTACGCCTCCTCCTCGTCCAGCTTCTCCTCTGCCCTTTCGAGAATATCTTAACTCCTGATTAAGGGCATCTCGATATTATATCTCTTATTAACTCGGGCATACTTTAAGCAACGACTCGACTCGGAGGACATTATATACGTCTTATTATTTTAAGTATAAAACGTATAAGGTATTATTTCGAAACCGTTCTTTTCGATTTTATAAAATAAAATAAATTATTTTCTTTTTCTTTTAAAAGGTATTGTATTTTTTTCTTTAATATATACTTATTTAGTTATAATAAAAAGAGAAGATGATTATAAAATATATATAATATTTTCTTAAGTTATTTAAGCGTGAGGACTACGCTAGGCTAAGAAGGGGATAGTGTTATAAACGCTTCGCGTCTTGTAATATTAAACTCCGGGACAGCGTAATACTTAGGACTATAAGCTTAAGAAGGTAAGAGTTTTAAAAGAAATATATTAAAAGAGTATTACTTTTAAAAGTATTCTTTTAAAAGACTTTAATATTTAAGATTTTATAAGTCATATATTATATAAATATTATTATTAATAAACGACTAAAAGGCAAACGAGCTCTTAAATTACGCGACCTTTTTACGTAATAAACCGCTAAACCGCTAAGGTCTAGAAGTCTAAGACCGACAAGACCTAGCGGTCTTGGCGGTCGGGTAATATAAAGGTTTTATAAAAGACTAATATATTTACTATTAAATAAGAGCTTTATGTTTAATTAAAAATAGTATTTTAATTATATTAATTATTATTTATTTTATTATACGTAATACACTTACTTCTCAATTATTAAAATTAACACCACCTATCGTATTTACACTGAGTAAATACACGGACCGTGACACTTATTCGTTCTCGTATTCTTTAATTATTTCTTAATAAATAAAGAAATTAATTATTTCCTAAATTTACTTATAGGCTGCCTTATAAGCTCGAGCCTTTTCCGTTTATTATACGAGCTTCCTTACGTATTCCTTTATAATAGTAGTATATATTAAAGCTATATTCTTAATTATAGCTTTTGCCGGTAATAATACGCTTAGCTTAAGGCCTTTCTTTATAAGGTCGCGAATATCTTTGTCTTATTTCGCCTAAGCTTAAAAATTATACTTAATAACTTCTTTATTTTATTATACTCTTAAATCGTTTAATAATAAAAGTTTCGGTTCGGCGTCGAAAAGATTAAAAGTAATTAATAACGTAAGGTTTATTAAATTTTATATCTTATAAAAGACATAAAAGGATTTAAACGTTTAATATTAAAGAGTTTAAATACGCTTATTATAATTAAAAGGGGTTTGATTATTTAAAGAAAAAACTAAAGTTAAGTCTATTATAATAAATGAGTTACTTTCGTAAGCTTTAAGTATTCGATAAGAAAGGAAAAACTGGAAAGATATCGAGTTTAGTTGCTCGGCTTTTATACTTGTCTAGAGTGGAATCGAAGAATTAATAGAAAAACAGCGGTATAAATTATATTTTATAATAAGGTAAAAAACTTTATAACGTATAATAAATGTTTTTTACTTATAAACTTGCTTTATAAGCTTTATTTAAATTAATAACGTATAAAAGGAAGAATACTAATTTAATAACTTTATTAACGGGGCTTATAATTATAATATAAAAGTAAATTAAAGTATTATAATATGAAGGCTATAATAAATAAAGAAGGAAGCACGGCGAAAGGTATCAGGCAAGGAGTTTAGTAACTTTAAGGGTTAAGATTTAAGGTAGAAAAGTGTTCAATTCTTTTAATTTTATATAAGGGAAAGGCCTTTTATACGAACTTTTAAAGGTTATATGCTTAGTTCTTTAAATAACGCTTTAGGTATTATTTCTTGGCTAAAATCGCTATTTTATATCCGTTTTTAATTATAATAAGTGGTCGCCTCCGATTACTTCCGCTTGCTTATGGCTCGGCTTGTCAGAAGAAGGAAGGAAAGAAAAAAGAGAAGGATATTTTTTTAAAATAAAAAAAAGATAACGCTAGACTTTTTTATTTTAATATTTTTTTTAGCTTATATCGAAACAAATAAAAGAAAGAGGTTTGGCTGATCAGTAATATATACCGATTTATGATCCGGGCTTAGGGGTGCTTCTTGCCTTTTTTTGTAACTCGGGCTGAAGTTGCTTCGGTATTACGCTTGTTTTTCGCTTTAAGAATAAGAAACTTATTTTCGTTTAAGTCTTCTTTTGGAGTAAGTAAAACGTAATTAACCTTCTTCGATCTACTTTTTTGTAATTTGCCGTTATTATTATAAAAGATATTTTCCGATAGCTAAAGCTTAATAATAAGAATAGGTGGTCTCTGGGAAAATATCGTTAGTTTTTTAAGTCTTGGATTATTAATCTTAAGACTGAGCTTAATTTTTAGCTTATTAGGAAGGCTTGAGGATCTATCGGTTAATACTTCATAAGTCGCGGCAATATCTTCTGCTATCAGTCGATTCATGAGCTTATCGTTCTTTGCTCTTCGAGCCTCTCTTCGAGCCTTATTTCTTAAGTCGATTTCCTTAAAACTTATAATTCTTAAACTTGATCTTATAACTTCTTTTATTATAATTAGTTTTTCAAGAATAGCGTGCTAGATCTTAAAAGCCGTAATTCTTGAGCCGGGATTAAAGGTTATAATTACGGTTTCTTACTTATTTTTATTCACGGGATTAAAGGTTCGCTTTAGATTTGTTTTAAGACTTGCGTTAAGCGTTAATATAAATGCTTTTTCGCTTACGGCGACTTATAGTTCGGGATCAAGAATTGGATTAGTTATAACTTTATTCTTCGAGTTTTAGTTTAAAATATCTTCCGACTTCGATTATCTTAAGAGTTCTTTTATCTTAACGTTATAACTTGCCTTATTCAGCTTTTCTAAGACTATGAGATCGACGATATTATTAGCTTTAATAAGTTTAGTTTTTCCGGTTTGGAGTGCTTAAGATTTTTTTTTATATAATTGCTTTTCTCGCTCTCGAACCTGAATTTAGGCTTTATATGTAATAATATATTGGAGGGACTTATACTCTTGAAGATATGCGGATAATTCTTTTCTTTTAAGATTAAAGAGGTAGCGGGCTTCTTTGATAATAAAGAGGTTAGTTTAAGGTAGTCGTTTTATAAAAGTATCAGATAACGGGCTTAGTCTTGTTACAGAAATTATAGCCGAGAATAGTGCGTAAGTCTTTGATTTTATTTCTTATCGAGGGACCGGGGGATGTTATAATCGGAGGACAGATAATATAAGCTTATTTATTGAGATTTTATTTTTTAGATTATGTTCGTTTATAATCGTAATATAGTTATTGAAGAATGCGATAAAGCTTATGACGTTTTTTCGTTCCGTTCTAGTAGCTAAGCGTAAGATAAATTCTTATTTTATTAGAAGCGAAAATGAAGGTATATTGTTTTTAAGCGATCTAAATAAAGAGTCCTTAATTTGAACGTATTAAGCGTATTTCGAAATCGCGCTTTTCTTTTCTGAATTGATAATATAGAAACGCTTATTCGACTTCTTATTAGTAACGATATCGATGTGCAAATGGAAGGTAGAGTAACCGGAAATATATTTAATAAATACTTGGCTAATCAGAATGAAATAGTAATTAAGAATTCGTGAAGCTATCGGCGTAATTCTTGATCCGGGATCACGAGTAAATTTAGCTTTTTAGTCGTCCTTAATATTAGCTTTTGTAAAGTTAATTACGTTGTAAGCTTTAATTCCGGGATAAATCGGAATTTTAGGATAAGTAATAAATCTGGGATTATTGTCTTTTCGACTTGTTAAAGTAATAAGATATAATTTATAATCTTAGCGAAGATATTACTAGGAAATATTATAGATTATATTATATATAAAAGCAATTAGCGGATTAATCTTACTTGTATCCCGGTAGTAAAATTAATATATTTCGAATTCTGATTTAAAAAAATTAATAAGTTTAGCTTTTTTAAAACCGGAAGAGAAGATATACTTAGTATTAAACGGGAAGTTTAAGACGGAGTGATCAGACTTCTCGAGTATATTAAGTGCTTTTAATATTAAGTATCGCTCTCGAAGGTCTCTAGTTTATCTTAGATTCGAAGCTTATATTAAGGCTTCTGCGGTTAGTTTGAAGTTCGAATAGCTTAATTATATTTTATATTTTATATTTTCCGCGTTTTTAAACTTTTTAAATATTCTAATAAAGCTAGGATTAAGGCGAAAAGTTTCCGGGTTTCTTTTATAATTTCTGAATTATTAGATATTTTTTTAGATTTTCGTAACTTTTAATCTTTTTTATAATATATTATAATAATCTACGAAGTATCGAATATGAAACGCGTATATTGTCTCTTTTTCCTTTTCTTCTTATGCGTCGATTCGTTTTATAATGAGATACTTTGCGAATCGCAAGCGGACCGCTAGTAATGAATTTATCTCGAACGGGTCTCCGAATTCTAAGATAACTTTAATTAATTCTGGAATCTTATAATAATAGCTTTCAGTATTCAGCTCGATATTAGATATATTATATCTTTTTTTTAAGAAAACTTTAATAGCGATCTCTAATCCGGGATTATAGATTCTTTTGATAATACTTTTAGCTGGCTTTATAATACTTATAATATAAATAAGGTTAAATTCGGCTTTAAGAAGCGCACGAAGTTTTGAAGTATGACGCTGGATACGGTTTATCGCTGCAGCTAGTAAATTCTCTTCTATTAGCTTAACTCTTGCTTTGAAAGTATTCTTCCGAAGTCGACCTCGCTCGGCGTTTATGCATTCAATAATGAAATCTTATAGTTCTTTAGGAAAATTAAAAATTATATAAGTAAGCTGGTTATTTAATTATTCCGGAGGAAGTTTAGCTAACGAATTATAGCTAATAATATCAAGCGGGGCTAGGTCGGGGAATTAGTCTGTAAAAAGAACCGGAGTTGGTTTTTTTATAATTTCTTTTGGGGATTTAGTTAATATAGAAATCCGAGTTTCTTTTTATTAACTGGACTTTAGCATAAGATTTAGCACGAGATTCTTTAAAAGATCTGAAATCACGGGCTCTTCGACTTCTGGGCTAGGATTATTAATTAAAGGGACTTCGATCGGCTTATAAGACTCGGAAAAATCAATTAAAAGTTCAGAGAAAAGGGATATAGAAATTATAGAAAGCGGGGCTAGGTTTATAACTTTATCAACTTTTAATCCGGGATCAGGAGTCGCGATTAATTATTCGACTGTTTTAAGAGCTTTAGTTTTTAATTTAAGATCCGGGGTCGGAGACGTTAAACTAATTGCTTAAAAAGCGGCGATTTCTGATTCGGGATCAGGAGTTGTAATTAATTATTTTGCTTTTTTAAAAATAATTTCTTACTTAATAATTATAAAAATATACGTCTTGCTTTTATTTAAAAAGTCTTCTAATAATATAGTTTTATTCTTATTTATAGAAATAAAGAGCTTATAACGAGAAACTTTAAATTTAATCTTAGCGAGGGCTTTATTTGATAGAAGAGTCTGGATTTTCTTAAGGAAGTCTGCGTTATCTTTTTGCGCTGTTTAGTATTGATTAATAATGCTAGGCGAAAGCCTAATACTCTTTCGATCTTTTAACGCGCTTCTTCCTTCGATCCGCTTTAGCTAAGCTTTATTGAAGATAAACTTATTTAAAGCTTTAATTATTAAGGGAAACGGCTTGACTTTCTTTACTAACGTAGTAAGCTGCCCTCGGGCTTTATTCTTATTTATTACTTTTATATAATATTTTCGAAATATCTTTGCTCGATTCGAAATAAGCAAACGATTAAGCTTCTTTTTACTCTTAAACCGCTTATCTTTTTTGTTTATTATATTTTGGACTCGGTCGTAAAAGTTTTTATTACTTCGGTTATATTCTTTTTTATTGAATTTTTTTCTTTTATTAAGTGCTTAATAGTTATATCGTATTAATTAACGAAATTATTATTTTTTACTTTTAAAGCTTGCTTAATACTCTTATTTCTTATACTTATTAAGAGTCGTTTCTTATTTGGCTTAAGAGTATTAAAGACTTTTTTAATTTCGGCAGTCGAAGTTAACGTTCTTCTTTTAAAAAGAATAAAAAGCACGAGTCTTAATCTGGGATCACGAGTTCGCTTCGTAATAACTTTAGATTTAGATTTTATTAGCGTAACTGGTTTCTTAAAGCTTTTAGCGCTTGAACTTTCGATTAAATTAAATCTGGATAAAAGTTCGGTAATTTCTTAGATTTCGTTATTTAATATATCTCTTATTATAGCCGCTGGGCTAATGGCGATACGTTTTATAATTAATAAGCCGGGATTATAAGTTGCTTTTGGCCGGCTTCTTATTCGGTTTAGTTTAAGTAGTATTTTTGTAGGTAATTTTGATTTTTAATCCGGGATTACAAGTTAAAATCGGCTGGATTTCTCGACTTAAGGTGGCTTTTGAGGTTTTTTGCGGGGACGTGGCCCAGATCGAGGATTCTTGAAATTTAATATAATTAATATAAGGGATTAGAAGTGAGATATGAGGAAGATTAGTTTAAGTATTCCTTAAGCGAGCTTATTAATCTTTTCGCCTTAAAGAGCTACTTCTTTTTTTGCGATATATAATAAAGTTATTAGCTTATTTTTAATTAGGAAACTAGTGCTTTTTATAATATTTGCTTTTTAAATAAATACACGTGATTTTAAATCAAATAAAGCAAATAAATAATTTTAAGCGAGAGGTATTTTAATTTTGCTTAAGAAGTAATAATTATTAATAAAAGAGAGCAATTAACGATTTAAGAAAAAGGGAAAATATATAAGATTAAGCTTTTTATATTAAAGTTTAGAAGAGAAAGCTTTTAAAATAAAAAAAATAAAAAAATAAAAGACGAAACGTAATAAGGCGTTTGAAATGCTTGGAAATACGCGTAATATAATTAAAAGAGAATAAATGAAAAAAAACAAATAAAATTGCAAATTACAAAAATTATTAAAATACTTATTTTTAATTATAATCGGAAGTAATTTTATTTCCGAAGAAATGAAAATATATAAGGAATTAAAAAGAAACAGTCTTATAAGCGGCTTTTTGAGCTTACGTTAGTAAAAGAAGAATAATTTAAATGCGAGATAAAGTTTAGCGCTCTTTAGTTGTTAATAATATAATTTCGATTTCAGAATCTTCGAATTTATTATTATCTGACTTTTCGTTTAAGTCTTCGGAACTAGTTTGAAGATCTAGATCTAGTAGAAATAAGATTTAGTCTCGTTAGTAGAATCGTTTTAATCGATTTGCTGGAAAAATGCTTTATAAAAGAACTCTATCGAGTTCGCGAAGAAAGTAATAACTTTTCTTATTATTTGCTTTCGATACTCGGAACGATCTTAGCTACTGATAATTAAGCTTATTATCTGCCGAGAGATCGATTGCACGCTTTATATTGTACGTTAGAATTAAATCTTCTTCTCGAATCGGTATATTTTTCATATTTTTCGTTTTATCTTAGAGTGCTTTGCTTACTTCTTTATATCGTTTTTTCCGTAAGATAATTTCTTGGATATTTTTATTACGTAATTCTAATTATCGGTATTTTATTATTAAGAGATTCTTTTTCGTCTTAATTTATCCGTAATTAAATATTCTTTAGATTAAGAATTTATTTTTAAGAGGTAATATAAGCTCTTGTTTATATAATAAGAAGAATAGTGTTATTCTTATTAGCTGATGAATAGACGTCCGTAAAGCGAATAAAATATACGAGAATTTTCGTATTTAATAATAAAAGCCTTTTCTTATTGCTTTAAAGAAGTTATTTAGAATGTCTCGATAAGCTCTTTTTGCTATTCTGTTACTTTTAGAATTATACGCCGAGATTTAAATTTTTTTAATATTATATTTAGTTATAAAGGTATGAGCGATTCTTTTATTTTCCGGTTTTTTATTAATAATTAATCTTTTAAATAATTTATGGCGGCAAATAAGATTTTCTTAAAAGAATTTTGCTATTTCTTTTATTATAGCTAAACTTAAGGTTTTTTCTTTAATTTATTTTGATAAATCTTCTTTTATAAGGATAAAATATTTCTTTTTATTATTTATAATTAGAACTCGTGCGATATTTAAGCTTATTTTCTTAAATATTCTTATAAGTTACGTAAAGTATAAAGGATTCTTTTCTTTTTTTGCTTTCTATTTTTGATAACTTATACAGCTCTTGCAGAAAGCCTTGTAGTTTTTAAATGAACTTTATTAGAAAAAATATTTAGTAAAGCGATGATATATTATTTCTTCTTCTCGATATCCGCTTTTTTTATAGTACTCAGAGATGACTTGATGCCGCTTAGCCTTACTGTTTATTATAAGCTTTATTGAGTATATATTATTAGCTTTTTTGTATAGATTGCGGTTGCGAACGAGATATTAAAGAGCTTTATTCTTAAAGCGTTTAAAATCACTTAATTTAATTATAACCGGGCGTTTAAGGTTTATTAAGAAGCGGGCGATCTCTTCCGAGTCGTTAGAGTAAGTGTCGTTAAGAATTCGCTCTTAGGAGTTATAGTCCGGGCTTATTAATCTTTTTGTTATTATCTTAAATATTATAATTACTTTTAATTCGGTTGTAATTTATTCGTTAATGTCTTGCTCTTATTATTTTATAATATCCGAAGAATATTCTTTTTCCTGTTTAAATAGTTTATTTGCTATTGTGTTTTTGTCCTTAGGGATGTATTTGATTTTAAAGTTTATTAGTCGTATTTAAGCAATTTAGTTTATTAATAGCGCCTCGGGTAAATCGCTTGCTGTATTATTGAATTGTTTTATAAGAATTTTAGCGTCGGTTTTAAGGATGAAATATACCTCGTAAAGCTCATTTCGTATTTTCTTTATTACTTTAAGAGCTTTTCGGTACTCTTTCTTTATGGCATCGTATTGGCTCTCGGCTTTCGTTTATAGTTTATTCTCGAATCGCGCAGGGTGCTTTTTTTTATTTTTATTTAGTTATTGAAGGATCGCTTTTTAACTTATCTTGCTAATATCTGTTGTCAGGATAATTTTGCCTTCTTCGGGCTTGTAATTAATCTTGATTAAGGCGGGTGTATTAAAAAGCGTATTTTTTAATAATTATATAGCTTTTTTTTAGGGTTTTAATTAAGCGAACTTAACTTCTTTTTTTATTATAGCGTAAATCGGTGCCGCGATAGTAGAGAAGTTTTTAATTTAAAGGCAGTAATATATTATAATCTTAATAAACGCTCTTATTTTAATTACGCTTTTATATCGCTTTTATTCGTAAATTTTCGAAATTTTCGATATCTTTAGGTGCCGCTTTTTATTATTCGTGACGTATCTTATAATTTTTAACTCGGGTAAGCAGTATTAGGACTTCGGTCCGATAGTCGCCTCTGCTCTCTCGAAGCGTATTAATACCTTATTTAAGTTTTAAATGTGTTTTATAATAAATCTCCGGATTCTTGATAATATTTTTTTATTATTATAAAATAATATAGAATCTTTGATTCTTATATTATTTATATAAGATAAGATTATATGAAGAATATAATCTAAAAGAATCTTATAAATTACTCGTACGAACTGAGCGATCGAATTAATTACTTTTTGAGGAAGTCTCGTTATTCGGAATAAGCTAATTAGGGTATGAATCGCTGTTATGTCCTTTGATTGAGCGTGTAATAAGAATTGGTTATACTTTGAGAAAAGGTTTATTAGTGATATTATAATTAATCTAGCAAATTCGGTTGAGAATTAATTAATATTTAATAGAATATTCGTATCTCGTATTATAATTTTATTTATTTCTATTACGGCTGTAATAAGTCGATATGATCTTTTTTCTTTCTTGGTTACGAAAAACTATTTATTCTTATATAGTTTATAATATTATTTTAGAATTCCTTGCTTTAGTTTTTTTTTTAGTATCGAGATAATCTTGTCTTATAAAGCTTTTAATATAAGAAAAGATTTTTCTTGCTACGCTTTATGCGGTATTATTTTAATTTCTAAAGGCAGTAAAACTTCTTTTTTAATTCTTTTTAAATAAATTTAATCGAAAGCTAATGCCGCTTCCTAATTTAAAAGCGTTTCGTAAAAGAGTTTTTATTTTTATTCTAAGATTTATTTTTTAATAATTAATTATTTAAACTGTTCTTTCGTTAACTTATTTCTTATCGCTAACTCGGAGAACTTTCTAATAATAAAGTTATTAAATTTGCCTTCTGAGCAGAGTAGCCTTGCTTTTTCGTCTTCTTCGAACTAGTTATCAATTCCTTTAAGTATATTCTTATTTATTTTCCTTAAATTAATTAGCTTTACTTTATCGGCTTTCTTTTTATATAATATATTAATCTTTATCGACTTTAACGGTAAGGCTTTAAGTAGATAACTATTGAATATAAAGAAGAAGTCTTTTTTATTTTTATTTAATTAAAACGCGAAAATCTTTAATTTTAGTTAATATTTAATTCTTGATTCGGGATTAAGAATTTTATATTCTTTTCTTTTTATTCTTGCTTTTTCTGATAATAACCGAAGATCCGAAACGCTTGTAAAATCTCTTAAAATTCTATTTTTAATTAATAATCTCGGATTATTAATGAAATCTTTTAAATCTAAATTATTTAAGTTTTCTTAAAAACTAATATTTTCTTTAATGCGTATACTGGTTAGACGTTTTCCGTTTCGTTTTCGTACTCCGCTTTATCTTTAGCAATTATAACTCTTTTAGTCGCTATTCTTTTTATATTTAAAAAAATTACTTGTATAATTTTATTCTTAAAGTAATCGAAACTCATACGACTTTCTAAGATGAATGGTATATTTAGTAAAATATCGTAGCTTACGTTATTAATAATTATGAAATCGGTATGATTTTTAATTCTTTTAATATTTATTATTATATTCTGAATATAACTCGCGAATATAAATTTATTTCCGGTAATAATAATAAACGTTAAAGCTTTGTGATTTAAAATTAAGAGTCTTACTTCTTCTGCTATAACTTGATTTATTATATTAATTTCTGCTCCGTAGTCGATCGTAGCTTTGCTTTTAATTCGTTTTACTACCGTGACTTGTAATTTCGGTATTTATATGGCTATTTCTAAGCAATTGCGAATAATTTCAGTTCGTTTAGCGATTGTATTAATTAAAACTTTTCTTTCTTTAAAAGACTTTTTAAATAATTTTACGAGATTGATTATTTTAGCAAAAAGCTTATTTAATTCTGAGTTCGATTAAGACGCCTTTTCGTTATTTACAAGTATAATTTCGACCTCGTATCCTCCTTCGGTAAGGACGATTAAGATTTGGCGGTTTATTATCTAATCTTAACGCGATTATAATCCGTATAAATCTCTTAACTTGAAGTTCAAGTTTTAATTTATAATATTCTTTATTACTCGCTCTTAAGCTGCGATCGAAATGTATTGATTTATTTATTTTTCTTTCTTTAAAACTCTAACTAATTTTTTTCCTTTAATTAAGCGTTTAATTATGATTTTAATTTTAAAACTAGTAAAATCGTTTTTTATCTTATTATTCTCGTTAATTTCGCTAATTCTTCTTAATTCCTTATTCGCTTTATTTAAAAGTATTTTATAATTTTGTTTTCTTGCCGAAAATATAAAGCATAGTTTCTTTATATTTATTAATTTCTTTCTAGCTCCGGTCGTATTAATTAATACTAAAGGGCTTTCGAAACTAATTTAACTTCTCTTTTATATAATATTCACGTTAAGAGAATTGCTTAACCGATTCTCCGAGGCCGAATCTACTTTTTCCGGTTGTTTTTCGATAATATAAATTAAATAATTAGATTTGCGTGCTTTCAGGTTCTTATCGTATTCCGTGCTATTAGTTTTTTATCGAATCGCTGCGATTTAGGATTATCTCGACTTTTTCTGAGCTAGTTAAATATCTTCTCAGTGCGATTTAATATAGATTTTCTTATACTTATTAATATAGCAGACGTTATTATTAATGAAGTAATGAAAAAAGAGATACTAATCTCTGAATTTATATAATAGGCTTTCGAATTAATTATTATAGAAGTTATATATTTTATTCTCGTATTTTATTATATTAATATTAACGTTTTCGCTTAAATTTATTATTTCGCTTCTGTTATCTTACTAAAAGTACCCGGGACTAGTGAACTTATATTAGGTATATTAAAGTAAGATTCGATTCTCAAGATTAAACTCTAAAACGTGAAGCTTCGTATTCAAAAGTTAGTTTAATTTAAAATAGATAAAGTTTATTTTCAAGTTAGTTATTTTTGCAATTAAAGCTTTTATTTTATTAGTATTTATCTTAGCTTTTTCCGAGAAAAGTAGCGTGACGGGTGCCTTTTTTGCTACTTCGGTGACTGTTAAAAATTAAGTATATTCTTTTATTAAGTCCTGAATTTCTTTCGTATACGACGTTATTAATTATTTCTTTCGCTGAAAAGCTTTTATCGTTTACTTATTTTTGATTATTTTAAGAACGTGTTTTATAAATTCGGAATACTTTTTCTTATAAGATTCCGGTTTAGAGTCATCGATCTTGAGTTATTTAATAATTTTATTTCGAGAGAAAGCCGGTAATTTTAGGAGAAAGAGTCTGCTTTAATCGACTTTGCTAAGGATTTTCCGGTATATAAGAGCCTTTAAGACTTAAGAATAAAGTCGATAGTAGCTCTTGAAATCTGCAGCGGTACGTTAAATTATAATAAATTCTCGGAGAAAATTCATTAACTCTCGGATTTGTTATCGATTATACTCTTTGAATTTCGATTTTAATATTTTCGCTAGTGCTTTTTATTTTTTCTTATTTTTTTATTCCGGGAGAGTCTTAATAATATTTTATCGGAAGTTATCGTAATATTAAGGCAGACGAATAACTTAATTATTCTTTAATACTCTGTAATTTATGCTAATCTCTACGTATCGCTCTAGAAAATCCAAGATATTTGCTCCCGAGAAAAAAAGCATACTTACTGACCCGGGGAAAGGTATGATCCCTCGAAGGAAGTAATTGATGTCGCTAGCAATTATATCTCGTAAGTTCCTTTCAGTTTCTGATATAATTTCCGAGTTTTCGAGACTTAGGTTTAAGAGTTCTGTAGAACTGCTAATTAAAGTATCTGATAAGTCTAAGAAGAATAAAAATAATCGAATTTAGAAGGTTTCCGGCTTTACTTTAATATTTAATTTAATTCGATCGGAGTTCGGGAACTCAGGAAATTCCGTAAATAGTAAAAATATATATTAATTATTTTTATTATCGGATACTGACGATATTCGTGGGTTTTTATTCTTTATTGATTTCTGATCTCGGCTTATTAGTTCCGGTTTAATAGATTTATTAATCTTTCGGTTAATTTCAGTTAACGTATATCTGGTTTATTTTAATAAGATATTATAAATTAAAATTAATATTAATAAGAACTTTAAAACTAAGAGTTCGGATTACTTAGCGATTTCAGTTTAAATTAAAATTTACTTTTCGTATTCCGAATTGTTAAGAGACGCTTTAATTTGAAATATAAGGCTAATAATATTTCTTTTAGTTTTTTTATTTACAGTTTATAATTTCCGGCGTTTTTTTGAAGAATTAGATTCGGCCGTTTGAGCTTTATTAGCGGATTGCCGAGATGAGCTATTTTAATTTAAATTTAATTCTCGTGTTATCGTTAATTATTAAGTCTTTCTAGAAGAAAAAAAGAAGTATTTGATTTAGGGAGCGGAAAATTATAAATTTCTGGTTTTAATAAATAATCTTAATTGCGAATCGAGATGCTTTTATATAAGTCGTATAAAAACGAATCCGTACGATTTTCTCCTTGCGTAAGTTATTAATATGAAAGCTATAATAAATAAAGAAGAAAGTATAACGAAAAGCATTAGGCAAGGAGTTTAATAATTTTAAAGGTTAAGATTTAAAGTGGAAAAGTATTTAATTCTTTTAATTTTATATGAAGGAAAGGCTTTTTATACGAACTTTTAAAAGTTGTATACTTAGTTCCTTAAATAACGCTTTAGGTATCATTTCCTGGCTAGAATCGCCATTTTATAATAAGTAATTATAATTAAATTAAAGTAATTAATTATTATTTTAAAAGCTTTAAAAATTAGGAGAAAACAGTTATTCTCCTGAAGGCGGTCTACAGTAGCAGAACCTAATTAGGTCACGTGCAGTGCCAAAAGAGCAGCTGCCCGTGCCTATACGACACTTAATTAAAGTATTATTATATACTTCTTATACCGCTCTCGTAGCTAGTATCGTTATAACAGCGTAAGTCTAGGCTGCCAGAGCAACGGAAGCACCGGTATCGTAAGCTAAAGCAATTAAAATAAATATTTTACGGACTATTCATATTTCTTATAAATTAAAAACTGCTCAAAATCAGATCGAAACGAGCCGTAACTTACTTAATATTAATATTACTTATAGAAACAAAATTTTATAAAAGGAAATCAAAGCTTATTTATATACTTTTAGCGTATTATGTTTCATATATTAAATTGATTTTATAAGTATAATTTGCCTAATATTATTATATTATTATTATTTACTATTATTACGGCCAGTAGCGAGGTGCTCTAGACAGTGGCGAAGCGAGGTCCCGTGACCCCGGAGCTTGCCGAGGGCCGTCGCGGACAAGACCTCGTGGGTTATATTGAAGTCATAATAATGATATAGATAGCAATAGAATTGAGGAAAAAACGCGTAGTGGTAGTAGAGGGAACGCGTTAAACAAGATGATCAAAACATGCATTCAAGTCATGCATCGGCGCGTCAAAGAACATTCAAATTAGGTTGGGATACGGGCCAATCGGCATATTAACACGTGCCAGGACCCACCCCCCTGTCCCAAGCTCAGCTACCCAGATCTTAGGTTCTCAATGGCTAGGCAAGGCTTGGCTAGTCCAAATTTGCTCTGGCGACGCACGGCTAGGCAACGGCTAGGCTGAGGCTGGAAACGTTTGGGCTAGGAATCCGGGAGCGCTGGGTATGACCCCGTACCCAATCAAAGTTGCAAGTGGGACCCTCAGAGACAGGCGTGATGTCTGCTTGCTGAATCTATTCAAATCGCGTTGATTTCTGTATTGCCGGTGCGCGTTTGTGCCTTTCGCCTCTGTAGAACTCTGTTTATTCATCGTGTTTCCTGTTACCAAGTGAATCTTCTCCCGATGCCCCCAAAATACCTACGTAACCAGAGGAATGCCAGGACTTAGAATCACCAGCCTTCCGTTCATCCAACCTTTAGTCTCAATCTATTTTCTCACAAGCTCTGGTGAGACGAATTACCATCGAACCTTCACGATAAAAATGCAAGTCACCATGATAAGATTTTCGACCAATGTAGACCAGGACATTGTATTTCATTGATTCCCAAATTGAGCTTGCGGCCAGCGTTTCCAATTCAATCTCATAAGATATCCAAATCATTTAATCATCACAACTCTCCTTTATTCGGAATCGTCCTCACCATCAGCCTGGTCCTCTCCTCCAGTGGCGTTGGCAAAGGTGTCAACGGCCTTAGTGAAGGCAGCAGCACGTCTCTTCTCCAAAGCTTCAGCCTCAGGCTTGATATGAGCTGGGGCTTTCTCAAGCATGAGCTTTGAGAGGCCCATGCTGGCCTCTCGGCTCTTCTCGATGTTCTTCTTGACGAGACCTATCATCCTTAGAAAGAGCCGTCATTAAAAGGTGGATGTTCAACTTACCGGCGACGTGAAGTTTATCAAAGGTAGGTTTATTGCCAACCAAGAGAGTCAGTTGAGTCTCAGTCAAGGCCACGACGCTCTGCATCACAACCAAAGTCTTCTGGGCCTCGTCATCGGAAGGAGTAACACGCTATGTGTACACATGAGCTAAGGTGAACGAATAGCTGAAGTGCGAATACTAACAGTGTATTCCTCGGTTCCCTTTCGGATGGTGGAGACAATCGAGTTGCTCTTACGCCCCAGCTTGATAGCATCTCCCAGTGAAAGCTTCTCGCCCTTGGAAACGATCTTGTTGCTCTTGGTGAGCTTCCGCTCGATGTCAGACAGGTTCTTGTAGACTTTTTCCATTGTGAAGGTGGTTGATAAAAGTTGGTTGGTTGCTGAACACTTCGGTTATTTTGAATGTGGTTGGATTGTCAGATGATGTGAATGTGCTGCTGCTGATGGTGCTAACCCAAAGGGCGATGTCTGGTCTTATATACTTCTTTGTCCTCATGCTTGAACATCATAATTGTGGTTTATACTAGCATTACACAGTCAATAGGTAGGAAGTGAGGCTTGTCTAGATGCCGAGGTCCAAGTCAATTTGATAGCATCTATAGCATTGAGGTGGAATCCTTCAAATGGCTGGAAATCGATGCGAGTGGCAGGGATTTGGTGAGTGAAACATGTTGGCGGCCCGTGAGCTTCCCCACAAGGTCACTAATGTTTATGCATCGCAACGGCTTTTCGCAATGAAACGAATGAACCGTTCTTTAATATTTTTTTGCTGTACCCCTCTCATGAACTTACTGGATGCCAGCACAGCCCAGACCTTGGGCATTCAATGCTCAACCATGGTTGCATGGTCGCTCGCGGCATCATAACTCACAATGAATGCCACAACATCACCTGCTGCCTCGGCGATTCGTGATATTTGCCTAACAGGTTCAATCTAATAGTTATACGATAATAATAGATTATCTGCTTGATCGATGTTCCAGAACATGACGGAAACAGCTGCAACCTTGTGCGAATGCAGCTCCCGGCGCGAAAGAGCTCCTCGGCATCACAAGGCAGACAGCTGTGGTATGGTCTGTTTTGTTTGAGACCTTCCATTGAGCTTCTAATTAGAAGTTCTAAAGCGAGTGTAAGGTATAGGGGTAAGGTAAATATCTGCAACGATATAATATCAGCTGATACTTAGTTTCCTAACATTCCGAGGTTATAATCTTGTATTCATGTATCTGGGATACTTCCTGAAGAATCTCTTCTAAGAACAATAAATCGGTAGCGGAGAGAAGAAACAGCCGACAAAAAACAGGCTTGTGCGAGGATATCGAAGGATTTATAAGCAGCCGTTTTGGATAAACCTCGAAGGCTCAATAGTCCGTGGACGCCAACGTTAATCTGTTCGATTGAGACTGGGGAAACCTGGGGGAACCCCTTGCAACTCAGCTATCAGAAGGGCACTTCTCAGTCTAGAACTGTGAATTTCTATTTCCATTTAAGGTATTTGATCAGTAAAATAGAACAGCAGCCTGCGTAGCCCACATGTCTATCTTGACCCTTGTCTCTAAGCCTACCTACACAACCCCTTTTAACCATGTCACATTCTGTCATCATTCTCTGCCATTTTTTGCCATAGTCTTCTTGATGTACTACATTATAAGTAATTTTAAGTGTATAGAAAATAAAGGATAGTGATTATAGCATACCAAACGAGCTTCAAAGCATTGCGCTAGCAAAGGCAGCTGCAAGTCCTTTTGCAAGCAGTAATCTGCTGCCGACAAAAAGCCTTATCAGCTGCTTCACTGTCCCCTGGATATTCTTTGGTTTAAGGTAGGCGAGGATATGGTTGCCACTGGATCGAACTTGCTGGCCAGAATGAGGTGCAAGGACAAGATCGCCCTCACTCTCGAGTCGATTGCGTTTAAGTATGCGCAACATCTATATTAGATCAATAGCATGAAAAAAACGAAAATTATCGATACAGAACTTCAGAGACCTTGTCAAAATGACAAACCGGCACTTTTCGATGTTGATGGGATCTTCTGGTGTTTCACGTGACAAAGTCAACAGACACCCAGCACGTAAGCGAGTGGGTCTTGGCGTCGATCCGTTTTGATTATAAATATTTAGTGCACCTCTTTCTGGGTCAAGCTCAGCAAAAGCCTCTTAAACTTACCGCGAGTTCCCTATACGTAAAACAGTCTTAAAAAGCAGAGAATGTTAGATTTAGTTACTCTGTATCGACATCGTTAGTTTTTCAGGGGATGGAAGTGTTCGACCTGTGAGAGAACAAATAGTAAATCCTACAATATAAGACTAAAAACTTCTTTCCAATCTAGCATTGAAATGAAATGTGCCTTTCCGATATCTTCATACTTCTGCTCATCTTCCACTTTTCAATCTTCGGACGACGCACCAAGTTTCCGTCTTCATTCGTACTTCCCAGTAGGCTTCAGTGTTTAGAACACTGCCCGATATCTGTAAGAGGTTCAATAGCCCACACAAAAAACGTTCCCCTTATAAAAGATAACAGAAGCCTGGTAATATAGACCAGATTTACCTCCGAATAAGCCGCCGATAGATAATCTGATTGCATATCCATCTACCTGCTGGCAGCCAGCGTATGCCTTTGCCCAGCCCAAGTTCAGCCTACAGCAGCCTGCCTCTGCCTACTTCTTTACCATAGTCAGCCTGCCTCGTCCTGATTAAGTTTAAAATTTGGTTCGCTTGCGTTAGCCTAGCGGCCCCCTTACTCTGCCTCCGCCCTCCAAGGGGGTCAGGCTGTTTGAGGCTGGGCGTTTTCCTACACTGCTGGCAACCCGAAGCGGCAACCGCATGTCTAGCCATCTCCTGTGGCACGGCGGAGTTGGGACTGGGCTGTAGCATCCTACTTTATGAGTCAGGGAATTCGTGCCGCAGGCTGAACATACGCGCCAGACTAGAGGCCCCTTCAGCACGATTAATGGCGACAAGTGTCCTACTCCGTAGCTCAGAGACGACTTCTGAAGGGAGAGGTTCACCCGCCTCACGTGATATGCACTTCACTTGCAAAAATACATCTTACATAGTCTAGACATCAAAAATCGCCATTCCTAAAGAAGGAAATTAAAGCCGCCAGGACGAGATGGCCTCGAAGCGTTCAAAGGGGAGATAGCTTTCATCTTGAAGGTTAAGTTGAAAGAGCCCAGAATCGCTCTGCGCCGTCGAGGCAGCAATGGTCTGGTACTGCGTATAAATGTCCATAAATCGAGGGTCATTGTCGCGGCGACTATAGTTTCCACCCAAAGCAGTCGATACCGTTCTGATGGACGAGGAAACTAGGGTTATCGTCGATGACACCGAATTTTATGGACCCACGATAGCCGTTATTGAAAGCGAGACCGTTTTGATGCGGGCGGTGATGATAGTGTCCAGGAAAGTCTAGATCATACAGCGCCTCATGTAAGGCAAAGAAGCATTCTGCAGTTTCCTTGAGCTGGATGAGTGCTAGCTGTGCAAGGGAAACTGTGCGAGTAACTTCGTATTCTCGTTGGTCAAGTTCAATGCACGATATGCACATCCTTTTGAGATCGTATGCAAGACGTTCCCCAGCCAGCAGACCTTTCTTCAAACTGCCCCAGTAACCAAATTGGATGAAGTCGCCATTGGGAAGACCGAGCTCAAATCCGTAGGCTCGTTCGGGTTATTCCCCAGCATCAAATTCCATCTTGTAGGATTAGAAGTATATGGTTGAGAGCTGGCTTGCAGTTCAATCGTAGAGATCCTTATTGGTGAACATACCTCTAGTGTAATCGCCCATGCTGCGCGCATTTTAATCAAAAGATCGTGGCTCCTGAGCTTCCTCTTTTTTATAATCCGTGTATATCCAACTTTATATTATATAACATATACTGTCAATAAATATTTCACGTGTAAGTTAGTGATTGCTGATATTGAGATGTATCGTCTAATGCTAATTAATAGATGTAAAGACATCGTTGCCGCATTTGCACCACAGTTCGAGAAGCAAAACAAATGGCCGCAACCTCTAACCTTCCTTCCCTTCTCCTCCTCCATCTCTCCATCTGTCCACCTTCTTCTTCCAGACTTCTCAAACTCAACACATCCTTTAGAAGAGCTGTCAATAGTCCCCGTGCTATACTATGCCCTCTAGCATTCCCAATTTTTCATCATCACAGCCTCTAGGGACTCCCTATCCGAACTCTGACGAATCAATTCCCAAAATAACCCACCCGCTTTGAACAGTGCGACCGGGCTTCCAGACTCATAAATATTTCCTTGGTCAATCACAAGGATATTATCGAAATCAGCAATAGTGGACAGGCGATGAGCTATGACCACGCGAGTTGAGTCGGGGAGCTCTGTCCGTAAAGTACGTTGAATTGCCATGTCAGTCTCTAGGTTGATTGAGCTAGTTGCTTCATCAAGCAGAATAATCTTTTGGCTTAGTGAGAATAGCACGCGCTAGGCATATGAGTTGTCGTTGACCCTGAGAGAGGATTAAACCCCCATCGCTTACAGGTGAGGATAAGTCCTGGAATATGTTTGTTGACGAATTACGCGGCCACTGGTCAGAACCTATCACCCCAGGAATATATAGCTCGGGTGATCGTTTAGAAGCAGCAGGTGTTGATAGGGTGAGCTGGATATGTGCTAGAGCACTATGAACCTCGTCGTCAGTTCTCGATCCGTCGAGATTGAGGTTGTCCCGAAGTGTTCCGGAGAACAAGAAGGGATCCTGAGGGATGATACAGAGTCTATTGCGCAGATCTTGCAGTTTCAGTCCGGAGATGTCGAGACCATCTATGTTAATACTGCCCTCCAATGGTTCAATGAAGCGGAAGACTGCGCTTGCTAAAGAAGATTTGCCCGCCCCCGTACGTCCAACAATACCTGTCCTCTGCCATGGAGCAATGGACAAGCTTAAACCTCTTAGGACTGGTGGAAAGCTCTCATCATACGTAGCTACTAGATTTCGTACCTCAATCCGGCCCTCAGTTGGCCAAGAGGCAGGTGCTGAATCACCTAACTCTGATTCTGTCGGAAGCTCCAGGTATTGTGTGACCCTCCCTACCGCGTCGAAACCAGCTTTAGTTGCCGCTGCTTTTCGTAGAATTCCGGTCACAGCTTTTGTGTACTGTAGGGCGAAGGTAAGTGTAAATCCTGCAGCTGCTGGATCAATGCTTTCCTCTAATAGAATCACAATAGCAACTGCAGTGACAAACATTACTCTCAATGCTCCCAGTCGAAAGTCTATTTATCGTGAAATGAGAGCTAGATACTATTTAGACCTCAAATTGTCATCCACGAGAGCATGCATTTTATCGGTGTAGAATTGAGTCCTACCGAAGGCCTTGATAGGGACAGGCCTGAAGTGACGGAAATGAATTGATCGAGTATATTTGAGTTTGAGACTGCTTTTAATTTTCTCAAATCTCGTGCAGCTGGCCAATACTGCTCAGCGACGGAGTAGTAGATGGCCAGAAGACTGAGAGCGAACATCATGACATGAGGAGAGACCGAGAGGCTGTTGAAACATGAATTAACAACCTGAATAGTCCCAGAACTCCAGGAACAGACAAATGTCCTTACTTCATCCTATTACTCTTTAATCTATAACCAGAACTTTAGCGCGCATCAACACAACCCGCCTGTTGAGGATGGAAGGAATATTTGGCTACTAATATCTGTACATAGTATACATATACGCAGCTTATCATTCCCTTTTTATCCTTACAATCCAACCTCACGCCTCCACTTCTTTAATAATTCCCCTTTCGCAACATCATTTCTTTCTTTCTCACTCGCATTTTCTGAGTCCGTATCAGAACTACTATCATGTCCCTTCCCCCCCTCAAACTCCCAATAAATCTCTCTTGATCTCTCTTTATTCCCCATTATCCTCCACGCATTCGCAAGCCTATACCTCGCATACAACAAATCAAGACTGCTTTCTCCATATGCCTGCAAAAAAATCGGCATTGCAGCCTCGATAGCTGCGACGCGAGCCTGCAGTATATACCCCCCTTCAATCAATATCCCAATTTTTTGTTCGCGGAATCGCGCCAAGAATGGGAGAGCTAAGGAAGGGTTTGAGAGTTGGGCGTGCAGGAGAGAAGTTGCTTGACTGTAGCGACAGGCCTTAAGGAGGATGTCGATGAGGGAGAGTGCCAGGAGGGGTTCAGGCGAGGGGATGAGTGAGAGGATTGTGTTGGTGAGGGGGTTCAGGCGCAGGCTTCGTAAGTTGCAAATTTCAGGAGGGTAGCGAGACGGGCATGAAGAGTTTGATAGATTGGGATGGGATACGAGGGATTCGATATAGTTGCCTTCTTTCCAAGGATGGTCGTATCTCTTCAGTAAATTCATCGCATCCTCGGTGCCTGGAGAAAAGGACTTGGATGATAGATCAATCTGACTGGATTTGAGAAATTGAAGGCCCAATTTGATAGCGAGTTGAGCTTCCACTTCATGGAATATGTCATGCAGTGATGCTTCGTCGGAATCGCATTCCTCTTGCCAGGACCGAGCAGAGAGCTGCGATTGGAAGTCTGCGTGGCCGAAGTCGATGACACAGCAGTTGGCAGGCGAGGCACAGTCGGTCCGGAATATGATGTTGTTGTTTTTGATGTCGCTATGGACGATGCCAAACCGGTGGAGGGATTTTAGGGTGGTCCGTAGGCTTTCGTGGAGTTTGATGAGGTACGAGGAGACTAGGGTTGTGTTTATTTGAGATAGGTGTTCATGCAACATAGGTCCGCGTAAACGTTCCAGGACCAAGCCATGATCCGGGATTGCAGTTTGTTTGTCTTCTTCGTTCGAATCACCATTAACAGAAGACCGAATGATATCATTGAAGTTTTGGGAGAGAAGAATTTCCCCCATGAAAGTGTGGTACGAGGATTGGAGCTTGCGATGCTGTAGTACGTATCATCCAGTAGGCGCGCGACGCTCACGATTAAGAGAGTTGACTCCGAAAAACTAAATGAACATAAAGTCAGTACTATCAGGGTAATAGGATGTCGTGTAAAAGAGTATAGAAAAAGAAGCGAGTCGAGGGGAGTGAAAGTGACTTTATATTTTGTGAAAAATTATCGAACGAACAATCTTGACCGCAATGTTTTCCGAGTCTACTTTATACCGTTAGACACGACCAGTCCTTCCAGAACCAAGAACCTAACCGAGACAAGCAACATCCAGAAGGGTTTTTTTTGGCTGCTTGGTCTCCTCTCCGTCGACTTCCTCGTATATCTTGTCTGAACTGGCTTTTTCTTCTGATTTTTCTGCTGCTTTTCTTTCTTTACTCCTTCTCAATCTCTTGTTTTCTTCCGGCTGGTAGCTGCTATCATTTCCGTAGATCAACAGCTTCTGTCGCTTGTATTCCTATAGTTCTAGCCGACTAATTTGAACCTACAAGTCTACTAGTCGTACGCGTTTCCGATGTCGTATCTTCTCATTATTGCCCCTTTCATCTTGATCTTCCGACTCTGGTTGTTTGTGCCGTGTGCTTATTGTGAGGGTTGGTGGGAGATCTGCTTGGAGCTTTGTCCAGGGGGGGTGGCATGAGGACGAGGACGAGGCAGGGGCAAATCGAAAAGCGGGGCAAGAGGAGGATCGGATAGGAGAGGAAGAGAGAGGAGTATGAGGCCTTGTCTGCGATTGCAATTGTGCTTTTGGTTGTACTTGTGGTTGTGGTCGCAGTGCAAAGTCCAAACTATGTTGTCTAGCATAATCATCAACGTTAACATCAGCAACTGCAGCAGCCTTGTGGTGCCGTTGGCCCCGACATGATTCTTGGAATCCCATGTAGTTGAGGAGAGTCTGGTCAAATAAAGGTTGAAGGTTGAAAGTCAAAAGTCGAGAATCGAAAATCAAACGCTCGATGTTAGGAATGTTTCCAATGCTGTTCGAACAGATCCTAAGGTGTGGCGAAGCTGTGGCTGTGCTTACAGTACTGTAGAGATTGATAAGATAAGGGCGGGTTGAACGCCACACCACCACATAAGTCCCCACCCTACTATTCCGATCACCCCCCATTCCGTTCACTTCGCAATTTACTACTATTCGGAAAAAACACTTAATAACTCTATAACGCCTTTACTTATATATAATCTTTTTTAGAATCAGAATCTTTTGCTGAATTTAAATCAATAGCTATAATATCTTGCTCTTTAGCTGCAATTTAAGCACTTTAAATAACTTAAATATCCGCAAACTTAGAATTTGGGCTGGTTTAAACTTTCCGTTTTTTCCGTAGCTTTAATTGATTTAATTTAGCTTTTAATTGCTATATCTTTATCTTTGCCTAATTAAGAGCGAAATCCTTTTGGTTTAAAGCCTTTATAGCTTTTTTAAAGAGTAGTCGTCGCGTTAGAAAGTTATTATATACTGATTTAGTTAAAGTATTGATTTATAATCGGAATTCTTTACTTACTTTTAGCGTAAATTATATAATTAATGATTCTTTTACTTCTTTAGTAGCTTAAAGGTCTTTAGAAATACTATTTTCTAGCTCTTAATTATTATTTTCTAAAAGTAATCGGCTTATAAGTGGTTTTACTATATTTACTAGCTATGACCCGGTAGATCTCTAGCTAGCTTTAATATTTATACTTGTCAGGCTCTCTTTCCGTGCTTTATAATAATATATTAAGAAATTACGCTTACTAATTGAAATAGAATCAGTTATTAATGCTAAAAGATTAAGGTATTTCCGATAAGCTGCTTTAAGAGGAGAGAAAATCGATAAATCCAACGGTTGTAAAACGTGCGACGTATGTATAAATAAAAATAATAAAAATATATTATATTCTAAGCACTTTTATATAAATTCCGTAATCTTATGACTTCCATAATTGTCTAAGATTATCAATCGAGGTTTTTGATCAGGTGGTTGCGTCTAGGGAATAAAGACCTTTTTCAGTTATTTTAATGCGGTAGTATTATCTATTTATCCATTTTTTATTAATATAAACTGCTATTTTTTAAATAAATTCATATTTATTAAAAACTATTATTGGTAGACCGATTTTCCTTTATATATTATAAGTAAAGTAATTTTCTTGTCGGTTATAAAGATGTATTTAATAAAAGAGGTCTAATTCCGGGAACCAGGCTGTTTCCGCTGTATAAAACGTTGGTTTTTATAGCTAATAACTAAGCTATTAATTTTAAAGCTTTTTATAATCTATGCTTTATTTATATTTTAACGATTTTTAAGTAGAATTGCTTTAATAGCTAGAATCTGCATTTTTTAGAACTACGGCTTAATAATATTGGATGTTGCGTTATTAATACGTACAGAATTAATAGAATATTCTTTCTTAATGCTTAAAACAAGATTCCGCTTAAAAAAGCGCTGTATCCATCGTTTTCCGAGCAGTATAGAGTCCTCTTAAAGTGCGTAAAGTCGGTTCCTAAAAAGCCGCACTTGCGCATAAGTAATACTGAACCTTAATGTCTCTTGAGTCAAAATATAATGCGTAAGACGCTCTTCTAATATTGTGGGTAGCTTTTGTAAGCAGCTTATTAATAAGTATTTGTGCTATGAAATCGACCTTGGAAGGTAAACTGTAGTATACCTCACTGTTTTGCAGCGTATCGCAAGGACTTGCTATTTTCAATCGCACGTAGAGCTAGAACCACGTCGTCTTCAGTATATTTCGGCTTTATTATTATCTTAATTCAGATTCTAAAAATGAAGAAAATCGATAAAAGAATAAAAAAGTTATTAATTATTAAAAGTAAGTAAGTAGAAAAGCGGTGTGTTAAGCGAGGTGAACGGAATAAGGGGGCGATCGGAATGGTAGGGTAGGGACTTATAGCACAGTGTACAATATTATCAATGCCACTCACCCACTCGCTCGTCAGCAGGGACTGTAATGTGATCGTTTGCATGCCTCACTATTGTCATAGTTAGTATCCACTTAATAATTAGATCATATTTCTAATTAAATATTTCAATTCTTATCATATCATAAGGTTTATTGATAGATTCAAATAGAGGACTGCGAGGGTATAGTCGACTGAGTCCATTTAGTATACAAGGTGAAGCTCACTTACTTTAACTTATAAGGTATAAAACCTTTAAGCCTTTGCTTCTTTTTTCTTTACTTTACTTTACGTTGTTTTACGTTACTTTGTTTTACTTTACTTTTTTTTCTTCTTATTATTTCTTATTACTTCTTATTCTACTTACTTTTCTTTTACTACTCTTTCTTTGTTTACTATTCTTCTTACCTCCCCTTTTCCTATTAATCACTACCGCTGTCCTCTGCTCTACTCTTGCTTATCACTCACAGAACACAGAATGTCCCAACCTTTAGGCAGAGGACTAACACCTAACGTCAAATTCAAGACAACTATCCGAGCATACCTCGCCAAAAACGGACTACAATGTTCACCCCTCCAACGGAACCCGACTGGCAAATCCACGACGATTTCCCACAGGGAACCCGCATTTCCGTCAACCGAATCTCCAACTGGGAGGACTTCAACCCTATCAACATTGATAAACTTTTCGGAGATATCCTTGATGAAGATGTCTCCGAGTCACGCTTACCGTCTCTCCCTGAGCTCCCTGACGCACAGTTACGGGTAGGAAACGAGGATGACTTTGAGAGTGTAGTCATTGCCGACACCGCTCGCATTCTGAACACAGCTCTGGTCGTCGGGGCGGAAGTTTGGTCTGCGAAACATCAACACAGTCCACCCATCCAGCCTGTCTTGATGTTGAGGGGTGGATACAGTAGAGAAGTCATAGAACACAAGCCAGATTGGAGTGGGGTCCGTGTGCAGGTTACAGAGGACCAATCCAAAGAAAATTCCTTGGTTTGTGGGGATTCAAAATATGCGGATTACGCGGTGAGGATTGTTTGGAAGCCGCGGGACAATGTTCCAGATGAGAAGAAGACTGGGGATCTCACGCTCATGAGGTCATGGCTTGACCAAGCGAATATGTACGCCGCTGAACATGGAACTCGGTTCTTTTACATCCTCACTCCAAAATCTGCTTTCGTCTGCTGGCGGTACATGGACGAACCTTCTACTATCCTGCGGACCCCAATTGCCCAGAATCAGCGTCAAGACAGAAGTAGAACGGCCGCACCAGTCAACTACCAGGAATCCCCAAGTTCACAAGAGCCTCAAACCCCTAAAGCCAAAAGCCAGTCCAACGAAGATTCCTCTTTCGAAGGAACTCCTGCCAGCAAAGTGAGTAAAGATGCCGAGATAGGAATTAATCTCGCAAATGTGTATTGGCCTACAAAGGAGGAAGGAGAATATGTCAGAAATCAGCAAAAGCTTTCAGTTAATTTGGCACTTTGGACCATCCACATGCTGGCTGCAATTGGAGAAGTTTTTGGTGGGCTTCGAGTAAAATATAAGGGCAATTGTGAAAAGAAAGATACTCCATAAGAGAACAGTCGAAGACAAGAAGATAGTTATGGGTGAAGACGGAATGGGGGCTGGACGGCATTCAAGATCAAGGACAAGGTCGGGCAATAATTAGTTAGCCAATGCAGCATCTTCGAGTCTCAGACGAAGAGGATTGAGATCTTCGCCTACGAGTCTAGCTACATTACTACTCATTCATCTACTAATGTTGACATCCAAAGCCTCATCTACTCCGAAGCGAAGGACGGATACGTCAATTTCAACTGAGAATGGATATAGAGCGCGGCCGGCAAACACGAAAATTAACTCAGAATCCAACACCGCCAATTTTGCTCTTGACCTCACCAACGAACTACAAGAAACAACAAAACGATCATCACTAAAACCCTCAAAACTACATTTCCCACTCTCCTCATTCTCTTCACTAGTCCGCTAAATTCACTACACATCCTCCTCCTGATCCTCCTCACTCCCAACTTCTTGTGCCGCGTCCTTAAAGGTCTCACTTCTCGTCTATTCAGAGCGTTGCATGTCATCATTCTCAGTATCATGCTTCTAATAATCATCGGCTACGTAAAGCGTTTCTATTCCATGACAATTCCATGACATCAAACGATGCACGTTTGTGGAAGAGGAAGTACCTTGTTTCGCTTTTGAGATTCTCCAGTGTCAACCTAATTTTGTGTATATCTATACTCCCTGCACCCTCTATAAACTCCCCCGCTCTTCATCTCCATAGATCTGCTTGATCATTCACCAAGATCCTCGAGAACAAACTACAGCAGTCAATCAATCCCATCTCAAACGATCACTCGTGTGATCCATTTATATATCAACAGTCATAATTCACATATGTCTATGTCTAACGGAGGTGACCCTGGAGTTCGAGACAAAGATGTGATTTGGGGCGGAGCGAAACGCGCTGCAAGCACTAGCAGCCCAAGGAAGGAGAAGCTGGGGGTTGTAACTTCTTTAAATTTTGTGCTTCTCTACTTCCCCTTCCTTTTTTATTCTTCTCCCCCTCTTTTCTTTTAAGGGGTTGTCGCTCCTTTATTAGGAATGTTTTATTCACCTAAAATACTCCTCTTTTCTCATTCAACAGCGTAGCCCCACAGCTTTACTTCCTTGTAGACCAGACCTAGCAAACTAACATCAATCCAGCTTCTCTTAGGCACTCGCTCCCTCGACAACCTCACAACAAGCTACCGTCTCCTCTGGACGCCCGCCCTGTACAAGGAGCTCTTCGAGTTCGCGATTGAATGAGGAATTCGCACTGCGTAAGATTTAAGGATGTTCACTGAGGCGTTAATTAGATTCGCTAGAGCAATAAAAGAGTCGTTAAGTCCCCCCCCCCCATTCGGGCCGCCTCGTTTAATTCCACTACCCCGTAAACAAGACTTAATAACTCCATAACGCCTCAATTTTTATATAATCTTCTATAGAATTAGAATCTTCTACTGAATCTTAATCAATTAGTATATTTTCTTAATCTTTAGCTGCAATTTGAATTCTTTAAATAGCTTAAATATTCGTAAACTTAGAATTTATGCTAATTTAAACCTTCCGTTTTTTCTGTGATTGTAATTAGTTTAATTTAGATTTTAACTATTATAACTTCACCTCTACTTGTTTTCATTTACAGTCCTTTAAATTAAGAGCTTTAATAGCTTTCTGTGACGGTTTAGAGCTTCTAGAGCCTCATTTCCAGTCTCGGCTATTCACTTCCTAACTGGGAAGATGCCGAGATTAAACGAGCTTCTGCGGAGCTTACTTTTATATATAACTTACTTCTTTTTATACTTTCTTTCCTCTGTAATTATAAATTCTAAAAGATACTTAGTATTTTTATATTCCTACTATAAAATATAAGTCGCTAATCACACATAATTGCCGTCTTTTATAAAGCAAGCGTTATATTATTTAAATTCTTTATTAACCCGTTTAAGAAGATAATAAATATCTTACTCCCGAATTCCTTTATAAACAGTTATTACGGAACCAGCTCGATACAGAAAAGGCTTATATTAAGTATAAACTTAACGAATAATATTAAATAAACTAATATTAATTACGAAGATATTAAAGCCTTCGCCTTCCTTCTCTTCTTCGGCATAAACCCGAAGAACTAACTAACTTTTATTTTCCGAACTTCTTCTTTCTACCCTACGAGTCAAAATCAAATCGAAAAATTAACCTCCTCCTCCTCCAGACTAATCTCACGCTAAAGACGTAGATATATCCTCTACTTCTTCTTCCGTCCTTTCTGCCGGCTCTCCTGTGACGACGACGCCGAGTAACACACAAGATATACCGGGAAGTAGCTCAAATACTCCCGGAGGATATACTGAAGAAGACGCGTTACAGCAGGAATTACGTACTACGCAAGACCTTATTATATTATAATAAGCACAAATAACACACCTACAGCATATAATTAATTAACTGCAGGCAGAAATATTAATTAAAGCTCCACCCTTAAGTTTTATAACCTTTAATATTAAAGATAGCTTTATATAAACTTTAATTAAAGATACGTCTCGCCCTGATACTCGTCGTAATAAAGGAAAAGCACGGAGCGCTCTTATTCTTCTTTTTAATAAACCGCCCAATAATAATAATAATAATAATAATAATAATAATAATAATAATAATAATAATAATAATAATAATAATAATAATAATAATAATAATAATAATAATAATAATAATAATAATAATAATAATAATAATAATAATAATAATAATAATAATAATAATAATAATAATAATAATAATAATAATAATAATAATAATAATAATAATAATAATAATAATAATAATAATAATAACGATTACGACCCGCGCTGCCACGGAAGCCTGCATCGATTCTTTTTTGCTTTTAATATTTCAAATATATCTTATATTACTTGTATCGAGAAGATTTTAAACTTTTACGATAAGCTCTCGGATAATATAGAATATAACTTAAAACTTTAAGAAATGTAAGTCCAGAACTGATTACGTCGTTATATCGCGTACTTCGTAAATAATAATTATTAGAAAGATTAAATACTTGCTTAAATAAAAGAAATAACTTATATATTCTTAAAATCGGTTTTCTTAAATTTAAAATTCAACGATAATAAAGAATTTATCGATATATTAGACTTAATCTCTTAAGTAATTATTTTCTTAATAAATCCTTACGAATAATAAATAGCGAGAAATAAGTATACGTCTTTTATTATAAGATTAAGAGAAATTTTCTGAGAATTTTATTAATAGTTCCGTATTCTTATATATAAAAATAACGTAAACGATAAGTCGATCTTTAAAATAAACTTATAAAATAAAATCGTTCCGCGCTTACGTAAGTAATTATTTCACGAGTATTAGAAAGCTCGTACTCTTAATAAGTATATAAAAGTAATTTAAGTTAAAGATTAAAATCAGATTATAAAACGTACGATTTATTATAATTAATTTAAATCTTTTACTAGAAAATCAGTTTTTCGGCGTATTATTAAAGATTTACCCCGAGAGTATTTTATTATATATACGTTAACTTAGTCTTACTAAAGACTTCGATACGCCGATTAAAATATTCGAAAATATAATCTATCTTAGAAAGAGATCCTTGCTTATTAAACCTTTACGCGTGCCGATATATCTCGCGCCTAAACTTTAAGAAATACTTTCTAGTATTTTTTTACTTAGCTTTTAGCTAATTGTTCGTATATATTTCGTATTAATAAGATAAAAATTAATAATAATAATAATTCCGACTTTAATAATTACGCCGCAGATAACGATAATAAAAGTGCTGAATTACTTATAAAAAGATTAATTCTACGAGTAAAAGATTAAACTTAAGAAAAGGCTTTTTCTTAAATATAATACAAGATATATAATATCTTAACTTTACGAAGCTTCTTAATAAATAATTACTTATAATACGTATTACTTTTATTAAAAATAGACTCTCGTATAAGCTGCTCGCACTTCTCGATTCCAGAGCTAATTATTATTATTTTATTAATTATATTCTTTTGAGGTTTTTTTCTTTCTTTTTAAAAGCTTTTATTTATCTTTTATTAATTGCTATCCTTATAAAAGGATTTAATAATAGAAGTAGCCGTACGATTAACTATTATATTACGCTGATTTGATAATAAATAAGCGTTTTCAATCTTTTATTTTATTCTTAATTACTTACTTAAGAAATCACGGAATAATTATTAAATAATTATAATTAAAGCATTATTAAGTTCTACTCGATACTATTAAGAGACGCCTTATTTAGCCTTCGGATTACTCTCGCATCGCTACTTATAATAAGATTATTAAAATCCGAGACCTTTATTAGCGTAAGATTTATTAACGTTATTGGCGTAATATTAAACGAAGAAATATTAAGTTGAATATATCTTAAGGTAATTATAACCTTTAACTTTCGTTATTAAATTCTTATAAAAATTACTAATTTAATAACCTCGTCTTTATATAAAATCTAGCTCCGCGTTAATATCAGAAATGCGAGAGCCGTGCTAATTACTCTTTTACTTCGCCGGAATATAAGAAAATTATTATTATTGGACCGATTATTATTATTAAATCCAGAAACCCTTCGATTTCGACAGAAATCGGTCGTATATATATTTTATATAATAGAATCCCGATATCGCGAGATTTATGAATTTCGACAGTTTTGTATTATTTTTATAAAAATAACGCTAATTAAAGCCGAACTCACGTACGAAGATATATACTGTTCGTTATAATTTAGTTTACGAGTTAGATATTATTACTTTTTATTAAGAATATAAAATTAAGTATTTATATTTTTATAGAAATAAGCCGATTACGTCGTTAGAAATTATTTATTTTTTAGTTTATTTATTAATTTTTCGTAATGAATTTAATCTTTTATTCTTTTTTTTTTTTTTCAAATATAAATACTTTTTAATTTTTCTTCTTTTCTTTTTCGTAAAAAATAAATAATATAATTTCCGAATTCGAAGTTTTATTTCTTAGAAATCTTCTAAACGTTTTTTATTCTTTTTTTTTATTATTATTATATTTTACGCTTAAAAATCTAAAGTATATTTCTTAAAAATAGAAATGCGAAAGATCGCCTGTTATTGGCAATTATTATCGCTTAACGCTTACTATCGTCAGTTATTCTGCTGCCGATTCCTTATATATTATAAAACCTTTGCGCTAAAGAAAACGATAAATTAAAACACGTAAAAAATACGTATATAAAGCTCTTAACAATCCTAAAAAGAGCGTTTTAAAGCCGCCGTCTTACGTACCTCGGACCGACGTTACTTAAATTATATATAACGACTTACTGATTATTCTTAATTTTATTTAAAGCAGACTTAAAAGCGTTAAAAAAAATAAGAATAGAATCGCTATAGCTTTTATATTCTCAGAATAAAATAAACTTACTTCGATTCGTTTTATTTATACGTTAGACGTACGTTAAAGATTACGCTAATTTATTCCGAAGTATATAAGCTCAGCTTTTATATATTATAAATTCAAATATTTTATTACTTATTCTTTTTATTAAATAAGATAAAAGAAAACTAATTATTATATTACTCCGCCGTCGAGATCTTTCTGATTAACGATACCGCTTTTTATATATCTTATAAGAGGAGATTTAAAGACGAAGTATTTGCTGTTAACCTATATAAAATCGATGCTTTAATCAATTAACAGAATCGTAAGTAAAAGCAAGCTATTTCTATTATAAAATTAATTATAAAGCTTATATATCGCTGTTAATTTCTTATATAATTTATTACTTTTATTTAAGAATTAAACGCTGAATTAATAATTCCTCCGGAATACGCTGAATAAATTCACGTATTCTTTAAAGCGGAAAGTAATATTCTCTTTTCTTATTGCTTTTATAATTATAAGATTAAATTAAAAGAAAAAAATAAGAAAATATTCAAATACGTATTATTTTATAAAATATCGGCTAAAGAACTTAAAGCTATTAAAGAATATATTATTAATAATTTTATTAAAAAGTTCATCGAGCTATCTTAAGCATTTTTCGCTGCTCTTATTCTCTTCGTTAAGAAGCCGAATAAATCTCTACGATTATATATTAACTTTTATATATTGAATTCTTTTATACGAAAAAACCGGTATTTTATTTTTTTTATTTAACGAGATATTAGCGCGTATTATTAACGCTTGCATTTGTATTAAATTAAATATTCGATAAGCCTTTTATTGTATACGAATAGATTTAGCTTTAAAAAAATATGTAACTTTTCGTACGAAATACGGCGCTTATAAATGCAAAGTTCTTTTATTTGAATTAACGAATAGCCTTATAAAATATTAGCGATATATAAACGATATTTTCTTTAATTATTTTAATAATTTTTATATTATATACTTAAATAATATCCTTATATACTTTGAAGATTTTTTATAATATTAAATCTACGTTAATAAAGTACTTTAACGCTTAAATAACGTTAGCTTTTAAGTAAATCTAAAGAAATATAAGTTTAAAATCATACGTATACGATATCTTGAATTTATTATATTAATTTCTAGTTTAAAAGTTAATCCTGAGAAAGTTTCTATTATTAATTAATAGAATTATTCTGATTTTATTAAAAGTATATAATCTTTCCTTAGTTTTTATAACTTTTACCGATATTTTATCTGCGATTACGATATTATAACGAAACTTCTTATTTATTTTATTAAGAATAACGTTCTTTTCTGTTTTATCGTAAAATACGAAAATACTTTCGATTATTTAAAGTATATTTTCACGTTAGCCCTTTTCTTAAGATATTATAAATAAGATTTGCTATACTTACTTAAAACTAACGCAAGTAATAAAATTATAGTAAGTATATTTTCTTAATAGCACGGCGAAGACTGGTTTCCTATTACTTTTTTTTCAAAGATTATATTCCTTATAAAGCTTAATTACGCTATTTATAATAAAAAGATGCTTGCTATTATTAAATCGTTTAGATATTAAAAAGCTGAATTAGCAAGAGCCCTTTATTAAGTTCGTATTATAACGGATTATAAAATACTAAAATACTTTATAACTTTTAAATAATTAAATACCTACTAAATAAAATAAATAAAACTATTAGCCGATTATAACTTTATAATTACTTACCGCTTTAATATTCATAATCCTCTGGCAAATACCTTCTCTCGTAAACTAAACGAATTAAACTAATAGAATTCCGCTAAGAAGATATAACGTCTTTAATAATTTTTATAATAAAATTAAGTCGACCCCGACTTACTATCCGCAGAATTACGCCTTATAAACGACTTTAACGCGCTAATATCGAGCATCGATATTATTAACTTTTTACTTGTATTCTTTATAATATATTAAGTATTAAAAGCAAACTGTATAATTCTTTCTTTATAAGCACTGCGAAAGTAAGCTTTATCAGAGAATCCCGGGAAGTTTAATATAAAAAGCGACTTATTACTTTATAATAGCCGCTTATTAATTCCTGACGTTAATCATGTCAGAATTTGTATTTGCGTGCTTCACTCGTCTAAAAGTAGAATGAGAGTAGGTTTATATACATGAGAGAGAGCTTCGAGAGCTTTCTATGCGTTTATAAATCAATGCTTCTAGAGCATTCGATATTCACGTGATTCTTGGATGACATGATTTCCAACAAATCACTTCCGTATACTTATAATACGAGAAGTCTATAATCGAGTGATTATAGTATATCTTAATATATAAAAAAAATTCAATTATTCTCTTCTTAATATTAGTAGTATAAGATTACGTCGATAATTAAATAATATTATCGTAATTATCATATATTCCGACGAATTCAAGTGCCTCGGGATAAAAAGCCCGGATTCTTTTATCCTCTTCCCGTTCCGTTTCGATCTTAGGAATATATTATAATAAATGTCGTATAGGCACGGGCAGCTGCTCTCTTGGCACTGCACGTGACCTAATTAGGTTCTGTTACTATAGACCGCTTTCAGGAGAATAATTGTCTTCTCCTAATTCTTAAAGCTTTTAGAATAATAAGAAATCACTTTAATTTAATTATAATTGCTTATAATACTTTAATCCACTTCTATACTATAGTTATAAGCCCTGTTAACGAAGCTATTAAGTTAGTATTCTTCCTTCTGTGCGCTGTTGACTTGAATGAAGCTTATAAGGTAAGTTTGTAAGTGGAGAGTATCTGCTGTACGTTACAGAATTTTCCATCTTACTACAGAATATAATTCATACTACTATTCTATTAATCTTTTTATTTTACTCTGGACGAGTATAAAAGCCGAGCAACTGGATTCTCTAATCCTTCTTCTATCGAATACTCGGAGCTCACGAGAATAATTCCTTCGCTATAATAGATTCAATTTCAGCTTCTTTTTCAAATAATCGAACTTCTCTTAATTATAATAAGCGCACTTGGACTCTTTAGTATTAGGCGTTTAAATCTTTTTATATCTTTTATAAAATATAGAATTCAGTAAACCTTACGTTATTAATTGCTTTTAACCTTCTCGACGCCGAACCGAAACCCTTATTACTAAACGATTTAAGAGTATAATAAGATAAAGAAGCTATTGAGCACAACTTCTAGGCTTAGGCGAAGTAAGACGAAGATACTCGCGACTTTACAGAGAAAGGCCTTAAGCCGAGCGTATTACTACCGGCAAAAGTTATAATTGAGAATATAGTTTTAATATATGCTATTCTTATAAAGGAACACGTAAGGAAGCTCGTATAATAGACGGAAAAGGCTCGAGCTTATAAGGCAGCTTATAAGTAGATTCAGGAGATAATTAATCTTTTTGTTTATTAAAGAGCAGTTAAGGAATACGAGAATAAGTAAGCTTATATGGAAAAGGAGCAGTTGACCGAGATAATAAACGGAGACTTTTAATTAAAGTTATAAACTCTTTAGTTGCTCTTCCGGATCTTTAAGAAAGATTACGTCCTTTCGGAAATAAGTGCTCGCACGCTAGTATAATTTACTTATAAGAAGAAGCTCGCTGTTATTAAAATAAGGCGAGTTAATTCTAAGGAATAGCTTTAAGAATAAAGAGCGGCTTATTAAGATACTTTCTTATACGACTTATCGGACGTTAAAGGACCGCTAATAGTACTTGACTTTATTAAAGCGGTGCAAGAGAAGCTCGCACCGGAATAGGCGCGCGAACGGTATTCTGAATTATTAAAAGATAATACTCTCGGGGTAATAAACTAATACTTTTTATTTAATTACGTTAATTAATTATCTGCTCTTAATAAGGAATCACTTATAGCTTTTAGATAATAAAAGATAATAAGCTTATATGCTACTTTTAGAAGAAAATCAGATGCTTTCGTAACCTCGTCTGTTCAACGAAACTAGTCGCCAAATACGCGAGCAAATACTTGCCCGTGCAAGTATCGCTTCCATTATTATAAAGCTATTAATTATCACAGACTTCGGTATTATTACGACGGCTCGACGGCGAGCAACCTCAGGAACTTATTATTAGTAAAGGAAATTAAAGAGACTCGATTCCGATTAGAAAGCGACTTCTTTAACTTTCGCCGAGAAATTGCTAAACTTAGCGGGAATATATTATTAATAGCGCAACTGATTACCGGATTACCTTCCGGTAATTCCTTTTTTACTTAAGCACTAGTAACTCTTATAGCTTTAAAGCTAGCTGTTTTAATAAAAGTAAGATATCTTAGAAACGTTTAAGCTTACTTTATAAGCTCTGAATTTCTCGACGAAGCTTTCGCTGTTGCGGGGGTATACGCTATTATAAATATAGATCGCTATCCGCTCGCAGAAAGCACTTTATTCGATAACGGAGCTATTATTTATTTAGTAAATTCAGAAGCTTTCCTCGTCTTCGAAAGCTTTATTAAATCTATTACGGACGATAGCGTTGAGGCCGGAACGTTAAGCTTAATGATTAAGGGCCGCGGTACTCGAGTCTTTAAAGGTGTTCTCTACGGCCTTAACGGACCGAATATAAGCGATTTAACCTTCTCGAACGTCGCTGTCGTTAAAAGCTTTAATGTTAATATTATTTCAGAAGCTCGCCTTTTGCAAGTAGGAGTTTAATATAATAGTTTATATTGTACTTTGCGCACGGGAATAGCTGAAGATAATCTGGTTTTGAAGTAATTATAACGATAGTTTAATTTAGCTTTCTTTAAATATAAGCCTTTTAATTACTTTTCGGTTTCTTCAATTACTCGCCGTATTTTGATTCGCTTAAATTATAGCTTTCTAATATTTCTAACTATCGTACAACATACCTTGAGGCTCCACAGAGGCGAATATCAGTTCAATTGAAGGCTGCGCAGTTGCGTATATATCTGTTATTATATTATTATATATAGCGCATTCAAGCTCCCTGAATAAGGGAGCTTACTGGCGCTATAGTTTTAATAGTCTTAATTAGGCTCGCTTAGCCAACTAATTATAACTTATACGACACACCCTCTCGCTAAAGATAATACGTAGCTTTAGCGAAGCAAATAAGTATATAATAAATATGATAAATAATAATAAAATAATAAATAATAAGGAAAAGTAATAATTAATAATTAAAGCAAACATACTTAACGTATAAGCGAGAGTATATAAATAGCTCTCTCTCCCGTAACTTTCTTTTGTAAGTATATTAAATTTAAAAATAGGTCGTATCTCTGCTGCCAAGTTAGCCGCTCGTGCCTCCCGCCTCTCTAATCTCGCTGCTGCTCGCGCAGCTAAAAAAATATATTTCCTTTTATCTTTTATATCTTTAAGTTTAGTTTCCGACGTTATTTAAATTAAAAGATCGAGAGATTAAGTAAATTAAAGCATACTAATTAATTATAATAGCCTGCCGCCGCCCCTCGCTCTCCCCCTCGCCGTCGCCCTCGCACTCCCTTTCCTGCGCCCTTTCCTGCCGCCCTTGCTACTTCCGCCCGCCGGCGTATTAAAGCAAGTACTGATAAAGAAGTCCCTTACTCGGCATACGTTAAAGCTACCTTAAAAAGTGACTTTCTTGTTAGCATCTATTAAGATATTACTAGTTCGGCTCGATGCCTTTAGTGCTATAACTAAAATTATGATTATATTAATCTTGTCAGGCCTGCTATCGCGGTGGCTTTTGCCGCTTTTATAAAAGAGAAGCGTAATACTTCTCGCACTCGCGTAAGTTTAGCTTTAATTCTTATATTTTAAAGTTAGCTAACTTTAAATAGCAGTTGAGAAACCTCCGGGCTTCGGTCCGTGATACTTTTACTGCGCCTGGTATATTTATCTTATTCTTGTAAATAGCTTCAAAGAATCTGACTTTAATTATTTAACTGCTACTGCCGCTCTCGCCCCGGCCCCCGCCCCCGTCGTCCCTGCCTCCGCCCCCCGCCTAATCTTCTCACTTACTCGGGTTAGTACTAGTGCTGGTACTGTTGCTGATGATGTGGCCGCCCGCCGCCGCCGTATCAAGGAGTTGCTAGTAGAGCTAGTGGATTTATTAATAATTTAGTTCGCGACTTAATAGCGGCTTAAGAACGTGCCCCTTCAGAGTTATAATTTACTACTTTATGAGCAGCTTAAGAACAGGCCCTTTTATACTTACTTACGTTAGTTTAATTATAGCTTCGGCCGAAATAGAATTCTTACCTTTTAATAATTTAAAAAAAAATATACTTTACGTGATTATACTAATTTAAAAAGTACTTTAAAATATAAAAGAAAATAAAAAAAATATATTTATAGTAAGGTATAAGCTTTAATTAAGCTTTTTTACCGACGTTTTAGCGTCTTGCAGATTAAGTAATATAATAAAAGTCTTAAACTTCTGTCGTAAAAAGTTTTTAATAAGGCTATTAACGTATATTTCGCTTGTAAGCAAATATATAACTTTAAAACTTCCTTTTTAATACTCTTAGCGTAGCTATATATTTTGAATATTAACGTGCTTGAGCTTAGTTAATATGCGCTAGTTCTCTTTAATTATAAGCTTAATTGTCTGTTAATTATTATAAAAGATATTCTAAAGGCACCTTATATTAAAGTGCATCTCCGCAAAGAGCCTTTACAGTGCTATAACTATCTTTGCAGTTCGCTTCACCTTTAAGAGCTCAGCTTTAGTTATCGAGGTAATAACTGTGTTTTATTTAGTTATTATCTATAATATAATACCCCTAAATAAAATAATAATAAGCTCTTATGAAGAACGCCTAATTTCCAAATTATCTACGAAAGAAGCATCAGAGGCTATCACAAGCTACGTCTCGCTCTCTTAACGACTGTAAATAATGCTTAAGAAGCGTATTCTAAAGAAGTAGCGTATAATTTAATCTATAGCTTATAAATGCTTTTAACTCGGGTTCGTCAAGAAATATAATAATTATAAAGCTATAAAAGCTATATCTAGTTTAAGTATAATAATTGAATATAATACAGAACCGACCTTTTCTTAATATTCTTTAACTTAGTTTATAATTGCTTTAGCGGTATTCTTAATTAAGTCGTAATATAATAAAGGAATGCTCGGGTAATTGCTATCTACTAAATTGAATTTTTAAGTTACCTTCTTTATGTACGTATTATGGATAAGCGTAACTGTCTTCGTATATCTGTTACGTATAATTCGCATCCTTAAGAACTATTTCATATCTCCTATTATAGTGAGTTCGTAGGCGTTGTTTAAGCTATCGATGATTTTGGTTGCTATAAGGAGGTTTGAGTTATAGTATAATACTTGTATATCGTTTACGTAAAAGGCCATAAATACTGTTCGCTTGTCGTTCGTAAAGATGTAAAGCTCTTCTGCAAGTAGTATAAGACTAAGGCTTTTAAGTATAATTAAGAAGTCGTTATATTATAAAGCTAAAGAGTCGCGGAGGCTATACAAGGCTTTATCGATCTCTATAATTATGCCGGGCTGTTTAAAACCGTCGAGGAGATAATAATAAATAAGTGCATTTCGTTCGTCTCGTTTTATATTAATAAACGCATTTATAACGTCGTATTATTTAACCTTTAAGTTAAATTATATTGCTATAGCCATCACGACGCGGAAAGACTTTATTATTAACGTAAAAGCGTATATAGAGAATATTATAATATTTTCTTGCAGATTACCTTTAATAACGACTCGCGATTTAATACGTATAAGCTGTCCTGCTAAATTAACTTTATAAGTAAACACCTATTTTAATAATATAAGCGTTATCTTCGCATTTATTTTTAGTATAATATACCAGCATTTCTTAGCTTAGAGATTCTCTATTTCTTTACGCGCGTTCTTCTTAAAGTATTCTTCTTACGGATATTATTCTAAATCCTTCTAGTATATTAATGCTCGTAAGAACTTTACTTAATATAATTATATTAATTCAGAGCTTATAATTACTTATATTCTGATCGATTCGCTATTAATTATAGCTGCAAATATAATATGTATAATTTCGTAATTTTTTTTATCTTTACGCGTTATCTTATTATTCCAGAATATCGTAATAAAAGATATAATATACGTATAATTCTTATTTATTTAATTTATAAATTCGGCGTTCAGGAGCTCTTTTATCGTAAAGGAATATATTCCCAGCCTTTTCTTAAACCGTTTATTCAATTATATTACTTTTCTTACTTAACGTCTCCGCTGAGCTCGAGTGACAGGGCGCAATTAATTTTAGTTTGATGCTTAAAGCACTTCGTCGAGGGTCTCTTAAGTTATATTATCTTCTAAAAGATATTATAATAATATATCCGACGGTATATTTTCTAAGAGAAGTTATTAATCTCCTTCAAGCTCGCCGTAATCCTTCTTTAATAAGGTATTTTCGTGCTCTAAAGCATTTCCTAAGCTTGCACTAATTACTTTAGTTTAATACAGTAATTAATTCTGGCTATCTTATAATCTATTCTAAATTATAATTTAAAATATTAAGTTATACGCACCCTTAATCTGGAGTAATTGTTTCTTACTTATAATACTCTTCTTAAGCTCGAAATATTCGTTTCGTCGTATCTGACTTCGAATCTGTCTTAGTATACTTAAGTTTTTTAATATTATTAGAATATTTGTATTATTATTATTAAGCTCTATATCGTTTTTTAACGTATTAACTCGTGAATCTAAAAGAATTATCTTATTCTGGTGCTCTCGTGGAACAGGCAGTCCCGCTTCCTCTAGAGTTGTAAGCTCTATAGTTGCGTATAGAACTATTTTTTTAGAAACTTCGTCGACTTCTATCGGGTTAGATAAGAGCTCGTTCAATTTAATATTATTTTTAATTTATATATATTCGTCTTTTACGTATTCGATAGCTAACTCGGCGTCTTAAGCGGCTTCAGGCTCTGTAAGTATATTAACGACTTATTTGAGTATTAGCAATAATTAGCCGACCACCGCTTGCTTATTATAAAACTATACTTTATCAAAAATAACGTTTCGGGTACGTATTATATACTTCAGCTAAGGTATCCAGATCTTATATATATTAATTACGCAATAGCTAACTAAATATTCAATATGCCCTTTAAGGTTAACCTTAAAGCTTTTCTTATTACGGAAAGCTTATCGGTCTTTAATTATCGCGTAAGCTTTAGCGCTATACGTAAAGATATTACTCTAATCAGGCCTCAAATCGACTAATAATCTCTTCACTACCTCTGGGTCGTATTATCGAAAATACTATTTAAATTATATCTTTAGCACTTCGTTTGGCGATTATATAACTCTTCTAACAAGTAGCGATATATTATAAAAATACGTAGCTATTAAAACAGCTTCCGGCTATAACTTAAATAATAAGTTAATACTTATCATTATCTTTAAGGCTTTAGCAATAAGCTCTCCGCCAGCTCTTTTTATATTCTTATTCGGCTTATGCGTATAAACCGGAGTAAGCTCTAATTCTATGCTATTATTTAATGCTTATTAATCGTACTTTATTTAATATTTTGTACTAATTACCGACGTATTGTTATCAGATCTGATTTTACATATAGCAAGGCCGTATTAACGTCTAGTCTATATCTCAAACGGCTTAAGCACGCTTATAATAAAGTCTTAAGATTTACTAATAAGCGTGAATGCGAAGAGCTTTTTATTATATTCGTTTTTAATTAATAATAACTAATATATCTTATTATAACTTATAAGATAATTAAACAGGTCTTATGCGATTCTAAAGAAAAGTCTCGAGGACTTATTATTTAATTTTTTGCGCGATAATTATTAACTTAAGTATATTATAATATAACTTTCGTATTTTATACGCGTGATTCCATCGATTTGAATATTACGTGTATGCTTTACTAGAGCTTCTAGAGCTATTTTACCGAAGTAACCGGCGCGTAAGTGCTATATCTGTGTTATATCGCTCCGGGGTCGTAAGAAACTGCGTATTAATTAAAAAGTATATTTTTTAAGAAGGTATAATCGTTTACTGATTATTAAGTATATTATTATAGCAGGAGATTTACGAGCTTTTATAAAGGCATGCAATTATGGAAAGCGCGAGTAATTATTAATAAGCTTATATTCAAATATTATAAAGTTCTACCTGCGCTATAAGTTTCTTATTATATAATTATCTTCAGTATTGCTTACTCGTAAAGTCGTATTAGTATTATTATATTACACCCCCGACTGTGCGAAGAAGCTTTCAGAAATAATATTGACGTTAAACTCTTCCATAATAGCTACGTTATTTAATATTAGATTCCGAGTATATAATCCTTCAGGATTATGTAAAGCGTTTTCGAAGATGCGTATACCCTTGCTAGTAATTGATAAACTTAAAGTGCTAGTATTAATTATATTTCCCGTAATACGTTTAAAACTGCCGAGGACGAGTTTATTAATATTATTAATTAAGTAAGTAATATCGCAATTATTAATAAGAGTATTATCTAATAAAAGATAGCGTTAGAATTCTATAATAATATAAATGCCAGGACCTAAAGCACTGTCGCAGAGTATATCGTCGAGGAGCTTTAGGTCGATTATAGCTATATTAACATTCAAACTATTTTATAAAGCTTTACCTTTGCCTTTATTACTTATAAATACAGCGGCATCAGTTAATTTAGCATTTATAATAAGTTTAAAATTATTATTATAATTAACTCCGGTAATTTTAGCAATTATTATATACTTTTATCTTTCTTTAATTATAATTATCTTAAGTTATTTAAAATCTATAGTTTCTAACTTCTTACGAATTACTAATACCTCATTAGTATTTAGTATATACTTTATGCTTTTAAAAATTGTTCCGTTAATTATATAACGTAATTTCTAATACTTAAGCGGCTTAAAGAAATACTTATTATTCATGCCGCATAAGCATAAATTACTTTAGCCTCGAGAGCGAGATTTATTAAAGCTTACATCTAACGTACTAATATTAATTCCTTTAAGAGTTAAATATTAACCGCTTCCTCCTCCTTAACGCTTAAGCTTCCTAAATATAATATGCTCTTAGTTTATGCCGAAGAGCACTTATATATAATTATTAAAGGTAAACTCATGCTTTTTTTTAAGTTAATCGTCGCGTATAATCGTGCTAAAGATAGGATTTACTTAATTTAAGTATATATAAGCTCCTACCGCACGTAGCTATTTCTTCAGAGCTATAATGCTTTTAACGTTAAGTATATCGTACGCTTTAGTATTCTTATAAGCTTTTAAGAAGTCTTTCATTTATTAATTAACGTTAACTTTTCCTTTATATGCCTCTTTCAAAACTTTCTCGTATTCCGTGATTATAATAATAAAAACTAATAATTCTGACGGTATTATATCGCGCTAAAGTATGCTGACTAACGATTATATATTTAATTCGCTTTTACCGGCCAGTTCTCTAATCGCAGAGTCTAAAAGCGAATCGTCTACCGTTTCGGAGAGCCAGTTATATAAAGCCATATACTTGTTATTTTAGCTCGTTTATTTAGCTAGCGTATATTAATACTCTTTAGCTTATATTATATAAATCTGTTATATCTCTGCAATTATCGGATAAAAAGGTAAATTAATTTCTTCTGAACTTATTCCTTTTATTAATATATTTTTATCGGACGATTTAAGTGTTAAAGACGACTGTGGGTTTACTGCTTTTTAAGCTGTAATATTAGCGTAATATTAGTCCAATTATGTCTTTGCTACCTGTTAAGCGGTGCTTTCAAGCGTTAGAGCTTTTAGTCGGAGTTCTGGAATATGGCTTATTACAGAAGCTGTAAGGTTTATTATATCTGGTGCACTTATAAACGTAATATGGAAATTCAATCGCAAGTATTATATCGCCTAATCTTTCCGTGCTTTTAAAGTGTAATCCGCAAGTAGTTTTAGGAGTAATATTATTTATTTAAAGTATATTAATAATATAACGTCGAAAATATTTAATAATTTAAGAGTTATCGACGAGTTTAAAGAGTTGCGACAGCTTCTAAATAACGGTATAAAATGCTTCTATAGAGCCACGTCGGCGTATGCATACGACTAGGAAGCTTTTTACAACTCACGGGGCTTATAACTATCGTATAATATACCTTGAGGCTCTATAAAGGCGAATATTAATTTAATTAAAAGCTGCGCAGTTACGTATATATTTATTATTATATTATTACATATGGCGCATTCAAGCTCCCTGAATAAGGGAGCTTACTGGCGCCATGGTTTTGGTAGTCTTGATTGGGCTCGCTTAGCCAACCAATCATAACCTGCACGACACTAACGCTAGAGAGGAGCATTCGCTAAAGCTTTCAGTCGAGCAGACGATATTTGAAGCTACGAGTCGACGAAGCTTATTTATAGTATTTACGCGCAGGTTACCTTAGAAAAGAAGCCTTAGAAAACTTAATAAAAAATACGCGTAACGTCGAGATTCAAGGTTTAATTCGGTTAGAATACGAGTATTATATAATAGCTATAATATAGCAAATAATAAGTCGTCGTTAATCAGAGAAAGTAACTATTCGTTTTTTTTATTATATTTCTTGGGATTTATTCGATTTTCTAATAAGGTTTAACGGGAATAGCTAGCTTCTATTAATTAAAGACGAATATAATAAGAAATTCTATAAGCGGCTTTTGAAAATTAAAAAGTTAATTGCTGTTTTAAATACTTTTAAATTATTTAAGGCGTAAACGAGACGTTAATTCGGGCTCTCGGTTTGCAAAATACGCTAAGATAACGATATCTTAATTATAAAGATTAATAAATTAACTAAATATGAAAAGTAGTATAAGGAGAGTAGTATTAATATTAAATTTACTTTTTTATATATATATTAACTTAATGGAAGAGCTGAGCGCGTAAGTAAAGAAATAATCGATAAATCGATTAAAATGCGCTTCTCCGCTAATTTACCCCGGGCGCTTTAGACGGAATCAGTAATAGCGGCAATTATTCTTTATAATATGAATCTATCTGCTCGTAAAGGCTTTAAGAGTCTTAACGAAGTGTTTTAAGCCTGATTTAGGTAGTATTTTCGGTATTACGACCTTAAGCTTACGCTGAAGCTAATAACTGATTTACGGCCTGATTAGAGCAACTTATATACGTATAATTGTAGAGCTTATCTTATGATTAAAGACCGAGAAGCTTTCCGCTAAAAGAAAGCTTTTAAAATTAATTCGCGAGCGTATTTTAATTACTTAATTAGATACGTTTTATTTAATATTTATAAGATCTGGGTGCTTTAATTATAATATGTAATAATAATTCGGAATATTACTTTTAACGAAACTTTCTTTTATTCAGGCTTTTTAAATATAAAAAAAGTAATCGACTAGCCGCGCTTAATATTAAAAGATTTTACGGAAATATTAAAAGAAAAAAAGGGAGATTAAGACGTTAGTTTTGTTATAATCAACCGATTAAGCGTATTTAATATATTAAAATTAAAAATATTATTTATTATTTCGAACGGAGAATAATTAAGCGAAGTAATAAGCGTTATAGAAGTCGACGAGCTTGTGAGTTCGGAGGTATTAAAACTTCTGGTTAAGCTTTTAAGCTCGGGAATGGAGTTATTTACTTCTCCTTTAGCTGAGTTAATAAAAATAAATACACTACTTTCAGCTAATTTAATAGCTCTTGATTTTATTTAGCCGCTTATTAGCAAGAACTCGGGAGTGATTTAATTAAAAAAGAATATTAGATTTCTTATTTACAAGTACTTTAATTAAGTCTTAAAACGAGCCGATACTTTAAGATAATTAGCGTCTGAAAGCGTAATTAAAAGAAGTATTTTATATAATATATTAAACTTTTAAAGTAATATAGGCCTTAAGCGGAAGTCGATATTATAAATTATAATTTACTTTAGAAGGCTATACGACCGAAAGCGCGGTCTTAAGCGTCGGGGAGCATTTAAAGAAAGTATCGGCTTTAAGTAATTAAAAGCTTTGCTTCAAGCAACTGAGTACGAGGAGCATTCGTAATTATCGGAATTAGAAGAAAACAGAAAATCAAGTTTACGCTTATTATTTCCGGCTTTAATTAAATCAAATTCCGGCTTATTTAAACTTTTTAAAAAGAAAAGAGTAAAAGACCGAGCAATTAATAAAAGTCGAAAGACTCGAGTTAGTAATAAAGTAACGAAACCGAATCGAAGCGTTTATATAGCAATTATTAAAGAGCTAATTACGGAATTATTATAACCGTTAAGTAATCGCGAGTATTTAAAAGATTTTCTAAGGACTTTCTGGCTTAATTAAGAACTAGTACGAAAAGACGGAAAAGACTTGAACGTAATTCACGTTATTATATCAGCGTCTGTGCTTAAAAATATCGAAATTCGATAATTAATTAAATTCTTACGGATTTATTAATTATAAATGCTTAAAGACTTATTAAATTAAAAAAACTTTAAGGACTACCTGTTAAGAAAGCATTTCCGAGCCGACGCTATTAAGGAAATTACTAACTTTAAATCGCGTAACTGCTAGAGAATTATTAAATATACCTTTATTACCGAGTAATTAATTCTTTTAAAATAAGTATTTCACGCCAAAGTCGATTCGTTAGAGTATTTAATCTGCTATCGCTCTCGAGTCGTTATAAGAGGAGATTTATAGCTTAAAACGTTAATTTTATTAATATATATAATTACTTTAGCTGCTCGCTCTTTCAGAACTACTATAATTATTATAATTTAATTTAATTTAGAAATAATTTAATTTAATATAATAAATACTTTTATTAACGCTAAACGAAATAAAATAAGTGCTCGCGTACGTTATTATTTACCGGACGGTTTTAAATAAGACGGAATAATAATAGAAGTTAATCGTACACTTTACGGACTTAAGGACTTACCGGCGCTATAATACAGTAATTTCACTTATACTTTAATAACTTTAAGGTTAATCGCTTATAAAAAAAAGCTTTATATATTTATAAACGAGTAACGTATAATATTTATAATATTCTATATCGACGATATTTAAGTACTTTATTATAATTCGACTTTTAAAGACGCTAAACTAATTATTAACGGCTTAAATATAATATATAAGCTTATCGGAAGAGAGCAAACGGAGTAGTTCTTAAGCGTTTGTATTATTAAAAATCGATTAGCGAAGATTATCTCTTTAATATATAATACTTATATTTAAAAAGTTACTCTTCGATTTGAATTAATAAATAGAAATTGCTCAAGTATACTATTATTTCAAGTCGAGCTACTAAAGAATCAAAAACAAATTATTTTAATTCAAATTAAAAAGTTTTAAGAGAAAGTTGAATCAGTGCTTTATATTACAATTATATTACGCGCAAACGTCGCTTTTATTATTTTAAAGCTTTCTTATTTCTTAATTAATCCTTCCCGAGAGCACTTAATTATAATTAACTAAATAATTCGTTACTTTTTCGGCACTCGTTTCTTAGCGATCACTTATAATTATAAGCTACGCGACTCTTACTTTATAATAATATTAAATACTTCTTTTGCGAACGATATCGAGATAAAATAATCTTTTAATAAATATATCTTCATACTTTTTAAAAGTTTAATCTTTTAAAAAGCAATTTTATAAAATATAATTATTACGTTTATAATATAAATAGAGCTTCTTGAAATTAAGCGCATCAACAAGGAATTTATAGCACTTTAGCGATTCTTTTAAGAATTACGCTTTAATATAAAAGCAGCTTAAATAATTTTCTATAATAATTAATAAACGATTCGGTTAATTATTAAAGAAAATCAGCGTATTTCTATTAAATTACGCTACGTTAATATTCAGAATATATGATTACGCCAGGAGTTTTAAAAAAGCACTTTTATAATAAAATATCTTCTTATAAGTTATATACTAGTTAACGGACTTATTAAAAACTTTTCTCGGCAAAAATTTAAAGTATTTATTACTTTTATTAATTTAATAAATATTCGTGCTTAACTAAAGCAACTCTTTTAAGAGACTTACTTTAAAGCAATTTTTTATATATATTCTTTACTTTTTATTTATTCTCAAAGTAATTATATAATAAGCTTACCTTCTAATTAAAGAGCTTTATTTATATTATTATATATTCTTTTATAAAATTCTCTTTTATAAATTTCCATTTATAATTTTATCTTATTAGAAATTAACTAAGCTCGGGAGTATAAATTACTGCATTTTCAAGAATCAATTACTCTTAACGATTCTTTAATTCAAAGGTAAACGTAAGCTTTAGTTTCTAAAATACAAAAGGATACTTAAAGAGTAAGAAGTTCTTAAGCTTTAGAAAACAAAAAAATAGCTTATTTATCAAAAAGTAAAAGGCTTAAAACCTCCCGAACTAACTCGCTTAAAGCATTAATTATTATATTAACTAGCTCCTTAACGCGAGCAGCTTAAGCTTCTTGCTCAAGAGTAAGAATAACTCCACGAGCAAATATAACTTAAAAAGCTAAAACGCTAAGACCCGGGCTATAAGCGCGAGCAGCTCCGGCAGTAGCCTCGGCAGCAGCAGCTTCAGTAGTAGCAGTAGCAGCAAGATAATCAATTACTCCCTTATTACCCTTTTTAACGAAGAAAGTACCTGCAGCGGCAGTAATCTTTTCTCTAGTAGCACGAGCATAAGCTGCAAAAGCAGCCAGAGGCTCTTCTTCTTTTAAAAGATTAACTGAATTAATTTAATTTTCTGGAAATAAAGCAAGTAATTTATTATTCTTCTTATTATCGTTATTTCTATTATTACCTCCGAATCTACTAGCAGCTCCTAAAGCAACTTTATTATTAAAACTAATAGTAGCGCCAGTAATAGCAGCTCTACTAATATTACTACTCTTAAAAGCGGCACGGACCGGGATTCTTAATTGCTTTAGCTCTTAGAAAAATCAGTAATAAATTAAAAAACAAGAAAGAAGCAGCTAAATCGACTTACTTTCTTGCTAATTTTATTCTTTAATATATTACGATATACAAGGAAAGAAGCTTAAGCAATAGCGGGAGCAATTACGCACTTATAGCCGGACGAGTAAGAAAAGCAGCAAGTACTTTTTCTAACGGTATCGTAATATTAATTATTATTTTTCATTTAGAAAGCGTTATTAATATAGCTCAAACAGATTATTATACGAGCACTTATTAATTATTTTAAAGCCCGGGGAGCAGCAGCGGCACGGCGAGGAGCAAGGGCGAGGACGGGAGCAGCCGACAGTCGTGCTTTAGCGACGACTTTCTTCTTGTTATTAATAATAGCCTTAACTTATTATAAGTCAGCGGTTATTCTTTAATTAATTAATCTTCAATCAGTCGATCTCCGATTAGTAAATCGAAACTAATAGATCGAAAATCGAGCTATTTACTTTGCTTTAGCGAGCAAATCGTCGTTCTGCTATAACGATTCTAGCGGAGCGCTTAAAGATACTTATAGTATCGAAAGGAGCAGTTGATTAGTTGATTAATTAATAGATTAATTAAGTAGTAAATCGAGAGCAGTCGATCTGTGAGTTATCGAGTATTTACAAGTTTAGGTTTAATAAGAAAATCGTTAGTTTATATAATCAGGTTATTTGCCTGATTACTGCATATAAATGAATTTATTTACTTAATTCTTTTCTATTATTTGCTCTCGCTTAATATAATTAATTATAATAGCAGTAGCTTATTATTATCAATTGCTTAAAGGGTATATCGTATAAGCACGGGCAGCTGCTCTTTTAGTATTACACGTGATCTAATTAGGTTCTGCTACTGTAAACCGCCTTCAAGAGAATAACTGTCTTTTCCTAATTCTTAGAGCTTTTAAAATAATAAGAAATCACTTTAATTTAATTATAACTGCTTATAGTGCTTTAATCCACTTCTATACCACAATAAATTATTATAAGTTTAATAAAAATAAATATAACTTCGATAACGTCTTTATCTTTATTAATCGTTTTAGTAAATAAGTTATTAATATACTCTATCAGAAAACCACCGATACCCGGAAGCTCGCCGGTATATATATTTATTATATATATCGTTATTTTAGCGCTTCTATTATTATTACGTCTGATAAGAGTCCTTAATTTATCTCCCGCTTCTGGATTATCTTTTATAATATTCTTAAAACTAAAAGATAATTATTTATTATTAATCACTCTTAAATAGATAATCAGACCGAAATATATAGCTAATACCTGCAAAGGCGACTCCGACCCTTCGTTACGTATTATTAAGACGATTAGTCCGAATTACTTCTTATTATAGATTACGCGCAAATATTATTCTTTTACGATTTTTTAAGAAAGCTTTTACTTTTTGAAATAATCTATAAATACGCATTTCGCACGGATTAGGATTAGAAAATCGACTTGCTAGACTTAGCATCTCCTACTAATAAATTAAATATTTAGCAAATTATAAATTATATAAAGCGACTTCGCGATATATAAAATATAACTCGGTTAAACCTTACTACGGCTTAAGCTAAGATAGCTCGGTCTTATAACCGCTCTCGCCGCGCAGTCGACTTCGACGAAAGCAGCTTTATATAACTCGATATGCGTTATTTTAAGACATTTCGTTTATTTAAGAAGTTAAATATATTAATAAATAAATTATTTAAAGTACTTATGAAAATAAGTAATTTATATCGCCTGGAATTACTAGCGAGTATAAAAGTTTATAATAATATAATACCTCCGACCTTAAATATATATTATATAAAGTCAGAAACTTCTATTTAAGTAACCTTAGCTTGCCTAAACCGCTAGCAAAGCTTTTTAATTAATTAAAAGTATAAGAAAACGGTATTAATAATTACGATTACTTTAATAAAGACAAGGAAATAAATTAACGCTCGAAGACGAGCTTTTTCCGGAAGAAAGAGTAATATAACAGTTTAAAGCTTTTAAAGCTTTATTTCCAGTCTCGGCTATTCACTTCTTAATTAAGAAGATACCGAGATTAAACGAGCCTCTACGGAGCTTATTTTTATATATAACTTACTTCTTTTCATATTTTCTTTCTTTTATAGTTATAAATTCTAAAAGATACTTAATATCTTCATATTCCTACCATAGAATATAAGTCGCCAATCACACGTGATTGCCGTCTTTTATAAAGCAAGCGTCACACTTTCTTAAAAAGTAATCGGCTATTAAAAGGTTATTATGTGACGATTTAGTTAAGGTATTAAGTTGTAAACGTAATTCCTTTCTAACTTTTAATATAAATTATATAATTTAATAATTCTTTTATATCCTTAATAGCTTCAAGGTCTTCTGAAATATTATTTTCTAGCTTTTAATTATTATTCTCTAATAATAATCGGCTTATTAATAATTTAACTACACTTACTGGTTATAAACTAGTGGCTCTTTAGTCAACTTCAATATTTATACTCGTTAAGCTCTCTTTTCGTAGATAACGATATCCTTAGGAAAGTACTGCTCGAGGTAATTCCTCGAGCTCCCCTGTAATTACAGCGTATTACACGCTGAAGAAAAGTAAATTTTTTTACTAAAAGCTTTAATTTATTAAGCGAAGTGTATATAAAGACAAAAGTAAAACATGTGGAAATAAAAGCGGAACTTTTAGACTTTTTATGTTTACTTTGTCCTCAAATTGTTGTGTTTAGCTCTTCGTGGGACAGTTCAGAGTTATTTTTCCTTATAACAAGTTACTTAAAAGCCTGGAATCACTAATCGCTAGCATCGTCTTAAGTAAGCATACTATCTTTAAACCCGGGGAGCCGAACTAATGTTATAAGCTGACCTTATACGTACGAAAATTGTTTTCTCCTTACTTGTTTAACTATAGTTTACAGACTGTGGTAACTGGTCCTTGACGCATATATGGGGTATATCTTAGCCGAGTAAAGTATACTTAGAGTAGGCATACCATCTATGGAAGGTAGCTCGCTTGGGTGCCAGAGGAGACTGGACCCCCAATGGACCTTTCCTAGATGCTCGTTACTTCTTAGATGGGAATACGCTGACCGTAATTACCTGCCTCTTCCTTCAAGACTACCCGTGATATGATCCGAGTCTAAATCTCTTTCCCTTCCAGACGACTTCATTTCTGCTACCCCGCTCAAACAGCCGACACTTCCGTCGAAACATAAACTCCTACCAGCACGAGTCCTGCAAAGATATAAGATTAACCTTATTAAGAAGGTGACATTCGTGTTCCAACCATTGATATCCTTTCCTCTGTTCGCCGCAAATATATGGGTACATTGCACCGCTTATTGGCCCCGCCGCCAGTGATCAGATTATTGAATTGTACGTTCCGTACGACGTCAGTAATCACTAGTGGGCCCTCAGAAGCGCTGTGCCGCTGACACGACGGCTGCGTAGACGAGATTGCCCCAGGGAAGATGCCAATTGGGAATCAACCTTTAACAGCTTCCTAACCGAGTCTAGCACCTGCTGATCGCCCCTCGATGCCCTTGGCATATCTTATCTGAAGCCACCAGAAGCTTGATTAAACCTTGGCCAGCTGCCTTTTCTAGTACAGTACGATGACAAGCCTTGATCCTAGTCTGACAAGGCGTCCTCCGAGGGAATTGGCAGAATCAAGTAGGTCCGAATTGTGGATGCGTGCATCCGCTTCTTTGGCCATGGAATTGACCGTGCGCCACTCGAATTCAATGTTTGGAATGTGCTTGATTGGTGTGGACTGTTCAATACCTCGGGTGGTCCGTATGGATAAAGAAGCTCGAAGGTGGAGTGTGCTGGAGGCTGACTATGCATCTCCTCCAATATATTGCTTGGCTCATCCTCCCTCTTTTCCAATTCAGCTGCTCCTTCATCTCTTGTTTGCGAAAATGTCGAACCTTGCAAACCTCGCCCTTGATGGCGGTGACCCCCGCATGGGGGAGAAAAACAATCCCAACCAGTACGCTCTTGATCACGGGCATGAAGCAGTGGTGCGGGAAGGCTTCACTATTGAAGCTGCCCAAGTGCATAACGACCCTGACATCCTTTTCGAGGAATATCTCCATTACGCTGAGATCACCCGTGCTGAGGAGCGTGCATATGAAGGCGCGAATGTCAGGCGCAAGGAACCCTTCTCACTTGGTGGAGTTATCAAAAACCGGTTCTCTAAAGGCCACAAACACGAAATCAACTCCGAGGTGGATGGCAACCAGATTGTAACAACTCACAATGACTGGTAGGTTATTCCTCTATTCACGTATATATATTTACACCCTAAGAGTACCCGTCCTAATTCCTGATATAATTCTAATGTTTTGTCACGCAGGTCTACCGTGACCGATCTAGAATGGAGACAAGCTTCGCGAGCTACTAGAACCGCTGGCTGGGGATCAATCTTCTTCCTCATCACCACTGACATTCTCGGTCCTTCTGGTGCCCCGTAAGTTTCCAGACTATTTTCAGGAATATCATGAACTAACGAAATCCCAAGTTGGGCTTTCTCCAACACTGGATATGGTCCTGGTGTTGCCCTATACACCGCTTTTGGTCTTATGGCTTCGATCTCTGGGTGGTATGTCTGGGGAGTCTACATGCACAGTAAGTGATAACTCGAAACTCCAAGATCTTGAAACTTTCCATCAGCGATGGCATCTGCGACCATGGAAACTTCTCTCTGTCCTGAATCCGTGTTAGATGAATCGTGGCTAACTGTGTAATTCGCAGCCGACTCCGATCGCTACCCCCTTCGCGATTTTGGTCAAGCATTCTTTCGTGTCTACGGCCCAGCCATGCGCCACCTGATCAATGTTCTACAATCTCTTCAGATGATCATGCTTGTTGCTGTCCTTATTTTGAGCGAGGGAGGCAAAGCTTCACAAGTCTCCATCGGTAAGAACGGAGAGCATGGTAACGGACTTTGCTTCGTTGTCTGTCTTTTGATCATTGCCCTCCTCGGTATGGTACTCGGACAGATCCGAACTCTTCAGCGATTTGGATGGCTCGCCAACTTCTCCGTTTTGACAACCGTACTGGTTTCCTTCCTCGCTATCGGGGTTGCTGCCACCTCCGAGCCTAATTATGCCGCAATGTTCGGCTCCTTCGGCGCCTCCGTTGAGGTCCCATTCGGTGAAGTCAACTTTCCGAACGGCACAGTCGAAAGCCATGTCCCGATCAGAACATTCGCTGGAACACCTCCGTACGGTTACGCTTCTGGTGGTGTGGGATTCCTCGGCTCTTTCCAGGGAATTAACAGCATTATTTACGCTTACGGTGGAGCCATGCTCTTCTTCAACCTCCTCGCTGAAATGCGAAACCCATGGGATTTCTGGAAGGGGATGATTGTTGCGGATGTCTTTATCTATCTCGTATACATGTTCTTCGGAATCTTCCAATACTCCTACCAAGGACAATACACCTTCAGTTCAGCCATTCAGAGTACCACACCCTTCAACTACCGAACAGCGGGTAACATTCTGGCCATCATTGGTAAATAGCAATCCCTACAATCCGATAGATATGAAGCTAATTCCACGAAAAGGTGGTCTGATTGCTGCCGCCCTGTACGGCAACATCGGTATCAAAGTTATCTATAACAACGTGTTGATGGAGCTCTTCCGTAAGCCTCTCGCATCCCCCCGTTCGACCTATGCTAACATTTTTGGTCAGATTTCCCCCCATTGACTTCCAAGCGTGGCAAGATTATGTGGGTTTTTGTTGTGCCGGTCTACTGGGCCGTAGCCTATGTCATTGCTACGGCCGTTCCCAACATCGGAGATATCTCGAGTTTGGTCGGTGCCTTCTGCATTGGCAACTTCACCTACACCTTTCCAGCATTACTTAAGCTTGGCTTCGATATCAAGAAGAATGCTATGCTTCCGGAAGAGCAGTTTGATACCGTCACGAAGAAGTACACTCGTCTCGACAATGGCATGAAGAGGTGGTGGAGAGGATACAAGAAGTCTTTCTTGATGTCTACATTCAACTTCTTGTACTTTTTGGCTTCCTTGGTGGTATGCGGTCTTGGATGTTATGCTGCTATTGAGGCTCTGATTAGTGCATTTGGTGGTGGTGGAAGCACGACTACTCATTTCAGTTGTGTATCTCCATTTGCTGGATAGATCTTGATGGTTGATACCATCGCCACGAGGGGAGGAGATGAGTAATTGGGAGAAGGGGGCTTGTACTAGACTTCATAGCTGCTGATATTCGAGAAGAAAGTGTTGAGAAGTCAAGGCGGGCATTCCACTTGACTAGAGGGGTGCCAATGTCCAAAGTATGTATAGTACTCTTGACTCAGACGCCAAGACCCTTTCAATTCTCATTGTCCCCATCAGATATTCGCTCCCTCTCTCTCGAAGCATATCCTTCTCTCTCGAGCTTCTTATCGCGCAAAGTGACACCAAGCTGCCTCACGACCAACCATCCAGGTATCAATGCCAACGCCCAGAGACCAAAATTGAGGTAAACCCCTCCTACGTCGGCGAAAATCTTGATACTGCTCAATCCATACTGAAGACCGTAAGCAACGCAAATAACATTGCCAGGTAGAACTTACGCTGACTGCTTGTACAGCTGATTCGGTTCCTCTCAAGAGACCGGCAATTCTGATGACCTCTGCATCAGACCCTGCCAATTCGCCGACGACAAAGTACCTTTGCAATCAGATCAGTAAATGAGCTAGCAAAGTGTAGTGTGACACTCACAGATACATGTAGTTAACCTGGAATTCAATTACCCAGAACAAGAACAAAGCGAATCCTTTCCCAAACCCCGCATCAACCTAATCGAAAGTCGGCTTCGACTTGTGAAAGTCCGTCACTAACACAGTAGCCCATATCCACCACACTCCTTGGAGTCCAAGAATAGCGATATATGCACTTCTTGCGCGAGTCTTCAAGCTATACTTCTTTGAGTCGAGAAATGCTCCTAGGATATTACCTCCAATCATGGCCACGATACCGGAGAGAAACGACCCCAAAGCTCGAGCGCGAACACTGAACCATAAGGACTGGAAGGTAAAGAAGACGGCCTCGGCGTACACCGCTTGAGCAATGACTGGGAGGAGAAGCAAGAAATTCTTACTAAAGAATAGCTTAGTATTAGCTTTGAGTTCGTACATGGCGCTATTAGTGATAGCCAGCTTCACCTCCACCCCATCTGTTCTCTGAACCTTATCCGGTTTGTTCAGTAGCAAGCCTGCAAACGGTCCAAGTGCTTGCAAGGCAATGAATGCCAGGTAGACACTGTAGGAAACCTTTCCTGACTCCGAGTTATTTGCGTTGACGCCCAGATTGATAGCACCGCCGAGGACTTGTCCACCGATTCGGAAACTGAGCCAAAAACCGAGGAAGCGTCCTTGATTATGCGGCTCGGGATAGCTCAACGCAATAGCAGCTTCGGCCATCCAGAATACGCCTGCGGAGATTCCACATAAAGCTGCTCCGACAAGAACAAACCATTCGGCACCGAATCGGTTGTTGGTGTACAACCCCGCGGCATAGGGGGCATATCCCATGGTACCGAAGATCAGAGTGTACTTGATCCCGATGGCCTTGACGAGGATCGGGGAAAAGAAGCACGACACTACCATAAGGCAGAATGTAAGTGCATTGGCAGCATTGACTAGGTAGGGTTTCTGCTGTCCACCTGCACCGAGGGAGTTCATGGCTCCCCATATACCGGGCGCAAGAAAGTTGCAGATGCCGAGGATAAGAGCATTGTAGTAAGTGCTACGATACCATTTTGCTGCGAGGAGCTTAGCATGGGAAGACTTATGGATGGGGAACGAACGTTTGATGTACTCACGCGTAACAGGGATAGCCTCATTGTCGGACGACGAGAGCTCAGTGTCCACATGCGGTTCTGATTTAGGTTGGAGATCTGACATGATGGTAGGATAAGATCGAGTGATAAGCCGAAGAGGGCAGTTTAGTGTGCTTAGTTCAGAAGTCTGGAGTTCAACATTCTGCGGGCTCTATCTGACTTATACAAGTCTTCCATCAGGCCATCAACCGTATCCGGCTATCGAATACACTTTTTTCAGTAGAAAGTATGATAAGAGGTCGGCAGTATGTAGACATTACGTGCGATGGCGAAAGATGTGCCTTGTAAGCACGTTCTCTGTAGACCCACATCGGGTACCTTTCGATATGAACCGTTCCTATGCCCAACACTTGTCAATTCAACACTTGTCAACATTTGTCTAGTGCGATCGACTAAGCGGCAGCTAATAGCGACGAACTTATGTCATGGGATGATATTGTAACTTGAAGGAGTCTAGAAGAAGATTGGGTCAAAAGTAAGATATTTATTTATGCAAGACGCTGTCGCTTAGCAGCACTGTCCAAGGTCTCCTTCGCACCATTCACTTTCTTCACACCTTTTGTCCCCTCTTTCGCATATTCAGGCACTTCCTCTCCCGCTCTCCAAAAGAACTTGGCACCGGGATGCGTCTCAGATAATCTGGAATGCCCTGCAACACCAAGGTAATTCTCCCTTAAAGTCCCGCTAGGAACAGCATAATCATCCCAGAAGAGACCTCTTCTTCTCAACTCCGGCAACAGATGCCCAATGATATTATCAAAGGTCTCTGGGACCGCTGCATAACTGAGGTTGAAGCCATCAACATCAGCAACTTCAGCCCATCTCTCCAACTCATCCGCAACCGTGTTGGCACTTCCAATAACCTTTGCTCCATTTCCTCCGATGATCAGATGTTCGGCGATAGTCTTCTTGTTCCACTTGGTGCCTTCGGGGGACGACTTCGCCCAATGATTGACCATACTCCTCACAGCAGGAGGAGTTGTATCAAGGAATCTGAAATCCTCGTCATCACCGTACTTCCCCAAATCATATCTAGACCACCCACCGAACAGGGCCAATGCACCTTCTCTATCTCCATAGCTAGCGAGCTCTTTGAAATTCTCCTGTGCCTTCTGATCCGTCTCCCCAACAATCACCAACAGACCTGCAACGATCTTTATGCTGTTGGGATCCCGACCAAATTCCTTCGCTTGTGTACGTATCGAATCGACTGATGGCCTGACTAGCTCTGGAGTATGCCCATTCAAAAAGATCGCCTCGGCATGTGTGGCAGCAAACTTCCGTCCGGCGCTCGAAGTTCCCGCTTGGAAGAGGAAAGGTGTTCTCTGCTTTGAAGGTTCGCAGACGTGGGGCCCGGGAATATCAAAGTGTTTTCCCTTGTGGTTGATCTGCCGCACAGACTTGGGATTCGCATACGAGCCTTTCGGCGCAGCGCTCACCGCATCATCCCTCCAAGACCCCTCCCATAGCTTATATGCCACCTCCATATACTCGTTCGCAATCCGATATCGTTCATCATGCTCAACTTGTGTGTCCAGCCCGAAGTTCCTCGCTGCAGAATCGAGGTAGGATGTGACGATATTCCACGCCACCCTCCCCTCGCTGAGATGATCCACAGTCGAGAATTTCCTCGCCAACATGTACGGGTTCTCGTAAGTCGTCGATGCCGTTACACCGAAGCCAATGCTTTCGGTCGCAGCTGCCATTGCCGGAATACTGTAGAGGGGATCGTTGATGGGGAATTGAGCTGCTGCAGGAATCGTTGCGTCTAAATTCCCTGGGCCATTGTAGACATCGTATCCACCCAGTACGTCTGCGAAGAAGATGGCATGGAACTTTGCCATCTCCAGTTTCCTTGCCAGGGAAATCCAATGCTTGATGCTGTGGTACTTGCTGCTGGTGTCCGAGGGGTATTTCCAGAGGCCTGGGTTGAGATGCCCCGGCGCTTGCATAGCAAAAGCATTAAGGATTAACTGTTTCTTTACGGTAGACATGATTTCGACTGAATCCTAGAAAGACAGAGAGATAGAATTGAAGTCCAAATTCGAAGCAAACGCGTCTAGCCTCCGCGTTTGAAAGGATGAAACCCCGAAAGCTTTGCGGAAAAGAAGCTGTCCACTTACCTGCTAGCCCACCAAGGGTCCCATACCTGATATTTCATCTGCAAGGCACGGCGTTGAGGTCGATGATAAGCGTCTGATGAATGATTGATTGAACGCTGATGGCGTTTTTATCCTTGTCAGATTCGCGAACGCCAATCTCTCGCGGATCCCTAGTCATGAGCTTATTTTGACGTTTCCACCTGCATTTGCTTGCATCTCACTCGGAATCTTTCAAAGGTGGGGTGAAAATGCCCCGTACAGTTAGTGCTGTTAGTATCGTGCATAAGGTAGTTCTTGGTGTTGAGATTCGTAATTGTTGGTGCTGATTCCATCATATCTTGACATCAAGATTGGAGATGATGCTCCAAAGCGGGGTTGTTGGGGATGTTCCTTGCAAGTGAGGGGGGGGGATCTCCGTAGCCAGATTCCTGGTCTTGTTCATCATTCCTGGATCCGCCGGCTTGATAATGATAGATTAAGCTTGTATCTCGGACGATGTTGCAATGAATGCTGTGAATAGCGTGATAGAATCAAGGTGGAAGATAAAGTCGAATAGCTTCTCTGTTGAAGACAAGGCAACTTCTGTGCTCGAAATCCCTAAATATTGCAAATTATTCCCTTTCAAATTTTCAAATATCCCGCTTCTAGATGGCACCTTCCCTTGAACATACCACCTCACATGAGGCAGGGTTGCCTGTGCTGGTGAAGGACAAAGCTCCTGCATTTGTTGATGTCATCTCGTCCCCTGAGCCCAGTGGTCAAGAAGTGAAGAATGTTCAGAATGGACATAGCTTTCTGAATGAAAATAGAGAGAATTTCCAGAGGCATGTCCAGACATTTCAATTAGAAGACCATCCAATTGATGCACCGGCAAAAATCCGAGTATGTTCAAATGCCCCGTTTCAATGACATGTTCTGACAAATCCAAAGGTTGCAGTAATAGGGGCCGGATTGGCAGGAATAACAGCTGGAGTACTCCTCCCAGTCAAAGTTCCCGGTATCGAGCTCCAAATCTTCGACAAGAACGCAGATGTTGGAGGGACATGGTACGAGAACGTCTACCCCGGTGTACGATGCGACATACCCGCGAATGTGTACCAGTCAACATTCGAGCCCAAGACAAATTGGACGGAGGAGTACGCACAAGGAGCAGAGATTTTGCAGTACTGGCAGCATGTTGCACAGAAATACAACGTCTACCAGTATCTTAAGCTACGGCACAAGGTTGGTGCTGCAAAGTGGGACGAAGACACCGGACTGTGGACGCTGCGCGTTGAAAATTTGACAAGTGAGGAGATTTACTCTCTTGAGTTCGATGTTGTAATCACAGCCATTGGTCGATTTAACGCCTGGAAACTACCGGATTACCCTGGAATTAAAGACTATCAAGGTCACCTACGGCACTCTTCCGCATGGGATCCGAACTTTGATCCTACCGGCAAAAATGTTGCAGTGATTGGTAATGGAGCGAGTGCTATCCAGGTTGTACCGAATCTCCAGCCTCTCGTCAAACACCTCGATCATTATGCTCGAAGTCCAACCTGGATTGCGGGCTCGTTTGGCGGAGAAGGACCAGGTAGAAGGCTCGAGCCAAACTACTACCCCAAGGAACTCTTAGACTCATTCAAGGATCCCGAGACATACCATAAATTCCGAAAGAATTTGGAATCCACATTTTACCGCCGCTTCGGAACTCTCTTTAAAGGTAGTGAGACCAACAAAGGACTTCGGCAAGGCTTCATTCAACTTATGGCCGATCGGTTGCAGAAGAAGCCCGAACTCCTCGAGCACATTATACCTGATTTCTCTCCCAATTGTCGACGATTGACCCCTGGTCCAGGCTACTTGGAGGCGCTCACTGAAGACAACGTGAGCTTCATCCGTACCCCGATCCATCACTTTACTACAGACGGAATTGTCACTATCGATGGCGTTCTGCGGAAGGTCGAGGCTGTCATATGCTCAACAGGGGCAAATGTGGACATGAGACCACCTTTTCCCATCTTCGCCAACGGGAAAGATCTTCGAGATGCATGGTCGCCAGATCCGTTAACTTATCTCGGTTTCTCCACCCCTTCATTCCCCAATCTCCTCCATGTTCAGGGGCCGAATGCCGCAGGTCATAGCGGAACAGTTCCCAATCAGGTCGAAACGCAGTTGGTCTACATTGCAAAGCTGCTTCGAAAGGTCAGTTCCCAGGGTATCAAATCTTTCAGTCCCTCGCAAGCAGCTACAGATGATTTTGTAGCCTACGCAGACTCTTTCTTCCCTAAGACAGTATTTTCCGAGAACTGCAGTTCATGGGCAAACGGTGGACGACCCGGTGGGAGAATCCATGGACATTGGCCGGGAAGTGCTTCACATGTCAATTTTCTGAGGAGAGATCCCAGATGGGAGGATTGGGAGTGGAAGTGCAAGAGTCAAACCGGAAATCGATTTTCATGGCTGGGTAATGGATGGACGAGAAAGGAGGAGAGAGGAGAGGGGGATTTGACACCGTATTTGAAGAAGCCCGGGGATATCGATCTGAGGAGTTATCATGAGAGCTGGTTTGAAGGGCTAGATAGGTGATGCCACGGCGAGAAGACTAAAGTGGAGCAGGTTTGGACGTCACGAAAATAATCGGAGAGACTGCAAAATGTAGTTCATTGTTCCCCACTCACGTGTACCCATGATTCAGATGCTACGCTGTGGAAAGAACCATCCGCTCGAGGTAGAAGGGATATCAATCAGTATCCGTCGCAATAGTGGCAGGGGCTGAAATTGCGAACGAAGGACTCGGACTCGTCGGATGTACCCTTGGGAGATGCAGCCTCGGGGAGATTTACCGCAGGAGAACCTGATGCCGTTGTAGTAGCTGGTGCAACAGCAGATAGAGTTCTGATCTGCTTGATAAGCTTTTCCACAGCCGTAGCCTGACCATCAACAAGTCATCTATATCCTCGCGTAGCCACTTCCAATGAGCCTGCGAATCATCCTGATCTCCCGGAAACTCCCCGCGAATTCTTTCCTTCCCCATATGATCAACCCATTAACATAGCTCTCTTGCTTATAAATAACGTCCTCGAATATCGCGAGTTTAGTCTTGACCACAACACGAGACAGAGCCTCGAAGATTCGACCCAGGTTCTCTGAATCATCAGGAGCCTCGCTGAAGTTTTCGATGGCAGTTGTCAAAGAGAGGCAAGTTCTCGTACCTATCTCTACACTTCCCTCTGTATTAGGCTGCTCATTTTTTCTTGGCAACCCGTTGGGTACCCAACTGTGAGTGGGTATGCTTAAAGAGCTATTGTGTGTATCTATCAATCTAAGAGAATTAAAACCCGGCCTCGTTGGCCTGGTAGTATGCTTTTGCGTTCTAGCTTCACAGCTATTTCTCCAACCCACCCAACCCATAGGTAGGGTTTGGGTTGGGTTCCCGTGATTAGGTGGGTTGAGGTAAAGGTCAACCCAACCCATGAGTACCCATTGGGTACCCAGAAAAAGTGGTTCTTTATTTACTTTATTTACTTTATTTACTTTATTTACTTTATTTACTTTATTTACTTTATTTACTTTATTTACTTTATTTACTTTATTTACTTTATTTACTTTAAAAGTTATTTACTTTATTTACTTTAAAAGTTATTTACTTTAGTATAAAGAAGGTTTAAGTTAAATTAGTAATAAAGCTATTAGAAAAGCTATTAATAAAACTATTAATAAAACTATTAATATTAAAAACTACTTGGTTTTCCCTGGGTACCCAACCCAACCCAAATCACGTGAACCCATGGGTAACCCAACCCATACGTTGGGTTGGGTTGGGTAACCCATGAGGCCCCAATGAGCAGCCTACTCTGTATTCATAGATATCCAATCGCCATGATCCATACAAAGGTGCTAGAGAGCCTGCCGGCTTGGTCGATGCTCGTCACCAAGTGAGGAATAGTGCGCAGTTATGAGAAACGAGACAGTCGCCTAACAAGTAGGCAGCTATGTGGTCAATAGACGAGGCTCATCCTGGTTAATACCTTAACTTTGGGGAGCTTGGTTGTGTCCGTTGATGATTCGGGTTGCCTATTACGTAGAAAGCCGATCTTGAAGTTGAAACCCAAGAACCAGAGGCACTCTCCTACGCCTTTTGATGAAATATGCTAAGTGCAGTGGGTAGAAGGAGGGAAGGTAAGGGCACGCCGCAGGGAGAAGGAATCCGATGAATAAATCACGGGGTGGAATGCTAATGTACTGTACGACAGAACGACTGCCTTCTACTGTATGTGGAATGAGGTCTATTGGCGGAGCTGATTGGGCAAAATCGTTGCGATCAGAAGCAACGTTGGCCGGTTCTTGTAGCTCGGGAGGTAAAATAAAGTAATTCGTTGTCGCATAGAGGACTTTGCAAAGTGGTGAGGATTGAATACCATGTGGTTTATTTAGCAGCGATACTGACCGAAAAGACTCTAGTATAGTTACACCACAATACCTTGGAATACCTTTGGGTTAGAAGTGATTTTTTCATATCTTGCCTCAAGTCAAACCCACCGAGCACCTCGCCTCTACAAGAACAGTGTTGTGAGCCTTTGATTGATTACTCAATGAAATCTAGAGCATAATCAGATACTTTTTTTTCATCAACTAAATATAAAGGAAGATGAAAATGAGGTGCAAAGATGTGAGTTCATCTGTAGTCTGTGATAGCAGCGCATACGATTGTTTATAGCGCTGAAAAAACTATCATTATAGTATGAGAAGCCTATAACTGCAGCGTATGTGCCATAAAAACCACTCCGTAACTAACCCAGCCCAATCCATACTAGTCTCTATTACGCGAAAGGCTGCACCCAATTAAAACGTCCACCTGGTTTTATCCGGATTAGGCTAAGAAATTTCCCCAGAAATATCAGAAGTGCGGGGCTATACTCGACCAACTAAACCCAGCCAAGGGAATAGACGACACAAAACACCAGTTGAAGACATGGCGAGTCTGGGTCGTCCAAGACGCGATCATTACGTCTACAGACCGCTGAACAGTCATTCCATCCGCATATTAGAACTTCACACAGGACATCAACGATGCCGACAAGCCTTACGAGGCGCTCTCATATGTGTGGGGCGACCCAACGCCAGCTGCATCAATAAGATGTATAGACGACGACAGTGAAGGAGAGTTGAGAATCGGCAGAGGCCTTGATCGAGCGCTACTTGCATTTCGATTCACCGACCAGACCAGACGGCTATGGGTAGATGCTGTCTGCATCAATCAGAAGGATGTCGCGGAGAGGCAGTCCCAGGTGCGGCTGATGGGTTATGTCTATGAGAACGCGGCGCATGTGTTATGTTGGCTAGGTTCTTTCACCGAGAAAGACCATGAAGATGTTGGAGCGAGAGAGCTGAAAGCTCGTCTTGCGATCGAATTCTTGAGAGAATTCAATCAGCAGCCTGACCAGTTTCTGCAAGCCGCGCGTCAGGAATTACATTGTGAGGATGATGTGGATACGGAGAGCTCATTGTTGGATTCTTGGCTTGCCGTGAAGGAGCTCTTCGATATCGAGTACTTCCACCGTGCCTGGATTATTCAGGAAGTCGGTCTCGCACGCCATGCACGTCTCTTCTGGGGAAGTCAAGATGTATGGCTGGATTGGACTGAGGTGGCTAGCTTCTGCTTCTTCATGGATAATAATGGCGCATCAGTCATCACTCATTTGGATATGAAGTCCTGGGTTGCCAACCATATCAACCTCGTATGGGCTAGGGATACTTCTGGGAAGCCAGTACACAGCTTTGTCGAAGTACTTCATTGGGCACGTGTACACCGATCAACTGATCCTCGCGATTACGTCTACGCGCTATGCTCTCATCCTAGTGCTACAGTAAATGGCACTTCACTCGTTCAACCTAACTATTCCATCACGCCGGCACAGGTCTATACTGAGCTTGCGTTGAATATAATAAAGCAGACGAATAATCTTGAGATCTTGGCCTTTGTTGACCACCATGAGGAACCTGGCCTGCTGGTTCTTCCAACCTGGGTTCCCGATTGGCATGCGTTGAATTTAGTTGCGCCTCTTCGATATCTGGCTCAAGAAGCAATGTATGAGACGAAATTATCCATTTCGTTCGCGGACTTTGAAAAGGGAATGGTTTTGAGATGTCGTGGTGTTCTCATCGACACCCTGTGTGCTATGTCGGATATGGTAGAGCCTAGTGGGCTTCCCGTCACCACACTAGAGAAGGAGACGAGAAAGAAGATTCCTTTCTTAATGGACCACATCTGGAGAAAATTAGTCGCAGAAACAGGAATACCTCTTACGTCGATGACAGAGTTCCTCGCCGCACTCAGTCTCATCCTCACAGGGGGCTTCCTGAACTTCTCCCACTCAACCTCTGGACAGAACCAAGCAAGCCAACAATCAGACCTAGCAGCCTTGATTGTGGAATACGAACGAATAAGACCCGATGACCATCTGAATGGATTCCTTGCAAGTCTATCGTCTGAAGAAAATTCCCTCGTCCAGAAAATGGCAGTTCAAGGCTCTTCACATCAATTCATTCAAGACATGACATGGACATCAATGTGTCGAAGGTTGTTTCGAACATCGAAAGGATATTTCGGCTTAGGTCCTCGAATCATGAGAAAAGATGATATTTGTGTCGTTTTACCAGGCGCAGCGTATCCCATGGTCCTGCGGAGGAGTGACGACTATTTCCAACTCGTTGGGCCGGCGTTGATCTATGGGTTTATGAATGGCGAAGTGCGGGAGTTGTGTCAGAGTGGACTTCTTACTGAACAGGAGGTTGAGATTATTTAGTCAGAAGAATTTGGCTTGAAAGGATGGAATTAGAAATACCTCTCGGTACCCTCATGGTGATGCGATTTGAAATTTGGGTTATGATTTACGATGGCGTTTTTCTTGAGTGATGGGGTTGGCGTGTCTTTGGAATGTTGGGTTCACGGGAATGATTGATGATGCTCATATACGGATAGAATTTCTATTATTAATGATTCTGGGTTAGGGTAAGATGTGGGCCCCAGTGGCAGTTTGGAGTATACAGGACAAATTATTAAGAATAATCCAGCTTGAATCTGCTCACCATGATCTCCCGCAAACAATTACTTGCTCACTTTTACATATCCTTTTCAAATTCAAATCTTGCCCAACAATAATCTGCACGATATCTGCAGATTTTTCTCACCTAATCTTTACCCAATCCAAGCTGAACACATCGAATCCGGCACGAATTGGTGGCGTTTTTTGCTTTTGAAAAGTTCATTAGCCAAGACTGCATTGTTTCTGCACAGCCACAATGACGTCAAAGCAGGGAGAGAAGTTGGGAATCTACTTGGATTAAGAACAAAGGGGTGGTTCGGGTTTCATCTCACCTGAAGACTCAGACAGCGCTGGATTTCAGATATCAAATCAAAGAAGGGAAATTCGGACGAGCGGGTGGATTTACCTCAATCAGAGATACCTCAGTATTTTTGAATCATGACAGAATCGCAAGATCCTCGGAATCTAGAGGTCTTTCCTCATGGAGAGGAGATTCCAGAAAGGTGAAGACTGAATTCACATCCGTCACGAGATCTGATACTAACAATTTCATACAGGCTGGATGAACAGCATATCTTCACAACGCAAACCCTCGGTTTCGTAATCCACCCCAACATCTCTCAAACATTCACCTCGCCTACTGTTAAAATAGCAGATATAGGAACCGGGACCGGAATCTGGATACTAGACGTCTCATCAACGCTCCCAACAGCACAACTAACAGGGTACGACATCTCGTCCGACGCATTCCCAAATTCTCACCCCTCAAATGTATCTTTTAAAACCCACGACATGCTCACACCATTCCCTGATTCCGAAATTGGGACATATGATCTTGTAGCTATCCGGTTCGTAAGCGTAGCAACACCACGAGAGGAATGGAAACGCGCAATTTCAAATCTCCTCACGCTTTTGAAACCAGGTGGATGGCTCCAATGGATTGATTCCTGTAACTTCGCACTGTATAATTCAACCCCCGGAACTTCCCGTGCTGCCTGTAGGGAGATTTGGGATGGTTTGCAGCCGTTGAGGGAGAAAGAGGATCCGGTGATTGGTATGATGATGAGTGGCGGTGGGGATGTACACAGGGAAGAGATTTGGAGGGATCTAGGGTTGGAAAAGGTTCATGAGGACATTTTCTCGACGGACAGAATACAGGATCAGGAAATGAATTTAAGGGAGAAAGGGACGAAGAATGCGATTGTTTGTTTTTTGGGTTGTTTGGAGGGGTTTGTGAGTGAGAGGGAGGGTTGGTCGAAGAGAAGGTGAAGGAGTTGAGGGAGAAGGCTATGACGGAGATTGAGGAGGGGCTTTATCATACTCTTGATCAAGTTTGTATTATTGGGAGAAAGATTTAGGAGTGGTTCTTATTTGGCTGAACTAGTTTTTTGACTGTCAAGATGATTATGAGGCCTGTGGGGTAGGATCGCTGGTGTTTCCGTGAATATGATATATTCATCTTCCCTTGTCTAAGAAGAAAACTTTTTCCTCGCCTTCGATGCTTTTAACAGCCCTCGGTTCCAAAGACACTACGAGAGCACGACACATAGCAAGGGAATCACAGAATCTGCTCAAGATCTTGAACTCGGGCATCCGGGCTTCGGGTTCCACCCAAGTATCGACGTACAATGTGTGAAGACCGTGGAAAAGGGAGGTCATGACGAAGTGGGCAAAGAACAGATAAATAAAGAGTTCGTTGGCGAGGGAGAATTCGCTGTAGCCCAGGAAAAAAAATGCCTAGCCAAGTGTCTGTATTGATAGAGTCGCAAAGTGGCGAAGACCTTTTCAAAGTCGGTAAACTCTTTGTGGGAGTGAAGTAGAAGATTGAGTATCGGACGAACGTGATAAGAGCCAGATGCATCCGGGTCTCGGAAACAGTGATGGTGAAAAGCGTGGTAGCGAACCAGGTGATCAACAATGTCTGCGAGACAAACCAACAGGAATTTCCTCAACGCGGAAGTTGATTGGTGCTAGAACAATCTCGGCGACGTAGAACTCTTGACCCTACGCTTGCATATCTGCATTGAGAGGCCTTGGATTGGGGCAATGGCATTTCTGTTGACGTCGAGAGGGACGGCAATGAGCTTGGAAGGAGGAGCACACCAGGCAAGGCGAAACGCAGAAAGCCTCTTGCAACTGCGGTCGATACAATAGATCTATGGTGCCTCTTCAACAACAGCTAGCATTCAAGTTACTTATAAGCCTTACGGAGAGGAGATGGTCAAGCATAGAAGTGTCATCCTCAGCAACGGCAGACGTGAGGGGAACGGGATGATCATCGTAGATGAGGTAGTCTCCATGACAGAGGTAGGCAAGTTGTTGCGCGACATTCGATGGCAAATGGAAATGATCCCCAGTTCTATATTCAGAGAAAAGATTGATGGTTATTGTAGGAAGAGGAGGTCGAAGCCCCAGGGGTTTCGCGAGTAGCCTAAACTGAACATCTGTACCTTTTTGGCGCTTGCCTTCTCTGGTGAGGTAGACATTAGCTTCGCTATCCCGCATGGATAAATTAGACCGTGAGTTCCTCGTACAGAACAGAAAATGAATATTGGTGGAACTAGAAAGGAATTCTTCATGGAAAATAGGCCTCCAACCTTTTTTTTTTAACAGGCCAGGCAAAAGATTCGGGTCTCTTATGGCCTGCTTCTTCATCAAAATTATACCCTTCTGGGTTGAATATGAGGGGAGACTTCTTTCACCGCCTCTAAAATATCTACCTCATATTACGGGGTCTTGCAACTATTCATACGGTGCTGAATAGACAAGAATGGTGCTTAGAATCTAGTTTTATTGACATCTCAAAATAACCGAAAATACGCGATCTCGGAAAAGGGCTCAAGCTCTGTGTCCTGCACCTTCAGAACAATATGCTACCACAACCAAAGCATGGAAACAAAAACCGTACCATGAGTTTTAACGCGAAGGAATTAAAGTTTGAAGTGGTAGCTTTTTCACGAGACAAGACCTATACCCCGGGATTTATAGGATGGATACTAGACGGACTACTAGTCCTCCCAAACTCGTGAAAAGAAAAATTTCACACGATCAAAGAAAAAATCACTGTGACGCGATAAACCTTCCAAAAGGTGGCAAAATTATCATAAGCAATTGTGTATCGTCTATATATTCTACAAAACTTAGCGACTTGTCTACGCACTTCATCTCAAATGCACACATCGGCCGTCTGGTTAGACCTACCAAGGTACTCTTCCTGTCCCTGGAACAATAAAAAGTTCATGAATGCACAATGTCTTGTTATGCGCCAATGGTCTCTTCATCTCCTTTCTTGCTCTTTCTTTTCGCAGGCCCCGGTACAATCCAAACTCTTGGTCTGCGAAGCCACGTCAGCAAGAACTCCATGACCCACAAAAATAATTTACATATTGTCTATAGCCTCTCTTACAACCTCTTTGATCTCAGCTTCTTTTCCTTAGGCCTAGTATACCACGGATTTGGTCTATTCTTCCTGCTCTTCTTCCGCGACTGACCCTCCCTTCTCGGACTAAATATATTCCAGACTCTTTCGTTGTCGAGGATCCGTCTCTTGTTGTTGATTATGGGATCACTGCGAAAAATCAAGGGTTAGTAGTTTTAGAGGTAGATAGTTGGTGACAGAGTTAAGAGTTAGGGGACGGATGGGATTGCATGAGCAAGAGAGAGAAATACTTGTCAGCAGCTGCGAAAACCATCGGCAGAAAGCGATGGAAGAAATCCAGCACCTGGTCATAAAGAACATCATCCATAGCCCCTCTCCGATCCGCCTCCATCGCACGATCATACATATTTCCCTACTGTACAGCCTGAACCTTTCTCACGAGGTCGTCACATATAATGTCTGCCTGTGTATTGGACAGAGTTGCTGTAATTATCGACTAGTTCTGGGCCAGCAGGGGGAAGGATACATGGGTTTCAGGAAGGCGTGGGCCGTTTTCTCGTCAAGTGGTGGGCTGATCAGGATCTAGTGGGATTTGAGGCGGCTGATGGAGGATCTAGATTCGGAGACGAGCGCGCTTCGGGAGAAGTATGGGGGTTTCGAACCTGGAGGGCAGGTCTCCGGTATGTATAATATATATACGCCGAGACACCTCATGTGAAATTAAAATTCAAAGGTGTAGTTACACAAGACAATATTCACAGAGGAGAGAGTTTGCGCATGGTCTAACTTGACTGTCTGCATGAGCTGCGACATGCTAAATTATCGCTCAAATTGCTAGCGAAACCTGAGAGTCACTGATGATACGAGAAAACAGAGTCCGGATATCTATCGCAATGTATGCCTCGGAGAGAAAAGGTGAGCAGATATGTGCACCACCATCTGCAACGTTGAACCAGAACCCAATTTGTTTTGGAACAGCCAAAGAAGGCCACACAAACACCTATATTCGGTTGGCAACCATGAGAACCCCCCAGTCGTCACGTAACAGAGACAATGCTAAGATGGAGTTCTGACAGGCTTTGATAGCGCATCGCCATGAGGGGTAAGAGAAATGAATCACCATTGAGGTGTCTTGTCGTCCCAGTAGTGGCGCCGAGCCTCATCTCGATCCTTCGTAACGGCTCTGTAACTCTCCGCCATCTTCTTCGAGGCAAGAACGGCATCTGGGTTGATTTCGTATCGAACGGTATCATCGGCAAGCCGCCCATTGGTAGTAGTTGTGCCAGCCGTGATACCTCTAACAACAGATTCGAAGTCATCGGTATCACGAACGTTGCAACGCACACCCTGGGATTCCGCATGCTGTGCCAAAGCAGTAGCAGAGTTGTAGTACCGGTAACACTTGAGACACTGAAACTTCTCATCTGAATGGGCTGGTGATTTCAAGTGGCCAATGAATGAATTACTTGTCTTGAAAGAGCCACTGACAAGGTCAGTAAATTGTTGTTAGGACGAGTAATCAGATAATGAACTTACTTGCAACCTTGGTGTGGGCACTTCCATTTGTGAAGTACATCCACATAGTATTTGCTGGCCTTGAATGCGGGGTCTGCGGGATCGAACTTCTTGTAAACCTTGATGGGGGGAGCAGGAGTGCCGATATTCAGAGAGGACAAAAGATCAACGGGAGGAGCTACCACAGGTGGAGCATCTGGGAAGAGATTTTGTGAGCCCCAGGGAGACTGAGTTGGGCCGTTTTTGGCAGATGAACGAGGGGCTACATATTGACCAAGCGGACGGATTTTCTCGTTCGTTCCAACACCAACTCCTGGAATTGTAGCAAGGTCAGGAGCGTCAGAAGCGTAGGCATAAGTATCATTGCCGCCAGCCCGGGTTAAGCTCGAACCATACTGGTTGTCAATTTTATTCGGAGCAGCTTGGGTATGAGGAGAACCAGCTGCATTGGCGGCACTGTTAGCGGTATATATATTTCCTCGCAAGTGGGGAAGGACTCTGTTGGCTTGGTTGACAGGACCTTGGCTGACATTACTGCCGGTGATACTGGACTGGCCCCAGGTGTGAGGAGGCCCCCGGTTGACAGAAGCTGGGTTGGAAGTTTGACTGGTAGTCGGATCATTTTGGTAGACAGACTTCGCCGTAGAGGATCCTTCATTTGCCTTGCCCAAAGCTGGAAAGTCTCTTGACTTGTTGAACATCGGATTGCTCCTCAGAGCATCAGAGGCTGGAATGGACCATGAAGAGTTGAGGATCATTGATTGTGTGTCAAGAGAGATCAAATCCTCGTCCTCGCCGATAGGGGTGTCAGGGGCGATATTGATCAGAGGAGAGGTGCCTAAAGATTGTGAGTGAAGCAAATCGATAGCGACTCTCAGGTGTTGACAAACCATAGCCTGTCGCAGTAGCATCAAAATCTCGAGCCGCAGCATTGGACCAACCACCATCCATGCCAGCAGTGTGGGTACCACTATACTGCACGCCAGAAACTTCCCTTGTCTCACTCTCTCTACCGCCGGCGTTGACAGGAATTTGGGGAGAACTCGAGGCTTGGCGGAAGGGAGGAAGTGGCTCGTTGGTTTGGCCACTGAAGTCTCCTGAACGATGGATGTCTTTGAAGTTGTGTGCCTTGCGAACAGCCTGCTGATGTCCCATGGTATCTCTGATTGCCTGCTTAAACACCTCCTTGGATACGTTCTTGCATTGCGACTCCTCGTAGTGGTTGATAAGACTTCCAACGCGGGGGTAGTTGAGTCCGCAGAACTTGCAGGTCAAGTCTTGCTCCTCGGCGTGGTTCTGTACGAGGGCAGGCAAGGTGAGCAATCAATTGGCATGTGGCGAGAGCACGAAAACAGGAATGCTAAAGGTGAGATAGTAGCAAAGGGAAGATAAATATACTCACAGCTGCTCGGTGTCTCTTCTTTCCCTCCTCACTGTTGAAGTCGGCACCGCAGACATCACAGCAGATGTGACGATCACTGTTGACCTTGTGGATCTTGAACGCGCCGTCGGTCTTGAATGGCAACTTGCAGATCTTGCACCAGAATTCAGGGGCCGTAGGGGTTATAGTCTTGCCCTTGGCAGCCATGCTGGGATGAGGGAAGGGGAAGTCGATGGGGACCTTGCAAAAAGGGGAACAATTGAGGGGGAGATGGCGAAAGCCAACGACGGTGTTGGAAGAAGGGGGAGGTCTGAAGCAACGCGGTACGTTGAGAGACAAGTAAAGTGATATTGTGGTGTTGATAGTTGGGACGAGGGAAGACTGGGAGCGAGACTTTGTAGATTGGCGTAGGCGGTGAGATTTTTTGTCACTCCAAATCAGGTAGTTACACAAGGACATTTGGGTGCTGAGAACGGAAGGCAGTACCGCCTAGGCCAGACAGAGAGGGAGACGAGAAATGGCGGAGATGGAGGTGACGAGATGACTTGAACAAGCTAGCTTTCCCCCAACGGAGAACAACACAGCTCTCCAAAGAGCAAAAGATGAGACGGGCAGGCAAGACAATTCAAGGCTCATGGAGTGCAAACCAAAGAAAAGCAAATTTGACAGATACAAATAGAATATAGCTCAATTCAAAACAAACTTGCAGTAGACATTTGAGCATGTGCATGGCTTAATTGGCTACAGAATCAGCAAACAACCCAGATCTTGAATGCTGGCGTCAAAATCAACAGATACATCAAAAACAGGACACAAAGAAAGAATTTGAGACTCTTGGAATGTATGTGGAGCTAGATCAAAGTGGATGTCTCTTGACGTTGAGTTAGAGATGCTCGAATGGGAAATTTAATCGAGCCCAGCTGGGGTTGAAATTTGAAGTCATCGGGTTTACAAAGTGGCAAGAAGGTAGCTGGTGCAAGGCGACACTAGACATTGGACACAGAATTAGCTCGATACAGAAGTTCTTATGGATCTCTATCAATTGACTCCTCAAAGCCAAACAGCTTTCTAGTACCGCAGAGGACTCAAGAAAGAGGTGCGGGGAACGGGGACTGGCACCGTGGTGCAAACACAAGTCGACATCACACGATGCTAGAAGATTGGCCAGTTGAATTGATGACAATACAAAGTTTACAGAGCTTAATTAAAGATAGCCTCCTGGATTATGTGTATTGAACACTTCGAAAAGCAGCAGGAATTCAGGTGCCCGCAATGATAAAAGTTGTCCTTGAATCTTTCGTTCTTCGCACGTCTTTCTCGCACGTCTTTCTCGCACGACTCGGAACCATCCAGTTGCTTCCAAAACGTCTTCTCACAGATCACCATATACATCCGGACATCCAATAACACACAGAAATGTAGAATCTAGGCAAACAAAAACAAAAGCATCGCAGAGAGATGAACGATAAGGAATGTTATTCAAGCGCAAGACAGACACCCAGCAAGCTATGCAGGGTTGAGTCTCTGATGCTATATAAATAGACAGTTCAGTCCCATTGAATCAACGATCGTTATAAAGCTCCCTCCGCTTCTGTTCGCGTATATATGATATCTGGATGCCACTTGCTCAGATCGTTCATGATGTTGTTGTGGCATCAAAATGGAATGTCTTTTGAAAGGCCGGTTTCTGCGGGCCTTGGCATTCCGGAAGAAGCTCGGCAATCCAAACTGCCCGAGTCCACGACTTGTTTTTATGCCCTTGATCCTCCAACTCGGCACGCCACAATTGGCAATTCTGAACATTCTCTTCAAATCTATCTACTTTGCTTCCACTTCAAGCCTCGATCCTAAGCAATTCCTCAAGGGAGGAAATACCCAGCCTCCCATCCCAAGCGCGCGTCATCTCAAACGGCGCTAACGTTATCAAGAGCTTATCGCTTGCCTTCCCTTCCCATCATCATAGCTGTCCAGATCGACTGTCAGTCAGCAACTCAAACCCAACTTTATCTTTCCGACCACATCTCTATTTCTTCCGCTCATTTCTGAATAACCTCGAATTATCCCTCCTCAAGCAGCGGCTCCCAGCAATCATGGCAACGCCAAAATTCAACTCCAAGTCCCCCACTATCAAGCGCATTTGTAAGCTACATTTCCCCTCGCCCGAACTGTTTCACAGCTAACACAATTCAGTACGCGAAGCACAAGAGCTGGCCAATTCGCCGTCTCCGGATTTTCACGCTGCTCCAGCTTCTGATGCCGACCTCTTCGACTGGCATTTCACTCTGCGCGGGCCTCCTACATCCGCCTTCTCCGAAGGTATCTATCACGGGCGCATTGTATTACCAGCCACCTACCCACTCCGCCCACCATCTTTCCGCTTCCTTACTCCCAGCGGTCGCTTCGAGGTCAATAGAGAGATATGTCTGAGTATCAGCGGTCATCATGAGGAGACGTGGATGCCGGCTTGGGGTGTGCGAACTGCGCTTGTTGCGCTGCGGAGTTTCATGGAGACGGATGTGAAGGGGCAACTTGGAGGGATGGAGTGTAGTCCAGCAGAGCGCGAGAAGATTGCAAAGAGCACACCGACGTGGAAGTGTGCCGTGTGTGCGAAGAGCAATGGAGAAATATTGAAGGAGTCGGCGGAGGCTGCGAAGGCAGAGGGGATGACGGAAGAGGCGGAGATACCGAAGGAGTTGAGTATGGGGTACAAGGACGAGATGAATGCTGCGGCGAAGAAGGATAAGGAAGCAGCAGCTGAGAAGCCCAACACGCAATCTCAAGGGAGCGATTCGGAGACAGAACTTGCAGAGGGATTCGTTACGACTGGTCTTGATGGGGCAGCAGATCGTACACCCCAAGCCCCGACGTCTACGCCTGCATATCCTTCCGCCATACCTGTGCAGACAGCCCCAAGACCGACGGGTGCCTCGATTCCAAACGCCCCACGAGCTGCAGTTGCGAATGCGTATCCAGCACAGGTAGCCCAGAGAGTCTCGAATGATGGTGTGCCAGTTTGGGTCGATACGGCGATCGGGGGTGTTGTATTCTGTCTTGTTGCGCTGTTCTTGAAGGTCTTGCTTGGCTTGTAGAGCGATTTGGGGCATGATATGAGCGATTATACATTCTGGCTGGATACTTGAGAACTGATATCTAGCTTGGCGTTGGGGGCATGAAGGCGTTTGATACCAATGGATATATTTTGGCGAATTGAAAGATCTGTGTCCTTGTGATTGACCCACAGATTGATAAAGTAAGATAGGAGCAAGGTTTGGTGTTTATGCCTAGCGCATTTAGATCTCCATGTTTGTTGGTTCAGGCATCGAAGATCTTCCAAACTAGTCTTGGTCAAGCTGACCTGTTCTAGCATGACGAAGGTAAGTAGGACGTCTTTACTTGTTAGGAAGAAAAATCTTAGACTAAGAAAAATCTTCAATGCGTTGGGGGCATTCTGGAGTCGTAGTTCTAATCCCATCCAAAATCGTTCGCTGTGACAGCTAGGGATTCACTCTCCTGCCCTTGCTTCATCAACATTCATCTGCAAAGACGTTTCTTGATATGCATCTCTCATCCCTAGAGTCAAGGGAAATTTCGTTTTCTCTTTTGATCAACGGCACGAAATCTCCCCATTTCTCGGAGTCTACCAGTACATGAAAACCATACAGAACGCCCAGCACAAAGTCCAAGCTGGTACGCTGTCCCTTGTCCATTCTGCATATTTTTCCCACAGGCGACTATCATCCATAATCCATCGTGGTTTTTACACCGCGATATCAATGCGGACATTGATATCCTCATCGGCACGCCCAGCTATTTGAAATATCAGCAAGCCACTTGATTCCGCCTCGGGAAGATATGGCTTACAGTTTTCAGCCGCGTCGATGTCGTCAACCTCCTCATGTCCCGCAGGAGTGAATTTGGACGTACGTGGTAAGAAGCACCATTCAAGGCGCTGGTTACAATACGCATTTTTTCTGAGCTTCACGCAACCCTTGTCCTCTTTGCAACCTACAGTCCGTCAGATACTGACTGATGCTATTCAATATTCTTTTGGAAATAGACTTACCTACCATTGGCTCATCGAGTCCGTCGTATCCATGGTCCTTGTGGGCCAGAATGTGCATTGGCAAGTTATGGCCGTTAACCAGATTGATAGGGTAGCACTGGTCATCCTCATCATCGCAGTAAAAGCCACTTCCGTATCGATTTGTACAGTCGTCATCTTGGCTGCAAGATACTACAAACCGTCAGAGACTGATTGACCGATTCCATGAATCTTTCACATAGAAAGGCTACCTCTAAATTTGCCTTTGCCGTAGTTATGGTCTTCGAGGGTCAGATCGCGCATTGGCATGGTTCGTCCTAGAGCAAGTGCCAGGAGACTGGTGAGAACTACAGCTGAGAGAGCATTGTTGATTTGTTATGCTTTTTTTGACGTGGGCTTTTGGGTTGTGTTGTACTCTGGTGAAGTCGGGTTGTTGAGAATTCAATGCTGGCTGCAGAGCAACGAAGGGCGAGATCAAGATGTTTTATAGATTCTCTCACCTTGCTTTATCGGATACTGGTCGCTGAGAATGAACATTTGGTAGCCATCGTTGCTGATCACTCATCCCAATCACCTCGCACAGGGGCACACAGAGACTGGCTTCTGGTCGGCGATGACACCGTCGTCTGTGGTACCATATTGTGGAGCTTCACTTACATGAGACAGCATCAGTGAACTATCAACCGACAGCGATATTTGTGCTACATTGGGGCCTCCTTGGTAATGTGCCGTTGCTTATCCTTTCTCGGATTTCGGGAAGTGAGACGAAGTAAACATATGTCACAGGATCACGAAGATGGATTGAAGAAAGGTAAATCTTGTTGAAGATCTCAGTGGACCTCGAACACTCCGGCTTTTAACATAGTACCGCACTTCATATTAATTCGTGTGCAAGGTTGAGCAAATGTTCCTGAAAGCAAATTTCATGTAGCACCTACTCCATCCTGACAAAATCTTCAGATTCTCGATCGTCGATCCTGAACCATCATAGTGGTCCTTTATCCAGAACTCCGAACACACACCATATAAAAAGACAACTCTGGAAGTACTCGGGCCGAAAATAATACAACTTTTCAAGAGATTACCGAGTCACGATGATGTTACTCCGCTTCGAGCAGCAACCTATTTCCCTTCTGTAATAAATCAGCTAAGAGGATCGTTTTATAATCATTGCTGATAACTTATTAGCATGAAGACAGTGGAGCTCGTTTTAACTCGTGTCTGTGGACGAAGCTGAATCTGAATACAACCGGCATCAGCAGTAACATGCTGGTATAACTCGGCTTAGACAACCCGGTTATGCCGATGCCAAACCATGCGCACTTACTACCCAGAAGTTTACAAAGTGAACGACCAAGGAGCATGCCGCGGAAGTTTCCTTACCAGGTTTCCTCACACCATCACCTTATGCCAAGTCAAATGTACATCTCCAAATCGAAAAGAATAAGCTGAGCACGTAGTGGTAAGTACAATGAGTTTATGACAGATGTCTACTCCGTTATCTTTTATATGGAAATTCTTTCCGGGAACTATACTAGTCTATTGCATCTGTCACACAAGCTGGCAGAGCATCCAATAAGTCAGCCAGTCAGCTAATCAGCTGAGTCAAAACTTCAACTGATTGACTTACAGCAAAACGATAACTGATTGACTTATGGGGACCAGCTTATAAGCAACTTAAAAGCTAGTACCTTAATTTTCTATTTACTGAAGTCAAGAAGTGCAGCGTTCCAACAAGTCTCCATTTGAATAGCGCCTCTTCTCTGCCAATTCTTGAGGCATTCCTGGTGCCACAGCATATTACCACCCAAATTAGAGCTCTGTGGAGTAGTCTGTAAAGCGCAAGAAGAGAAGACACGCTCACACTCAGAGCTCATTGCAGGGACAGAAAGGAAATCAAACGCTATTTTACATAACTGTGGCCACTGGACCTCTTTTGACAACCAATACTCCATAAGAGGCTGATCTGTTGGTGCCTCTTCAAGATATTGAGTCAACTGATCTTTGCGAGCTAAAGACCTACCCCGCGTGGAGCCAGAAGGTAAGGTAGGGGCTAACTGATCAAGAACTGACTCCATGTAAGACCTACGAGCCGACGGCTCCGGGGATACCTCAATTCTGGTAGCAGGCCCCTCTATTTCCTTGTATTCCCGCAGCCATAAGGCTCTGAGGTTTGCTTTGCCTTCTTTGACGAATCGAGCCATCGAGGGGCCACTTTACTGTTGATCAAAGTAGGCCTATTTCTATCGGGGGTGGAGTACTAGAGCCGCCATCCACGCTATTGAAGCGTCTGTTTTAGTGTAATATTCTTTGGTTTTCCCTCAGGCGTGTGTAATAGAGCTTTATATGCCTCCGTGGTTATTGAAGTCGGATTCGACAAGAGTCCTTTAGCTTGACTTGCGCCGAAGAAGCCGAAGATCCTATTATACGCCGAAACGCGCTCTGTATAGGTGCAGTGGTGCTTGCAGAAGGTATAGATGAAGTTTGTGACGCATTCTCGTCGATATTAATAGGAGAAGTTGATCGAGACATAATGGGTGGAGATATTGAGAAGTCAAAGCTAGAGTTAATAGTGGAAATAGCCAAAAGATGATTATGGGGAAATTCTACGATTCTGCCGGGTTTCACCGCCTAATTTGGGCTCCCGGGACCACTAAAACACACCAATTCAGTGGCCAAAAACACGCGAATTCAGCCCTATTAATGACCTTATTACAGTCAAAATTAAAGGTACTAGCTTATAAGCGCTTATAAGCTAACTTTTAAGCAAGCTGATTGGCTTATAAATATTCTACAGCTGACTGGCTTACGTCAAAAGCTCAGCTTACCGACTTGCTTATAAGCTAGCTGACTTATTGGATGCTCTGCAAGCTGGGCTTCTTCGTGTTCGCTCCATTGGAACAGTATCCTTAAACATTAATCAGAAAGCAATATGTTCGATCATCTGAGCGTAGCCTAGGCTTCACTGAGAATATTCTGCGTGAGCAGCTTTTGGGTTTCGAATGTTGAGAAGCAAGTGCTTGGCGAGCAAAGAAACTCCGTCGAAATCTGTACCTACCCTGCCCACTGCAGTAAAGAACATCAAGATGTTGTTTCGCTTCGATTAAAAAGCCATCCTTTCGGTGTTAAATCAGGATCGGTCTATCAAACTTTGTAGGAGTTGTGGCGCGCCCGTAGGGTCTACATTCAAGTGTTTACTTAGTCTCTGTGTTGGCCCTCTCGCGTCCTTAAGCCAAGCCAAGCCAAGTTGAAGCCCCTCAGTGTGGATCTGAGTGGAACGGAGTTAAATCTAGGGTTATCCTTGGCATATTCTATGATCTGCACCTATCTCCCTTCCTACTATAACATTTGGCCCGGGGTGATATGGAGGAAAAGCGGATCGGAGGAAGTGTTCTTTAGTATTGGTGGGATCAGAATCGAGATATTGGTCCTTTGAAGAACCGATTCTCCATAGCCATAATAATGATCCTATGTGACCGCACATGAGCAGGAGAAGGAATTAATTCTTCCGTTTAATAGCTGATGATTCTCCAAATCAGTGATATATACATCTGCCTCGCTATTGAAACGCCTCGTTCATCCTTTGATTCAACCTTTTGTTTGGAAAAAAACTCGCTTACTTCACCATGAAGTCCGTCATATATTTGTCCGCTGCTCTTGCTACCTATGCTGGGTTTGTTGGTGCTCTTCTGGTCACAGGAGCTGCCGAAGGTTTTGCAAAGGGTGTTACTGGTGGTGGAGTCAGCAGGTAACCCCTGATTGGTAGATAGTTGCTGACTTAAAGCAGTCCGCCACACCTGTCTATCCCAGTACAATCGCCCAGCTGATCAGCTATCTTGGATCATCTTCGCCTCAGGTCATAGTTCTTACTAAGACGTGAGATCAAACCTCCCCAATTTCGAATTCGCACTGACAACTGCAGCTTCGATTTCACTGGATCACAAGGGAAGACAACTAGCTCCGGTTGTTCTCCCTGGGGAACTGCTTCCGGCTGCCAGCAGGCCATCAACAAAGATAATTGGTGCAAAAACTACGAACCCAATGCCCCGACCACCACCATGACATAGTAATTGACACTACCTCCTACTTAGATGCTGCCCCCACTGACACAATACCAGTGACAATGCTGGTGTTCTTGGTATCACAGTCGCATCTCACAAGACTCTCCTTGGCCAAGGATCTCTCGGTGTCATCAAGGGCCGAGGCCTTCGCATGGTATCTGGAGCTAGTAATATCATCATCCAGTATGTCAAATAATCCTGCTTGCTCGATCTTGCATACTGATTTCCCCAGAAATATACTAATCACGGAAATTAACCCCAAGTACGTATGGGGAGGCGATGCTATCACTATTGATAATGCTGATATGATCTGGATTGATCATGTCACAACATCATTGATTGCACGTCAACACATTGTTCTCGGAGCTAGTGCCTCCAATCGTGTTACGTTATCAAACAACTATATTAATGGAGTCACTCCTTACTCTGCGACATGCAACGGGTACCATTACTGGGGCATATACCTGACTGGATCTAATGATCTCGTCACCATGAAAGGAAACTACATCTACCACACTTCCGGTCGCTCGCCAAAGGTTGAAGGCAATACTCTCCTACATGCCGTGAATAATTACTGGTACGACAATAAGGGTCATGCGTTCGAGATTGGTGCTGGCGCGTACATCGTTGCAGAGGGAAACGTATTCCAGAACATTGCAGTTGTTGCCGAATCACCCATCAACGGTCAAGTGTTTTCTGCTCCAAGCACTTCGGCGAACGCAGCTTGCTCGGCGTACTTGGGCCATGTTTGTCAAGTCAATGGATTTGGAAGTTCGGGAACCTTCAGCAAGAGTGATACCGGATTCTTCTCAAATTTCCGCGGGAAGAATATTGCATCTGCTGCTGCGTATACCACTGTTGTTTCCAGTGTCAATGCCAATGCTGGGTACGGAAAAATCAACTGATAGGCGGGTGAAGCGCATTGAGGAGGCTCAAACTCTGCGCGACGTTCTTTGATCATTTGTACATACTACTCGATCGTTCATTGTGAAACTTAAGTACAACTTCCTTTAACACAGCGACAATTTTTTGGAGTTTTCTATAGGAATTACTCCTCAGCTGGTGTATGCTCGTCAGTAAAATACAGCAGCAGGCGGCTACAGCCCGTCAGGCTCCTAGTAACCATCCCCAACATTATTCCAAACCCTTCAGTCTGGGGACATCCTACCACCACTTCAATTTCCTTCTTGACACATGCCAGGAAGTTGCCTGCCAATGTCTGCCAGAAAGGTTTCATCTTGGCTTCTTGATATCCGCTCCAACATCGAACGTGATTTTCCGCCTTCGCATCTCGTCCAGAGGGATACAGTTTAAACTATCCTTTCAGTACAGAGCGATGCATTCAACCAGCAAGCCTAGCGGCAGATTCTGATCACCTAAGTTATGCAATTTTCAGTTGATACTCGATTCATCAAAGACCTGGCTGGCGCTCGACGAAAGCAACGGCGAGTTATTGGTAACATTCTGAACCTTTTCTCGGTAATGGCAAAGGTTTTTTGTTTCACCTCGCTTAGATTGTCTTCGACAGAAGGGAGGTGGAGTTGATAGCTGTTTGCTCTCATCAGACAAAGGCTCTTTCCAGAGATTCAACTCCTTGCTTCGAAATGTCTGGCCTAAGGACATAAAAGTTTGACTGAGAATGTGAAAGTCTCTAACCACTGTATCGGCATCGCGGGCTTGCCACTAACGAGAATCTGCTTCATTAATCAGATCAAATTTTGTTCGCGAATCCGCAAAGATTTTCAATCCACAGGGTTCTGGTTTTCGCGTTTCTTTCTGTTGTCGAAGGATCCAAATCCTCCTGTTTATTGGCAAACATCTCTTCCCGCTTTCGTAGGCCATTCGATCCGAGTAAGGGATCTTTAGGCTCTTGATTAATGTATTGTCATTTGAGCTTTCTCTCTGCGAAGGTTGTTGCGGTCGTGTCAGCAAGGTATCCCGACGGACATCGACAATAAAAAACACGAGTTTTTTTTAGTAATTTAGAGGGTCGCAAGTACTATTCAGGCAGGGGACACTGGTCAGTGACAAAATTAAACCTCGGCTCCATTTAAATCAAGTCTGGTTTCCTAACAGTTGTGACTTGTTTTAATCAAAGGGCGAAAATATTGCGTTTGGGGATTTCAGAAACTACGAGATACCGGCAGAATATACTCCTGAAGAAAGAGCTCAGTCTACACGGAGTTTAATTCATCCGCTTCTAACGTCTCGAGAGAGCGAGATGATGGACCACGTAAGTTGTTATTTACCTCAAGCGGCCACCAGGCTTCCAAGATAAATGACAAGTTTAAACCGTCACAAAGACCGGTCGAATCGGTGCACAGCTTCCCAACTTGGAACATTTTTGAGAAGGCGGCGGGGGTCAAGTATGACACTCCATTGATGAAATTTTATCATTTCTTCCAGATCGAGGTGCGTATCATTTTGGGAAATAAGGGGACAACTTGACTTGCAAGACTATTGTCAATGGGATTGAGGGAGGAAGCGTAACTATTGAATTCAGGTTTTAAATCGCGTGGGTGTTCCCCGGAGGAAAAATACTAGAGGTAAGAGACAATCTCCATTTGTCTTTCTAGAAAGTAAGCACTGTCATCAATTGAATACTGGGCCAGAGCATGACACATTGGGGTTATCGAGAATTGCGAGGGCATGACTCGCTGAGTTGGAATGTTTGATTTTGGATTCCGCACCCGAGGATGGATATGTAACAAAGGAAAGTACAAATCCAAGTTTCGTAACTGAGCTACATGGTTTTCTGCACTTGGGATGGAAGAGAATGAGGCTGCGTTGAATTACAATCGACACGTGATGCTTATAAGTCGGGCACCACTTGGGCAGCAAGGCAGCGGCGCAGCTTTGAACATCCTCAGCCCAACAAGAGAACGTTATCATAAATGAGTCGATATATAGCTACTGAATAGAACAGATCACCGGCATTTAACTCAATATTCTCTTCGTTTTATTATACATCGCCTTAGCTAGTGTCCCATTCCAGCCCCAACGAACACTCCGCACCTTCACAACCTCGTGCCTACGAAACCTACAAATCTTCGTCCCAAAAACACTCGGATTGGAGCTGGAGCTATCGTTTAAACCATTCTAACGATTTGGAGATCAGTCCGCGATCTAGATTGCGGACATAACCGGAAACCTTAAATGTATCAAAGCCGGACTTCTCGGAATGTCGTTCCCTCTCTTCAACCACACAAGTTCTAGGCCAGTTATTCGCGTTGCTTCATCGGGGCACAACCCATTCGCATACGTGCGCACCACACAAATCAGTTCAGCTTCCCTGTCTCTAAATGAAACCTCATCTTCATCCAGCATCCAACCGATGACTTTCACGCTCTTCCCTCTGCTACCCACCGAGCTTCAACTCTACATTTGGGAAATGATATTTTCCGAGCGACGAGTCATACCCGTGTATGTGGCACCATTCATTCACACAAGTCTAGGCGGTCTGCCAGCATATATGATACCATCCAGCCCTTCGTCTGTACATGGTGTCCCCGCGCATAGTATACCATCCAGCTACTTGGCTACAGGTGTCCCCGTGCAAATTTCGCCGCGCACACAAACATCCGCATGTGCACTCGTACGATACCTTCGACCTTCAAGTGGGCCACTGGATGGAGAAGTACATACGAGGCCATTGCCGTCACTGGAATCAGCTCCATATGTCTGTAAATCCACATTTGAGATTTACAATCGTAGGTATAAGAGGATGTTGCTTATGAGATGTGATCGGAAACTGGTAGAGGTAAAATTCAATCCGCGACAAGACATGATATTCTTCAAGATGGGGTTGAGTAGCAAAATGCAAACCTGTCTCTCCCTGGAAGCATTCGTGAAATTTCAACCAGCGGCGGCGAAGTGTCTGAGGAGGATTGCTGTGGAGACGATTGGGGCGGTGGAGAATTTTGTGGCTGTATTGATGAGGTTTGAAAGTTTGGAACAGCTTCTCGTTGTGTTGCCTATGTTCAATAACTACAATGGTTTTGAGCACAGATACTCTGATGCGGCGGACAATGTGGGTAGGTATAACCAGAGGGCTTGGGAGTTGGGGTTAAGTATTCAGGGAACGGGAGATATGGAGGATTTAAAATGGAGGGTTGAGGAGGTGATTCGCAGAGAATTGGAGAGAGTCAAGGCCGAAAGGTGGATGGATTGGAAGCTTCCATGTGTGAGGGTGGTGGAGCAATGGGAGAATCTCTTGGAGACTTGATACTTTTCTTGAGCTGAAAGACCTACCGAGCTCCGAAAGGAATCTGGAGGATGGAGAGCGAAAATCGCGAGACCTATACCTATCTATGAGGACACTTCAATCAATTTCAAATTTTTGGCGTCTCAAAGTCAGCAAGAACTTGCTTGAGGAGCAACTTGATCCCCCTAAAAGATCAGCTAAGAGAACAAGAAAAAAAAGTCCGCCATTCAATTTTGTACCACGATTCTAATATACAAGGGGCGCAAAAGGGTCCCCTTCATCCTTAGCTTCCATCCCATCCGCGCGACTAGCATTCTGTTTATCCTGACCACTTCCCATTGGCACAGCACCATGCAAGCCTTGAGCGGTTGCAGCTTCGCTGCTGAGTCGAGGCTGAAGTGCGTTGACTATTCCCTGCAATCTGCTGAAAGCGTCGTTGAGACGTGTTATATCCTGCATGCGGCTTCGTTCCGACTGGTAGTCCTGCCTAGCCTTACCAAGTTTCTACTGAATCTCAACTTTTTCTTTGTTCGGCTTCTTAACATACCTGAACATGCCTTTGGGATCAGTGGTGACTGCTGAACGAAGGTGTTCTGGGCTGGCAAACATGTAACCAGGTGGAGGAATTGGTCGCGCGGTCAGGATAGTCTGGGGTGTTTGTGGAGAAGCAGGCGATGGGGCACAGGGAGAAGATGTGGTTTGAGAGGTGGGGACTGGGTTTGAGGTGTAGAGATTGTTGGACTGGTGTTAGGATTCGAGGGTCTGTTGCGAGTATTGACCAGTAGGAGGAGACAAATATGGATTCTGTTTGTATCTAGGACCATTTGGGCTTCCATTGAAGGAATTTGGCGGAATATTAGCATGGCTAGCCTTGATATCAAGCATGCTTGGACCGCGTAAAAGACTCCCATGAACAGAGGGACCAAAAGGACCACGTGCGTAGTTCGGAGCTTAGATGGTTTGTCGGTAAGGAGAAGATAATGCAATATTGTATTGTGACAGACCAATTTGAGTGGGACTAGGACTAGGCGGCATGCTCTTTACCGAGGGTCTTGTATATCTGCCACTTCTTCTCACGGTGGGTAGCACAGGGGCTTTCGGGTTTTAACGACGAGTAGATAGGACATCTCTGGTCGATGTTTCTGCGCGTCTATTGCTGAGTCTTCCTAGTTTAGTTCTGTTCGTTGGAATACCGTCGCCTGTACGCTGTGAGCCATCAGTAGTATTGAAGTCGAAAGTTGTAGGCTTCTTCGGCGCATCTCTATCAGAAGAAAGCCCATCGTTGTCTAGCGTTGGAAGCTGTGATGGCTCTTGGTTGCGTCTGCCCTTGGGGGTCTGTTTGTGTTAGTAATGGGAGAGGAAAGCCAGGAACATTTTCTTACTCTTTGAATGTCCTTTTGGCACCCATCTTGGGTGTCGTGGCGATGAAAAGAAAGAAAAAATCAGAAGGACAGTAGACGTAGAGTATAAATAGTGCCAAAGGATTCGGCGTTTGATGTGAAAGATCTTGCTGCGTTGGAATTTGGTCTTTTCAAGTGAATTCGAGGACAGTGAACATGCTCGCTTCGCTGACACACTGCTTCTACAAGCGACAAAAGTGCGCTCATTTATTGTACCCAGTTTAGAAGCTCATGTAATGTAGTATCCGAATCTAGACAAATTCCGTAGGTATGCCGTGGCCGCGACTTGTAGGGTCTGAAGAAACCTGTACCTCCTCGTAGGATCTCCCTTTCGAAGGTGACTTTGAAATCATACTCATGGTTACTTGATCCAGCATCCCCGAGTTTTGTATCAGCCGTCGTAATGCCCGAGTACCCCGTATCAGTCAAGAATATATGAGTGAGACGAGCTTGAGGGGGGATAGCAATATCGATGTTTTTCAAAGAATCTCTCTGTCGTTTCCATTTCGGATCATTGGTGAAGGGTTCTGCAACCGAAGATTCGAACCGTTTCTGAAGACTTTCTACCACTATGGCTCGTAGATCCAAGAGCTGAGTATCAAGTTGACGCACTCGAGAGAAATATGAAGTTTTGTCCGCAAGAGAACGTCTATGGGTCTTAGTGTCTGAACATTTAGATCTTCGCATAGTATTCCGTAAATCAATGGCGGACAATGTCAATATCACCTGACCCCGTTGTGCTTGAAATTCGGCGAAAGCTGGCGGTGTTGCATGACGAGCTCTTATGGAAAGTGAGGCAATTGAATCCTGAAGGTCTTGGGTAACCTTCGGATTGGACGTCACTGTGAGACATATGTCCCTGATATCAGCAGTGGTGTCTGGAGAAGGATCTTCAAGGTTCAGATGATAAGCCATGTGGTGCAGAAGAAGTGTAACGCAGAGATTCTCAGGCGTTGTGGAATAGTCGGCAGGAACCTCGTCACGGCAGCAATTTTGTGTCAAGCCTAGAAGGCCGAAAATGGTGTCTCGAGGATCCTCACATTGAGAATCTTTGAAGAGAATGACTAGATCTGCTAGGGCTGGCGGGCTGCCCCCGATCCCCCTTTCAACAGTGAGTGACCATGCCCGACTGAGTCGGAATGGGGGAGAATAGGAGATAGAAAATTGGTAGGAGGCATGAACGCGAGCTTTCAAATTGTCAAATAGGAAGGTCAGAGCGGTCCAGGGTATTGATTTTGGCCCGCACTGTATTCGAACAGACTTGGAGAGTAGTACCTCTTGGATGATCCAAAGACGCGTCCAGTATCTGCGGTAACAGAGAAGCTCAAGGCTATTAAGTTCCATCTCGGCCTGTGTTGATAGTGCAATGGAAGAGCTCGCTTCGGCATCGTGGGAGTTGATCCTGTCAAGGAATTCGATTGCCAGCTTGCAATCGTCAATCTCCAACCCCGGCCCAATTTCTTCTTTCCCCACCCACGCAATGCATTGGCTGGCCGAATGGTATATGTAATCCATCCGTGAGACCTGGTAGTTTCTCTCTTCAGTATCCTTCTGATTGATACACAGAGCATCTATCCACAGTGTTCTCGGTCGGTCTTCAAGTCGTAGATGCCACAAAGCCCACCAGAGATTCTCGCGGACCGGAAATTCAACTCCGTCCATGTCGACGAACAGCTCTGGGAAAATAGGACCCCACTCGTAAGACAACGCTTCATAGGTGTCGGCGATCAGAGTTTGACTAGTAAGTTTGCATTGAATTGTATCTCCTGATATGCTGCGAGGTTGGAGATGGACCAGCCGGATCTTGAGTTCCTCCTGAAACTGGCGCTTCTCCTCGGAAGGAGTATCCTCTTCATTCGCGATGACCAAAGTTTCAGTTGCACCATTCAACTTCCTTCTCGAAGAGCGTAAGTTTCTTATCCAATTTCTTCTTCTGCCTTTCACCCTCCCAGCTGCAGATGTTTGGAAGCGAGATTCCTCCGCCATTTCTCATGTTGGCGAGCGAGAACACTAGAGTGTTAACTGTATCCGAGTGCTTCCCTCGCTAGACGTCATGAGTAAGAGACCAGTCTTTGGAGCGAGCCTTCGTAGTGTTAGTGGATGTATGAGGTGGGGTTCGAGTGAGATTCATATTGAGAAGCAAGACAGCTACTTCAACTGAACTTTGACTGCTTAGTAAGCTACGCGCGGGGCAATCGACAGGGAGCAGCCCCGAATTTCGAGCACAACGCTTGTCCTTCCAGCGAGGTCACTAAACCTCAGAGCCAGGGCCTACAACAGGCTGGGAAGATGCACGGAAATAAGGATAGACATCCTGAGGGATGAAGGAAGTAGTATCTAAGAAACACTCTAGCGAGAAGTCAAGCACATGGTTCGCAAGTACTGAGAGATAGCAGTGTTTTCAATGCTTGATTTTCGTACAAAGAGTCCAAAACCTCAGAACTTCGGAAGGAGCCAAGCAGTGAGGACCCGAGATGTCTCTGAAATTTTCTAGTCCGGCCCTGAAAGGACACTTGTTTGAGAACTATGCAGTTATGTAGCCTGATTTTATACTTCTATCTAAGGATCATTGATCTCGCTATTGTTTCCCCCCGTCTTTCAGCCCTTGTAGCTCCCCGTTCGGAACGCCTTAACTACACCTCAATATCAAGACCATTTAGTTCATGTTTCTCATTTTTAATACTCAAGCGTATTCGCCATCTTCTCATCCTTATGATCATCTGTTCTCTCCTTAATTCATTGTAGCCCACCGAAACTCAACTCACTCCCCTCAAATGACCAGTCAGGATACGTCCTCCCCAGCTCCAGGACATCAACCTCCCCATCATCATCGACAAACAGCCATCCCGTAGAAAAATCTTGGTCACCAAGCTCCCAATTGACGGGAATGGCCTTCAGCTCAGTTACCCTCATTAACTCCGCATGGCTCTTACATAAACTACAGGACAGAGATGGTCGAACCAGTGAGTCATAAAGGAGGATAGAATCAGGATTTGCGTCTAAGACGGGGTGGCCATAAAGATGGAGGAGGCGTTGGATAGGCTACATGAGCTCAGGTGGTGGAAGAGGGGCGTGTGTGATGTTGGTGTATGTCGAGGAGAAGATGGATGGGAGGACAGTGTTTATGAGGCAGAACGCTGCTGGGCCGAAGCAGGATTTGGTGAGTTCGGATGTGGTGAACAGGTCGGAAAGATCTCGGCGTAGGTGGATCAGGTCGAGGGAGTTGAGATGTTCCCAGAAAGAAGATTCAATGGAGTCGGACGGAGGTTCTGTTGGAGGAGATGGCGAGCACTTTGTTTGCGAAGGCAAATTTTGCACATCGGGCAAATAGCAGCGGACGTCTGGTACAATGACGGGAAAGAAGTTCATATTTTTGTTGGCAAGAGGCGTCGCCTACCTTTCTATCCACAGGAACTGGTTTTTGAGAGTGGGATATGTATGTCCTGGAAACAAGGAAGAGGGAAACACATCCCGAAGAGAAAATTCCTCAACTGATTAGCAACAAAATTCTTGAGATGTTCTCATGGCACGACAATCACAGTCATATGTGCCAACACAAACCGAAACAAAAATGCGCTGTTAAACAATTCATGGGTATCATACATAACATGTCAATCGTTTCATTCATGTCTCTTCAATCTGCGTCGAGCACAAGGCAATTCGGTCTCCCAGGAGCTGCAAGTCCATCTTTGATCCTCCTACATGTGCCAAGCTCTCCGGACTTGGATTCAAGATCTTCAACCCTTTCTCTTGAGCAGTCCTCAGAGGCCCCAAATAAATCTCTTCGACAACACCCATCATGCCGGCCGGGACAAGATGAGAATATGTCCTGCCGCCAATGAAATACAGGAAGTTCACAACGGCCATATGAAAGGGAAATGATTGCTCGAGTTCTTGAAGTAATTCTTCGTCTGATGCATCAGCCAGTGGAGACGTATCGGGGAACAAGTATGGTTGAGCTGCAGCGAGCGCAACCGTAGACGCAAATAGGTTCTCGGATTTTCGGCTGTGAGCGGTGATGATCTCGTCCTTCAACCAAGAGACTGCGGATCCTTTTAGGGACTCGTATGGGCAGTGCTCTAACGTATCTGAGATGAAAGTCAACCTTATCCGATCAACTGGATGAGCATGTAAGATGGCTGATGTGAGAACATGAGCTGCATAACGTAAGGTCGGAGAAGGTGTATTGGCAGACAGTAACGAGATGGACTGAAGATGCTGGAGGAAGTCCTCATCCTCGAGAGGTCCCGCGACAAAATTATTGTTGTTTTCTAACCAGAGACCCAAAGCCAAAACAGCATCGATAACTCCAGTCTCTTCATTACCAATACTGGTTGGTCCACTGGTGCCAATGAAATGTTGAATGAGCTTCGCATGATCGGGAAAGATGGCCAGCGTAGGTTGTGAGATCTTCGATTCGGACAGAATGGAGGAGAAGACGAAGGAGGTTATGAGGAAGAGGGAACCGGCTTGAGAAAGTGGTATATCGCCAGGAGAGGATGGGTATTCAGTCTCATACTCGGCAGGATGAGAATCGGTTCTATAAATGGCGTCAAAGAGGGTTGTGAAGTCGGATAAACCTAAATCACGGGACAGAGCCTAAGACATGTTAAATGACCGGTATTCAAAAAGGGGTCGGTGCAGCTGGGAAACATGGCCTGGAGGAATAAAATGCAAGACAAGTTTCTCTAGGCCATAAGTCCCTGCCGACATCACTTACGACTAGTTGCCCCACGATGGTCGTTCTTGTTACAAGTATTGGCTCATCCTGGTAGGTCTCCGCCAAACTCTTTCTAACGGGAACTACCATGCCAGGTGTAAATTGTTCCTGTAATCTGGCAGCCCATTCCAGACAATTTTGGTTGATATATTCCTCTAAGACATGTGTGACGAACGATTGGAGGAGTTTTTGTTGAATCGCTGCTTCTGCCGGGTCTTCATCTTGTGCTTCTGGATCGGGTGCTGAGGGACCAGTAGACGTGTTTGCAGCAGTCGGTATGTTTAAACTTGACTTTCTGCCTGGTAGAGAAGGGCGCTTCTTCCCCGATACTGTATGTACGAAGGAGATGACTGCAAGTGTAGCCTCGTTCGAAGGGCGAAAAGAGGAGAGAATCGCCATGAGAGACGATGAGAGGAATCGAGAAGGGTTTTTCGTCTTGATTCGAGGATGTAGTATGGCGAGAAGACTGACCAGTGTGCAGAACTTGTCCGTCGAAGAAGGCTCTGCTCCAGCTTCGTTGCCCTCTTTTTCCTCCCCACTCCCATCGTCCCCCTTCTCCTCCTCGAGATCCAACAGCTGCATAGACTCTGTGACCTTCAAAACAACCTCTCGTGGATTCCCAAGCCGAGCAATCGTATCAAGGCATTTCTGCGAGCCTGGCATGGGCAGGAGGAGATGGATCAAATCCCAGCCTATGCTCTGCGATAATTGGCCATCTTGGAGGATATCATTCAAAGTTGGCAGGATCTCTGGGGACATGTGGGTTTCAAGTATGGTCAGGTATGTGATGGGGTCTGTCACCGGTGGCAGACTCTCCGTAATAGCTTTGATTGTGTAGTCCGCCATTGTGATGGGTTTGTGACGTGGAAAATGTTGAGGCTGAAGTTAGAAGTTGTTAGATCTCACATGGAGGTTGCAACCCCGCGATTAGCGCGAGGCTGAGAATCACGTGGAGGCCGACTTTGTTTACTTTGATCATTGCCGGTTCCTGAATATTTTCTATCATGGTACCTACTAGGTATTACAGTAAGAAACAGTTTGTGGTCAATCATTCTGACGCGGCAAGTAGTTTTTCCTTCACTCTTTTTATACTTCTTTAACGCGCTCTCCCCACTGTGACACCTTTCCTATTTCAAATGCCGATCAAGTGATTCAATCAACGTGGTATCTATTCTTGTTTGCTGTAGTCTTTGATGCGTCCTCCGATGAATCAAAGACATCTTTCCCTTCCAGCGAGAATTACACGCTGGAAAAAGCTGTCATTGCCGGTGTTCTCTTCTTTCCATACCAGTGAGTCAGGCCATGCCCAAATCTTCAGACTTTTGCTGATGACCAAGACCATCATCCCTCACCAGTTCCTTCAGCACATCCGCATCGCTCCCTTCAACCACTCCGTACCTTACGAACTATCACGAAGCTTTTCTCTCGATCATCTTGGAACTCACCACGAACAATGTCGACCCTTCACGAACCCACAAAGGAGGAGGCCATGACTCTATTCGAGGCCATCGAGAAGAAGTTCCCACACAAGACAATTGGAGGAGAGGCATGGTACCTGGTCACTGTGAGTTGGTAGATGCGGGCTCCATAAGCCTGTGGTGACTGAAATCTGCCAGCTATCTGCACTCGTTGGAGTTGAACCCGAACATGCCGTACACCTCTATACATATCTCATCGACAAACCTCAATTCTCCACGCCCGGATCCCGCCAGGCGCTTGTACGACGTCTGCGAGAAGCTCTAGTCAAGAACGTCTCTATACAGGGGGTCTGCAAGCCTTTGGAGGCATTGTTTTCGATTGCGAAGATTGAACGACCGGAGGATAAGGATTATTCCTTCTCGAGGTACGACTACAAAACACATTCAAGAACGGGGACTAATTCCACAACAGAGAGAGCTGGCAGGCGGGACCAAAAACTCTGGAGAGAGGAAACAATTGGCTCAATACCTTATACCAGGCCAACCTGTCAACACCTACGACTCTATTCGCTGCACATAAGGACTTCGAATTCATCTCCCGCCAGATCACCTATGGCTTCTACCTGTCCGACCACACCATCCTAGAACCTGTTGAGACTGAGTTGGTCACATTGGCAGGAATTATGATACAAAATCTTCCCTTAGAGACGGCTTGGCATCTGCGGGGTACCAGAAGGGTCGGTGTCAGCATGGAGGATGTTGAAAACGTACAGCAATGCGTAAGTCTCAAATCGACATCGGTATCCCATCTAACAGACCCAGATTGAGATGGTGGGCAAATATGGAGGGGCAAAGATGCACAAAATCCCTCGAGTTGCGGACGTTGAGCACGAGGTTTAAGCCAAATAGATGTTGAGTTCTTTTAGTAGCACTAACCTCCATACAAGCGTAGATTTCAATGCATGGGTTCTAATAAGCCCACCAGCTCTTAATCTTTACGTTACCAAAGTTGGCCTAAATCATGTCTTCTCTCTTACGACTATTTGGCATGAGGCTTGGACCAGTCAAGGAACGACTGGCATAGCCCCTCATCTTGTTCACAGTCCATTCCTCTTTCTAGCTTCGGTTTGACACTATCAAAGGCCTCGACAACTAGAATGTCTCTTAGTACGTAATTCCTTTGCTTCACGGGTAGCTTTTCTCGTGCTCCAAGCTTCCCATTTGTTTCTGTCCTTTCCTTGATGAACTGTTATTCTGTCACTTCGTCGTCAATCTCATGATAATCCCCCTCGAGTCTTTGTGGAAATGCTTTTCTCATCACTCATTACCTTTTCTCGGGCTTGAAATGTCGTGTTACGATGCCGAATGATTTCCTTGAGAGTTTCTCCCTCGCAATTCCTTATCATTGAGTCTATATCATCAAAAAAAAAAAAAAAACCACCTTTCTTGGCGTGTTCATCTCGAACCCTGCATCAACACAAATAAGCCCAGTTTCCCACAGATTCCGATTTCTGATATCCACATCTTCCAGTTTAAAATTCCAAAGACAAGTGAGCGAATCGAAAACTGGGAGAAGGTTTGTCTCAGGATCGTAGACTTCGTAGCAAATACGCCCCTGAAGATTGGCATCCCTGATTTCATCAGATGTCCCATGGAGAAAAATGGATACACTCTTGATCTCTTGAGGGACATTGGGTTGTCCAATCGGGCTCATTACTACAAATGTGTAATTGCTGGCAGAGGTTCATCGAGAAGAGGAGCAATTGCAGACACGTCGGAAGGCTGCGCTGCTTCCATGTCATTTTACGAGGAGTTCTGAGCGGGCTTTGCAATTTTTTGTAGGGCTGGTGTATTCTGTTAGTCGAAGTAAGGGGATGTTTTGAAATCTGATCATGTTAATCATCATTTTGTGTACTGTTCCGGTCTGATTGTTCATTTACTGATGTGTTTTGAATGTGGACATGTTTATGGGTTTAAGCGAGGTAACAGCTCTAATTTGCTCCCAACTGCCTAAAATCCCGGACAGCTTCCACGATCCCCAAGTCTGATCATCTCTGCAGACAACAGGAACTCCATGAATCCCGCACTTGTCTCTAGCATGTTTTGGTGGTATTGTTCGGGTGTGGGGTAGAAAGCACAAGAAGCCTCTTCGTTTCCAAATCCAAATTCGACTGTAAACCCATGAATCTTACTCTTACTCGGGTCGGCAAAATGTCTCGAGTATGCATAATCATCACTGGCGCCGGAAGTCGGATACAAGTAGGCAGCCTGTTCGACCTCGTAGTGGCGTCCTGTCGATGCATCCATTGCGTTGCCCATCCTCATAGCTGCGTATATCTTGTCCCTCCAGTCATTGCTGGGTACATATTCCGAGTAAACCAGATTATCAGATGGTTGATCTGGCATCAGACCTCTCTCTTCGTTGTATGTCGCATTCAAAAAATTCATGCCTGGCATGCTTGATTGACTGTCATCAGATCCCCAGTTGTAGAGCACAACACCAATGTAGGAGTGGATATCCAAGAACCAACGGAGAGCTGAGAATTTATTCATAACCCAAACGATGCTCTTTGTCTCGGCTTCAGACTCGGGACTGAGGCCGTGGAAGGTTTGCGCAGCTGGGTTGTTGGATGCAACATTTGGTGGAACGGTGGCGGTAAACAGCTTTGGGAAATCCCACAGGAAGTCAAAGTTGCGGTTAAGATCAATGCCAATTGAGTTCGGGTTTCCTGGAATCGCCGAAGTTGGGTTGCGGTTCTTCCTCCAGCAGGAATTGGTAGCTTGGTCCCAAGCAACTCCATCGGGGTTACTCAGTGGTAGAAACACAATACCCACAGAGCCTTACGGACGTCCTCAAACGTGAAGCTACGGCCGCCATAGACGAGGCCAACTTTGTTCTTGTAAGCATACAACAAGTCCCCGAGGAAATACAGAAGATTGTCTGAAGAGCCACGCTCCCTGGCATGAATGGCTGCGTTGAGGAAGACACGGAAAGAGTTATCGCATTGGCCGTTGAATTTCCCTCCAATCTTGCCTCCAAAGATCGTCGCATTCTCATAGGTTTTGAAAGGAGTCTCGAAAGTCTCCATGCTGTACACCTTTGCGAGACCTCTGAAAGCACTCTCAATCTCCTTGACGCTAAGGAGAGAGCCGAGATCAGTCCCAGCAGGTTGGGTCCCTAGACCCCTGGGAGCAATGGTGCCATTGTTGAATCGATCACCAGTTCCGATAGCGATCCCGGTATTGGTGGTTTGTCGACGAACTGGTCCGGCTCCATCGATTTCCGACTCTCCTGGGAGCAGGCAGGCTTGAGATGTCGGAACTAGAGCCAGAAGAGCGGGGAAAATCCGTGAGAACTTCATCGTGGGATACGAAAAATGACTGGAAACCTCGGACAAGATTGAAGGAGATGCGCACTCATCTTGTTGAAAGTGGGTATGGCTTATATAGCTACACTCACGATCAGCGGGCTCCGAGTGCCAGCCACTTGTCTACATGCCAAGATGCCAAATTTGGTATTCTCTGGGCATGCGAGGACGAGTTTCTAGAAGAGCTTCACGTGTGGAATATTCCCAACGGTGGGTGTACGAGGTGGAGGAAAGGCATGTGGCGAGCGGCGCAGGCCAAAGGATTCCGATTCCGTGCCTCGCAAAGATTATCGTGACCTAGTTAATCGATTATTAGAACTTCGCTGCCTTTGATGCGGACTTTGATCCTTGGAACATGAAACATTGGGAGCTCATTGTTCCTGGATTCGTGCTTATCTCTTCAGTGCCAAGTTGCCAAGATGACAGAGTCGTGATTGCCAACGCTTGTGTTGTTGATTTAGGAAGCTGGATAATGGTTTCTGCCGTCATCAGCAGCGCCGAAGTGATAACAACTCAAGTTAAATTGACATCATGCATATTGAAGCATACTAACCGGGACCATGGAGGCGGAAGTTTAATGGAGGAAAACAGATCAGGCAGGTACCAGCACTTGAGCTGCTTGGCGAACACGCCACCAGATAAATAATTAACATTCTACTCACGATACTCGAGTAGAAAGAAATAATTCTGATACCTAATACACCGAGTTTCGGGAGCTGCGGCTTCATTCCTATCTCGTTTCGTGATCATGAGAAGCTTTCGCCAGCATTGTTTCTCCGTCTGAACCAAAAGCTTGGCAATGAATATTCTGACCGAAGTTCAAGCTTTTGCATCTACTTCTGTTGCTTCAAATTTTTAATTGTTCTTTGAATCGAGAGGTTGTAGAATTCTTAAACAATATCTTTGGTCGAAATCCGATGGTCAACTGCAGTAACTGTACAGTATAAAAGGCATGGGTTGTCATGCAGTTTACATCCCAGGGCAGGCTTAAAACTATGATATTTATGGACTTTCGCTTTCGATTGTGAACACATAAGAAGACTCTTGTCACATATGACAGTTTAAACACGCTATTGTACCGAGCATCTCAATTCAACGCTCTCCTCCGCTAGATGCAAAGCGGCGCTCGCCATCAGCAACGGCTTCTCTCAGATTTCCGAGTCAGATCTTCTCTTAGTACCAAGGACTCAAATGAACACACTACTCTGTACCATACCCCTGAAGATCTCTTCATCGCTCCCGTTCTTTAATGCTAATGGATGTATTTGCTGGGCATCGCTTACATTTCAAAGGCTTCCGCAATTGCTTCAAAATGCAAGGTGAAAGAAACACTGAAGACTGAAGTTCTAATCAAGTCTGAAAAAGGATCTACTAATTATGCTATCTCCTTGTCCCAAATTACTGAGTAAATAGATGAGGAGACCGAGTAGTGGTATACTGGCGGGGGAAAAAAACAACTAATAAAATTGTTAAAGAGTTAAGTTGACCTTCAACGAGGGGGCAGCGGGAAAAGTGATGAAAGGGAGGACCTGAAGCGCTTGAAAGGATCGTGTAGCCGTTGCAATTAAAGTTACAAGCTAACTGCAGAACTTGATTGAAGTAGCGAGCATGGATCAGCGACTAATGAAGAGAGGAAACAAGTCACTGCAAAGCAAGGGAGAGCTCGAAGGGTTGATTAAGCGAAGCAACTAGGGGCGAATTTGGTGTTCAAAGTACGGAGTATATATCTGACTTGGGAAAACGAACCGCGAACCTCGAGTGTTAGATGAGATTCAGCCTCCAGGCAATCCAAGAAGTGTTTTCAAACAAATGCAGTTCAGATTGTCGCACGTGACTAACTCAGAGCGCCCCACGCAAGGTTGTGCTATTTTCTAGGCTGCAGCTCTGCTTACTTCAGCCTTGCATGAGCTGAAATCAGCACCGAGAACGAGGAAGCAATCCCAGAGCCTTTATATCTGTGCTGAAATTGATTTCCGTCGAACGTCTTACCTTACCTCCATTCCACAGTAATTCACGTCTAGAGAACCTATCTCAATGATGTTTAAAGTCAAGTCTGTCATCGACTCGGAGTCTGCCGTAGGCAAGACACGAAAACCTCGCCTGACCTCGCTTCTCCTTAAAGGAACTACAAGATTAAGAATGTTTCGAAATCAGTTCAGTGCTTTTGCTCAATCACCAACGGGGTTACTTTACTAACCGAACCCTCAGATCCAGAGACATGGCCAACCTAGAACATCCTGGATTCGTGCAATTGAACAGCCCCTTGCTATCATTACCCAGAGAAGTTAGAGACATGATCTGGAAGAGCCTCATGGGTGGAATGATCATCCATCTGTGGATCGACGAAAATGATTGGAAGAAGCTAAGAGGTTCGTGTTGCTGGGCTGAAGATGAGAATTGCCGCCTGAGATGCCAAGCTTGGTTGCAAAAGAAAGGCAAAGCGAAATGGCCGACTATTGGTGTCTATGGACTCATCTTGGCTTGTGCGCAGTCGTGAGTGTTGTCCGTAGTTTTGGGTGAGTTCAACTGATGGCAAAGATATTCGGAGAGCATCAGATATCTATACGAGCTGAACACATTCGACACGAGGTCACCGGAGGCAATTTGCCAACTTCCGAAGCTATTTCCCACCCATAGAATAAATGTTATGCCTTCACTCATCCTTTGTTGGACTCTCCCCAAGCCTCCTTCGCTATCAGAGGCATCCCGGCGATTCTGCCTTCAAGGAAAGGTCGAGGCCGCTTCGAGAGGATGCAGTCGGTACCAAAGGGAGTGGATAGAGACATGGAGCTCACTTGCTTCGATGCAGGGCCTGCAATCCCTCCGCGTAGAAATGAATACGGTTGGACGAGAGTCAATCACAGGTGTATGGGAGGGATCGGACTTGGAAATTGTCAAGATCATTAAGCGGCCTGAAATTTTTGTCGTGGTTATGGGAGACGAAAGTGCAAAGAGAATGAGGAGACTAGTCCGAGCACCAAACATGACCATTGTTGGGATCATAGAAGAGGAAGCGATGGCGAGAAGAAAGTTACTGCAAACGAGAGACAAGTTGCAATCGTAGACCATCATCAAAGACTCAACTCAACTGCCTTCCATCGCAACTATATCATCACGGCTTCAATTTGAACAGACTACTATCGATAGCAACGATTTTTACACCTTCCATAACCGTCTCATCGATCGGAGCAGCCAGGCTACAAGAGGTAGCGACGTACAAGATATACTTGTCCTCTGCCGTCCGTCCAAATTGACATGAAGTCGCTTTCGCAACAGTCAACTGATCCGTTGCACCTGCAACCGTGATCACCCCTCCGGCAGCTTTACGAAATCTAAAGTTCATGACATTCTGTGCGAGCTAAGTATTTCATCGACTTGGATGGCTATTCTGTGCCCGCTGTCTTTCACGTCAAGTTTCCGAACAGCACCAATTTCGGAATCAGCGATCAAAATAAAGGCTCAAGACTCTGGAAAGAAGCCCAAGTCCATTCGGAAGCCCAGCGCGAGGCAGATTAGTCAATTTTCCGATCTTGGCTAGGCAATCTGTCTTGAAAGATCTTATGTCTACATCCCGGATCTAGTATGAACCCGCTTGGTTCGCGAAAGTGGTTATGTTGAAGTTCCCTCCTGCGATGTAGAAGATATCGGGTTGAACTTCGATGATTCCGGTAAGTTCAGTCACTTCCAGGAAGCTGGTAACGAGAGTTGCAGTTGAGGGACGCTTCGGGTCGACGAGGTAGAGCTCGGGTGTTGTAAGGAGAGTGACGAGTATCGTCCCGTTGGAGCGAATGGCGAGATTGTCGATCCGTGTTGGGAGAAAGAATCGATGGATGACTTTGGTTGATAGTAAAGGATCTGGGGTAGGTTTCGTAGACATCGTGAGGTGTGCGAGGCTGATTTGACTCGAATGGAGAATGGAAATCGTTGTTCAAGTCAGTGCATGGATGGGTGTCATGAACTGCAGCCCTGAGTCGTAGCCTTACTCTTATCGGCATATGATTTGTGATACTCGATAATTTCTCCAATTTCGGAATTAGGAATAATCTTCCATTTTCTACCAGTGAATTGGGTGCAGGCATGACAAAGCGCCTTCATTAGATACAAGTAAGCTGGCTGCATACAAAGTCAGCATTCACAATACAAGATTCCAATCAATTTGAAAAACCGGAAGGTAGAGAAGGATATTTTGCTACTGATTTACAGTCCTCTTCCTGCATTAAAAGACGGCGATGTAGGAGATTCAAGCGAAAATTTACAGCTAGAAGTTCTGCCTTCGTGCTGCTCTTGAGGCCGCATTTGCGGTAACTTATCTTGTTGCCTAACCTTCTACCTTACGCTCCAGAAATCCTTAGAAGCCTATCTAGCAGAGCCCCCCTTTGACTGTTGCTCCGGTGATCTTCTTGCTGAATCCTTGAGCTGGGAAATGGACATTGTGACTTCGCATTTAGGTCTCGAGTTGGCGTGTGAGCCATGCCGGTCGCACATAAAGAGGATCAGTGAGAAAGAAATGAAAAGGGAGTCCAAAAAACAAGAGGTATGGCTCGTTCAATATGATAGTTAGTCTATGTGGATGTATATGTATGTGCATCTAGAATAGGTGAGAAGATCTATACCCGTTCACCAAGCACTCAAGCCTCATCAACTTTCCACCCACCAGGCATCAAGTCGGTATAATATCTTTTCGGGTCATACTTCTTCCTGATTGCTTTCAATTTGGCAAGATTTCCTGGCCCGTAGCCCTGGAAGACACTTTGCCCCTCACCTGCATCGTTGAGGTACTGATACCTCGCCAATTGCCCCGCCGCGGAGAGTTTCGCCTCGATCGTAGCGGTGACCTTCTTCATCGTTGCGTAAATACGAGCGTCGTCTTTGGGATCTGTCCAAGAGAAATTCTCAACCATCCCTACGTGGACGTATGTTAGTATTGGTTTCAACAGAAATTGGGGGGAGGGGGGGGGGGGGGGGGTCAATGACTGACAGAAGTATGGAGCCTTAGAAATATCAACGCCCTGAGGATTACCACCCTTATTGATACCTTGCTGGATGAAGTTTTTTGTTATGGGTTGGAATGCGACACTAGCTTGGAGACCAGCTACGTCCCAGATTTCGGCGGTGACCAATTCTACAAACGTATCGTGCACGATCTGCAGAGCCTCTCTGTTGGCATAGCTAGATACTACATTGAAGACCTGGCGGATTCCGCCCCCAATCAAATCGTCCGTTCCTTTAACATACGTATAGAGTGTAGTCGGGCCGTAGGTGTTGACGATGGATGGCACAGCATTGAGTTTGGCCAAGGCAGGTTGGTCACATTGAGTCCCGTCGTAGAATAGGGCCGATGTGTAGACCGTAATATTAAGAGCTCCGAGCATGAAGATAGACGGTATGACAGCTGCCTTCGAATCTGCAGATTCATTCTGCCCGAAGCTAGCGACTGCATCGAGGAAGCTCTCCTGCTCAGTTGAAGGAATCTGAGCAATGCCAGCGCAGATGCTGGGGGATTTGTATGTAAGAATATCAAAACGAGTGACGATTCCAAATGAGTTCGCGCCACCTTTCAGTGCCCAGAAAAGATCCGAGTATGATTTGGACGTTGCGGTAACAATGAGACCACTGGCAAGCACGACCTAGGACCTTTTGAGTAAAAGATCAAGCATGTAAGGATTTTTCTCGAGCTGCTCACCTCAAAAGCAACAACATTATCAGATGCAAAGCCATGTTGATTCGAATAAAAGGAGATGCCCCCTCCCAGAAGGAGTCCGGGGACACCAACAAGTCCAACTCTGCCGCCCAAAACAACCAAACCTGCCGGGGCGAGAGCGAGATACACCTCTGACCACCTTCTACCTGGACCTACCGAAGCAATCGACGAATCCGCAGAGAGCGTCACTTGATTCAAATTTGTCAAAGCAATTAGCACGCCTCCATTGGTATTTGCGTAACCAGGAATTGGCATGTGCCCGCCACCACGGACGGCGAATGTAGCCTTCAAGCTGGTGATTGTAAGGACCGCACTTGAGACTTCCAGTGATCGTTGTGGGGTGAAGACACAAGCTGGAGCAAGGTAATTTGTGGGCGTCCAAAAGTCTGCGCAGAATTCATACGTCAACAGTAATTGCGAATGAGTGGTTTGTAGAAAACTCACGTTCATTCTCCTCGGTGTAATTCTTTTGCCCTGGGTAAAACACTTGGCCCCCGTATGCGAGCTTCAAAGCTCCGCAGGCAAGCAGTGCTTTCGGGTTGAATGACTGCCCCTGTTCCAGCCGCACATCAGCAGCTGGGAGAGCAGAGACCACTGCTACAGCTAGAGCTGTGACCGACAGAATAGAAAATCTCATCTTCCAGAATCAATTGAGTTCTGTGAAAGCGAGAGGGACAGACTCAGTGGTGAGGGGAGAAGGTACCGAAGACATTTTAAACAACACAACTCTTCGATGATCTCGAATTAACGTACAACACGAAGGCTGAGCTGCATATGCGGTGATTAATGCTTCTTCCAGCGGGCTGCAGCGGGTGGGGGTCCTTTTTCGGGCGCTGACCAGGCCAGCAGAGTATATACCCCCTGACCTGGTCTGGGAAATCGCCCTTATACGTGCTCTAATTGGCCTGGATTCTATACGTGTTCGGATTAATTCATTCATTTCCATAAAATCTCGTGCAAGCGGATGGTTTATGAAATAAAGGATGCTCAGGTCGGCTCAGTTGAGCTGCTGCTCAAGGGCGGTCAAGCGGTGCGTACTCAGTGTGCTCAGGTTCTTCAACTGAGCCGAGGGTGATTAGCGCCTGAGCAAGAGCGGCGAGCTTACGAAGTTACTAGCCCCAAACTTAAGAAAGAGAAAATTGATTCCTGATACCTTGTTATCTAGTCTGAACTCAACGAGAACATATTCTCCTACATCCATTGTTTCCTCACATTATTGATCTCTTTATAGTAGTATGGCACATACAAATTACCACCCACTCGCTCTTTCGGCTCAGTAGTTCACGCACTGACCCCATGCGGCCGGGACGTAGTAAGTCTTGAAGGGATTTAATCTTTAATTATTTAAACTTCGGAAGGAGACAGAGACATTGGGTTAGTCTTGGAAGGTAAGCGGGGAAGGAGGGATGATTGACATGTCTCCAACGCCCCCCCCTCTTAACCGAGCACACGCTTCTTTCTCAACTCTCTTCGAAACCGCCAGCCCAAAGTAATCATTCAGGTCTGCTTCTACTATACCTAAGTATCTCATTCCTTTTCCCAGTACAGCCTGACTGAGGTAGCTCGGTAAGAAGCTCCACTTTCTACTCTCGCGGAATCAGCTGGCCACTGTGCGGTTTCTGAGTGAAAGGGAGAGTGAGGGGTCGTGTACTACTTTCTTTCTTTGGCGGGGAGAATCCCAGCGAGATAGTGAATGATGATGGGTGAGGGAGAGATATAAACTGTGTTTTGGGAATGCAAAGCCGTTGGTTGATTAGGGAATGTGGATTGAAGAGAAGTGAGAGGAGGGGTGATGTAGCAATAGGCATGTTCGAGATGGAATGAATGAATGAATGAATGAATGAATGAATGAATGCGAAATGGTATTGATATTGGTATCTCAACAATTGCACGAAAACATCTAGAATATGCGTCTAAGCAAATCTCTACATGCAAATGCCAGGAATGGTATATGAACGCCCCCATGCCTCTCAAACGCCATGCTCAAAATCTTCTCTCCTCCCACCCCTTCCCAACCTCGCGGACCCCATGTCCCTACCAAATCAATCGACTCGCCCCCCTCAAATCATCAACATTCAACACATCCACCCCCTCTTTCACCAAAACATCCCAAACATGATTCCTTAATCCCAATGGCCAAGCCGGTAGATCCCAATACCTCGCCTTCAACCCCCTCGCGTGCGCGCCTCTGATCTGGCCGCGTAGGATGGCCATTTGGGAGTTGGAGAGGCGACCGCGCCAGATACGACCGATTGCTTTGGGGAAGGAGACGGACGCGTAGTAGGAGTTTTGGGTGCTAAATTGCGAGGTGGGCGTGGTGCCTGAGAGGCCTTGGCCGAGGTCGTGGGGGGATGAAGATGAAGCTGGGTGGGGGAGTGAAGTGGTTGTGTCCAAGTCTGAGGCTTCGTCTTGGTCTGGGGAGGTGGTAAGAATGAAATTTTGGGAAGGCGAGGTACTGTGGCGAGGCTCCCACATTGTATCGAGTGGTGCATCGAAGAATGCATCTCTGTACGTCGTGTTGGCAGTCAAGATATCGAATCTTGTGTTCCCTGTGCCGACAACGGTAATAGGTCTCGTATGCACAACATCATTCTCAACGAAAGATAACCAGCCGCGCTCACGAAGCGGTTCCAGCTGTTTCAAGATCCAAGGCCAAGTCTCTGCGCCTGAGGTCTTGACATCGATGAGGAGGGTGAGAGTCTGAGCGGGATCGACATCGAATACTCCATTCGTAGTGCCGTGGTAGAATTCCGTGTCTTGGTTCTGATGTTCTAGAATACGAACGAGGGGGTCGATGTAGAGAGATCTGAAAGTTCGGTTTCGTGATAGGCTAGCGGTGTTGTGGCCTACGAGGAGCTCGTCGTTGTAGAGCCAGACGTCTGCTTCGACACCTGTGCAGCCGTGGCGGAGGGCGGAGAAGAGAGGGATGCGTCGCCAGTAGTCGTTGTGCGAGTGGCACGGGATAGGCTGGATGTCGCGGGTGAAGTCTGTTGGGTACCAGTTTAGACCTTCGGTGCCGGAGTTGAGGCCGCCCCAGCGGATGAAGATGTCGTCGGGGTCTGTGGTCCAGTAGCGGGTTGCGAGGGTGAGGAGGAGGTTTGTTGTCAGAAGGATTGCACTTTTTTTCGTCAGCTGCGATTCGTTGATGATAGGGAGGGGGAACAAACAGAATACTCAATCCGCTAATTCCTCCGAAGATGCAGTAATTGGACCAACTCCTCTGTTTGCGTCGTATATATCTCGAGTCTAACAATACTTTCCCTTCATCTCTGTAAACACTGCTGTCTACACTTCCTTTCCTCCTTTCTCTCACAGTCATGATGCCTTTGACTCCCCACCAGCCCTTCCCAGTCCAATCTCTATCTTCTTTTGGGTTGTGTATATAGCCATCTTCTAAATGGAGATATTCTTCATCTAGATCATCGTTTGCATCGAAGGATGTAAGTAGTTTTCGGGGTGACGAGGTTGAGGATGATGATGAGGATGAAAGTGATGCGCCATCCTCGTATTTATCTCCATCTTGTAGTGTTAGTGTTGGTGTAAATTCGGCAAAGTCGGACAGTTGGTGTTGATGATGTGATTGATAATGATGTCGCTGCTGCATCAATAGCGAGTCTGGATCTTCCAGAACCATTTTGGCGGGAGATCGGAGCCAAGGAACAGGGAGCGTCGAGCCGAAGTGCTGGATTGGAGATGTGTCTTGGCAGGGTCCTGCGGTATCCAATCCTGTCCAGTCACCAAGCAGATACTGCAGGAGAAGCTTGGAAGAAAATCAAGAAGCCCAAGGAGTTTATCGAGACTTGGCCATGAAGGTGGTAGGTGAGATTGATCGATGGATAAGGCCCGAAAAGATCGAAAAGACCAGGTAAGCAAGAGCAGGTATGGATAAATCGAGGCGATCGACTCAATATGTAGGCAGAGACAACAGAAACCCACTGAATCGTATTCTGGGTAAATTCCGAGGCCCGTACACTCGAAATAGTCGGTAGTTGTTTGTTCTCTTCGTTTCGGTAGGCTGTGTAATGTTGGATCCGTCTTGTTTGAGAGTTTTGAGTGAGGGATTTTGCCGGGTATGAAGAGATTGAGTAGTTGCCTGTGTTCCCAATTTCTGCTCCCCGGAAACGCTACTGTATGGAAATGTATGTCACTGCTTGGACGTGCCTGGACGCCTCACGAAGTCGATTTCCGGAGTCAATGATCTTCAATCGCTGTTTTATCCTACTGTAGTTTCGTTTCAACGGATGTCTGACGCGTCGGATGTCACTGATGCGCTTCGATCGGGGTGTTGGTGCCAAGGGTGTGTTTGGCGTGGGGAAGAAGTGACAAACGACGAAAGATTGGGGGACTGAGATGATTTTGAGAGATGAACGAGGAGGGATGGAGTGAGTGAGTGAGGAGTATCAGAGTGACAATTTGCAGATATCTGTGACTGTAAGGCAAGACTGCAAGAGCGTATACAAGACTTGGAGGTCGTACACGAGACCAGACACAAGGGGAATCAGAAATCAAAAATCAGGCCTCAAGAGAAAGAAACGGGAGAGGGTGAGGATATATGTTGAATTCATTTTCAAAGTTCCCGACCTAGGACCCTTACCAATTGAGTGCAAGTCCGAGGAATTACACCATCCCCACCATCGAGCAGCAAGAGCGCCTTTCTTTCCCAATGCGTGAGCATGAACGATGCAGGTGCCACACAGTATTGGCAGACGATGGGATGGGTAGGACGCGTGCGCCAATAACGTTTAGCAGCCGGTGGGAGGAAGCAGGAAGGAGAAGAATGGCGATGGGACATGTGCGTCTTCAACTTTGAAGTGGCCGGGTATGAACCAATCAGAACGCTGGAAAGGGTCATCGTGGGTTCAATCTACACTCTTGCCGGGGATTGAAGCTTTTCACGCTCCCACCGGCTAGAATGTCACGATGCGCCACAGAGAAGGCAAATCTGAATACTTCCAGCCACCACGCACAGGGATTGCGTACTCTGATTCGACGGGCGGTTGTTGTTGGTGGAACATTTGCTCGGGCTGGCTAGATGGCTAGATGGCTTGGCTGGGTCTGGATGATGGCAGCTGCTGGGTGAGACTTGGACGTTGCCCTCCCGTCGATGCATGCACGTGGAACAGAAGAGAGGACAGGATGAGATTTAGAAGTATGTGTGAGATGAGGTGGGTGTGATGCGAGGGATAGACACTGGATTGAATGTGACGATGGAGTCAGAATGAGGTTCGAGATGTGCTACAGAAGGTTGACTGCTGATCGGTCTGCTTAGGTCATAATCGTGACCATCAACAATAAGGCAAAGATGGGGGGATAGTCAAGTCAGCACTCTAAATCTACTACTTACTTGGTTGCTCGTTCATACATGACTTGATGCTCCAGGGATGAAGAAAAAGCACACACCACAACTACCGAACAGGAAGTAAACAAATCATGTCGTCTGATGTCTCATAACATGATGTTGACCTACTGTCTGTAACAACAAATGTGAAGAGTTCCAGACCTCAACCCAGACCCTGCCAAGCCGACTCCTGCCCCGCCCTTCTCTGACAAAATGCCAAGCACGCTAACCCAACCTTGCCAAGGCCCTAACGCCAGACCCTGAAGAAACATCGGCTAACACATCCCTGGCAAGGGAGTGAGTAGAGTGGGCAGAAAAGCTTCACCGCTCGGACGTGGATCGCAAAATAATTGAAACTTTTCTCGAGACACCGGTGAAGCTGGTGGCCTGGCTCTTTTGATACGGCCAGCAGATCGCATCTTACCACACCAGACTACCAGGTATTGAAGTGTAGAGAGAAGGGAAGATGCCGCACAAGCATACGAGGAAAGGTCAGGTTGACAAGTCGACGTGAGTAATTCCAATTGTTGCTCATTACTCCCCAAAAATGAAGCTATCCCCAACCCCACTAACACCCCTCCCCTCTCCTCAGCATCGACCTCCCACCCAGCACAATCGCACAACCCCTATCCGTCTCAAAATCCTCCGCCTCCAACGGGATCTTCACGAGCGAACTATCCAACACGAGGCGCGGAGCAACGAACAAGAAGCGGAAGCGCAAAGAGACGGACGATGATACGCCAAAGGCTTTCCAGCGCTTGATGGCGTTCGCGCAGGGGAAGAGATTGCCGAAGGGGTTGGATGATGGGGTGAGGCTTACGAAGACGGAGGAGAAGAAGAGGAGGAAGATTGCCGCTGCTGCGGCGAGAGCTGAAGCGGGAGGTGGTGAGGATGGGGAGGGGGACGAGGGGCAGGCACATGCTGAGATTGTTGTGGAGAAGAAACCACAAGAGATCGATATGCCTACGATCCGGCCAGGTGAACGAATGTCCGATTTCTCAGCTCGGGTGGACGCGGCGTTACCGGTTGCGGGATTGATCAATAAGAGTGTGAGGAGTGGGAAGGATCCGCTTGGGTTGAAGGTCGGGCGCACCAAGACGGAGAAGAGGATGCATAGGATGTATGATGAGTGGAGGGCTGAGGAGGCGAGGATACAGGAGAAGAGGCAGGAGGCGATGGAGATTGCGGAGGAGGAAGAGGAGGATGAGGATGGGCAGGTTAGGTGGAAGGAACCTGCTGCCAATGGGGTTTCTAGTTCGGGAAATGGGAAGAAGAAGAAGAAGGGCAAGGGAAAGAAGAAGATCCTGGGCGAGATTGATGACGGTGAGGATGATCCGTGGGCTAATGTGGGAAAGAGTCGGGGTGAGGTTAAGGCGGGGCTGAATGATGTTGTGCTTGCGCCACCGACGTTCACGAAACCTCCAAGGGAGAAGTTTAAGGTTAGGGGGGCTAGGGTTGAGGTTGAGGATGTCCCGAAGAAGAGCGGAAGTTTGAGGCGGAGGGAGGAGTTGGGTGGTGTTAGGAGGGAGGTTGTGCAGGGGTATAGGGATATGATGGCTAGGAAGGGAAAGGAGGTTGTTAAGGAGGATGAGGAGTGACGTTAGAGGGGTAGAAGTGTTGAGACGTGTATATATGAAGGTCGAGTGGCACCTGCATATAATCTGATTTGCACCAATAGAGCTCCGAGTCTCAAGACAATTGAACGAGGGTGTTCATAAAGACCGCCTGCAAAGATAACGCTTGGTACCTCGACCGCGCAACTTCCGATCAATTTCTCTTGCCCATTTCATCTTGCTCACCATCTCCTGCGTAGCGACGCTTCTCTGGCTGTTTGCACATTCTAGCTGCGACCTGCCAGCTTCCCAGCCTAGCCGTCTACCATCATTTCGCGCTTTGAATTTCCGCCTTTCCATTCCTTCCTCTTTTTCTTCCTCTCGCCTTTCCTCTTTTGTTTCGCACCCAACTCTCAAATCTTTGCAGCTACGGCGTGACTATGTTGGTCTGCTTACCGTCTTGCTGACGTGCAACTACAGTAGCTCGTAGCTCGCTTCGTGTTGTTGTGACTCAAGCGAGGCCGGAGAGTCCGCGGAGACTGGAGGGGGCGAGTGCTTAATGGGATCTTTGGACGGGGGAGGAAATGAGGAGGGGATTTAAGTATCGGGTTTTCTGCTTGAACGGAGATGATTTCGACAACAATCTCTTCAACTCAGCTAGTATTCTGTATTTCGTCCTTCAAAACTGGAATACTTGGACTCGAAACTGTTTCCGCTGGGAAGATTTAAGCGAGACTCATCAAACATCCCAGCTAATACTTCACGAGAACAACACACACCACATACCCTTAAACACGAACTCAAACAATCTCACCACCACCTCAAAAATGTCCCCTCCAGCCATCACCACCCCGTCTCCCCGAGTCCTAATAATAGGCCTCGGTATCTCCGGCCCTCTGCTCGCCCTCCTCCTCCACGCAAAAGGCTACACGCCCACCATCCTCGAGAAAGTGTCACACCTAGGCGACGCGGGCGCATCAATGATGCTCTTTCCCAACGGTTTGAAAGCTATCAGTTCAATCTCTCTTGATCTAGCTGAGGAGATAACGAGATTGTCGGCTGATTTGGAGATATTGGTTGATATAAACAGCAATGGAGATGTCATTGGCGGGAGTGAGTTACCGAGAGGGTGGAAAGAGGAGTGGGGAATGCCTGGTGTGGGGGTTAGGAGGACGGAGTTAAATTTGTTGTTGAGAGAACGGGTTCTGCAGGCGGGTATTGAGGTGGTTGAGGGGTGGAAGTTAAGTGATATCGTGTGTGATGCTGATAAGACCGTGACGGCTATTTCGACGACGGGGGCGAGGAGGACGGGTGAATTTCTCGTGGGATGCGATGGGATACATTCTAAGACTAGAGAGGTGGTTTTGAGGAGTCATGGTGTTAATGAGGTGAAGGAGCCGGTGTTTACAGGACTGATCCAGACGGCGGGGATGAGTCCTACACCGGAGGGATTGAGGGGTGTAGCTGGGATGCGGAACTGGTATGGGCCTGATACGCATGTTATCGCATATCCGGTGTCTGAGAAGCCGCATACCACGTCTTGGGCTATTACGACGCGCTCTGAGACGGAGGAGATCGAGACATGGAAGGCATTATCTCCATCCGCTTTAGCGGGCGTGAGGAATGAACTTCTGCGAAGATTCGAAGGTTGGGATGAAAATATGAGGGAAATGATTGGGAATGCGGAGAGAGTGATTAGGTATGGGCTTTTTGATAGGGGGCAGCTGGAGGGGAGGTTCTGGGTTGGGAATGAGGAGGTAGGCATGGGGAGGTGTGTCTTGATTGGAGATGCGGCGCATCCGACGAGTCCGCATTTGGGACAGGGTGGGAACCAGGCTGCGGAGGATGCGTATTGGCTTGCTAGGTTGTTGCCGGATGTTAGAGGATGTGATGGGGGAAAGCTTGAGGGAGAAGTTCTAAGGGAGGCCTTTGTGAAGTTTGCAAGAGGGAGGGAGGTGAGGACTGGTGTCCTCGTGAGAGGAGCGAGGGCGGTGGGAGAGAGGAGGGTTGTGAGTAAAGAGGAGTGTCGCGAGAGAGATGAGATGTTGAGAAAGGGTTGGGAGGATCATGAGGCTGTCGAAGAGAAGTGGAAGGGATTGTTGAGGGAGCCCTTTCTGATGTGAGAAGATGAGCCGAGGGAAGTGACGTTCTGTGTATTCACATGAATTCAAAGGAGTTCGTACTAGGCTCGACTAGTCAGCACATTATACTACCCTTGCTTTGATTCCTTTTTCTGGCACATGTTCCAAAGAATCTATTCCCAGGACTCCTCCTTTCTGGAAAGGAATACGGAAAAGGGAAACGAGAAAGAATATAGCCATAGACCCAGCACAAGGCTTGTCGTAGATGACTCCATAGTAGTAAAATTAGCACCAAATCGTCCTGATTATCCAAGTTTTCTTTCTCTCTTACAAAGCCGGATTAATAATGGTCAGCTCGTAGGGTGTTGAACCACTGAGGAGTCCGCCAGATTCACCGTCACATCGGAACATTTTGTCATTCAAGCTGTAATACCTAGGTTGATGTGATTTGCTACGGTTGTTGCGAGCTTTAGGATCTGCGAGAGGATTAGAATTGCTGAGGGAAACCTGTAGCCATGTGTGTTCGATTCCTTATCCTTGGATGTATTTCTAAATCAATCTTATTGGTATCGCCAGCCCAAACCGCCCATTTTCTATTTTACTGCGATTTAAACCTTAGGAAGCTTTGGACTGTCTTACAAGAGTAAATATTCAACGCAGAGATACATCTCTTTGGCAAGGTTTTGACAGCTTGTGCTTCGTTCTTGGGACGACAGATAGGAATTTTCGGGTCTTTCATCGAAGGCTAGAATAGATAAGCTTAGAAAACTGGATAGAATTCAATACTAAATGATAAATTGCTGGGATTACTCTGTTCCTGTAGTTACAGTCAAGTATTCAGGAGGTGTAGTTGCCAACTAGTAGATCAAGTAGTATTATTCGGGCGTAGAGATTAAAGAGAGGAAGAGCCTCTGCTAGCTAATACATGCTCTAAGCGAGCTAGTATCCACATGAATGGAGCAACATAAATAATGCAGGGCAAGTGAGCCTTCCCCATTCAATTATCTCGTCGAACGGCGTGTTAAGAGACCCTTCAGAGTAGTGAAACTAGTTTGTTGAGATTTAGGCGAGCGAAAATCATCAAACAACCTGCCTAGAACGCAACCATCGTTAAGCATGTGTTTGAAGCATGAGTTGATAACACAAGTAAGATGGAAATCCAGAAGTTTGCGGCTTTCATCGCTTTCTACCTGCATATACCTGCGTCGGGAAAACCACGTAAAATCCTGTCACGTGAGAATAACGCAATAAATCTGCTAGTCATTTCAACCTCTGGTCTTCAAAAATGGAGATATGAAACAATAGTGCTATCAACAAATAATACTATAGAATGTTCATGAAGTTATGAAACGAAGACATCTGGGAACAGCTCGTCAACATCCGCGTGGTGTGGCGTTTCCATCTGTGTAGTCATCAGCCACAAATAAGCGCCAGGTGTTCATCGCTCCTTCAACGTAATTCTCCAATCAAGCAGTCCATAAATTCGGGCAACATTGCCCAAACCACTGATATGGAGACATCTTTCCAATACGTGCCTTTAAAGGAGGATGAGGACGAGATACGTCTCATCACTATTTTGCCATATGTTGGAAAGCTGTCACACGTCGAGTGTTCCATCGAAACAGTCTCGTTGAAGGGGATTACCACTCAGTTCAATGAGTTTCTGAATACTTCAGGCTCTATGGGCAGGAAGCAGTCTCTTGAATGGGAGGACCTGACTCGTGGGGTTGAGACAAAAGAGATGGCCCATGACAAGCACAATTGCAGTCATTCAAGCCACCGTTTCACTTGGGGAGACTATGCAGCACTCTCGTACGTCTGGGGTGGTGCTAATGATACGGTTGCTATCAAGCTGAACGGTCAAGAGATTGACGTCCAGCGGAATCTGGAGGGCGCATTGCGCGTATTGAGTTCCCGAGCTGAGTTCCATGGCCAGTATCGACTATGGGTCGATGCGCTTTCTATCAACCAAAACGACTCGGTGGAAAAGTCGACGCAGATCAAGAAAATGAGGACGATATATGGAAATGCTCGAGCAGTTATTGGGTGGCTCGGACCTGAAGGCAGCGAGAGTGGCAAAGCGATTGATCTGATAGACCACCTGAGTATTTCATGGTCCAAAGGGTTTGGGAAAGAATTGGAAAATAGATTGCGACAGGACCCAGAGTACTTGGGACTTGGAAACTGGCTGGCATTGCACGAATTGATGACTAGGGAGTATTGGGCTCGCTTATGGATCATCCAAGAGATAGTTCTGGGTTCATTCTCTGCTGTCCTGTATTGTGGCAACAGGTGTGTTGAATGGACGAGATTTTGTCAGGCGATTGGGTTCTTATTTGAGTATTTATGGACTGCCAAGGATATGATTCTAGCTCACGAGGTGCAAACGCTTTACCCAACTCAACACGAGTCCGTAGCCTGGAGTACGACGAGCCTACATCTAGTTTTCCGGGATCTATGGATGCTCAGTTATAACGAAGCGAAGGGTGGGGACGATCACTTGAGCTTTGGACAGCTGCTTGATCTCGCTAATTCTGGAGGCTCGAAGGATCCGAGAGATAAAGTGTACGGACTAGTTGGAATGATGGACCCGTTGGTGGCTCGAAACGTTGTGCCCAATTATTCACTTCTTCCTGGTAACGTTTATGCCGCTATCGCAAGAACATACATCATTGCTCATGGTAACTTGGAGGCGATTCGGGAGGGAAACCCATGGGGGGAACTGAAATCACCTTCCTGGGCCGCAGATTGGACTTGGGCTAGCAGGATACGACATGGGAGGGTAACAGCTAATATTTGGGGTCCTTTCTGGGGACCGAAGGGCGAGCCGCCAAGTAACAAGCTTGGACTACCATATTGTGCTAGTGGAGATGTCAAAATGCAAGTTCGGTTTTCTGATGATGGAATTTATCTCGGGTGTCAGGGTTTCATTGTAGATGAGGTAAATGGTCTCTCGGCCAGGGAAGATGGCTATTTCGCATGGGCATCGAGTACAATCCATCAATCAATATCGAATAGATGTGCGTATGAAGGAATTGAAGGTATTTCCGAGGCGCTATACAAGACACTCGTTCTTGATCGGGTATCAGAGGACCAGAGAGCGAATGCAAAGCATTCGGCAATCCTGAACATGCCAACAGAGTTTTCACACGCTCAATACCAGTTTGAGAGTCTTGGCTGGTCGTGGCTGGCCAACCAAAGAGGGTACTATTTCCGATGGAGTGAGTGGAGGAAAGCAAATCGAGGGTTCTTGATATTTGGGAAGCCTCTCGACTGTTACCTTTCTGAGACCATTCCCGAAGGTTCCAGCGAGTATGACTACACCGAAGCTTACAGCTGCAATAATCGAACAAGTCAAGGGAGGCGATTTATTACAACTACGAATGGATATATGGGTTGGGGACCTGACAACATGTTTGGTTCTGAAATTGACCAAATCCAGCCTGGCGACAAGATTGCCATCATTTTTGGTTGCAGCACACCTATCCTCATTAGACAGCTTGGAGAAGTCTACCAGGTTTTAGGAGAGGCTTATGTTCACGGGTTGATGGATGGAGAGGGTCTTCACTTCCTAGAGTCAGGACAAAGCCAAGTGCAACAATTCATATTTTGTTGAAGTTGGTGAGAGCCATGCCGTGTTACGCTTTCCCTCATTCTTCTCCCCCCTTGAACTTGTAGTGGACTATTGTCACTTCAAAGGCCTTCATCGGAAATACATCGTTCAAAAAGGGAGACCTTTGACAACTGCTGAGTCGTGAGTACAAGGAAGAATATGCTTTCGCCAGACGGAGCCTTAAATACTTCTTACTCCTAGGTCTCATCAGTTGTCATTCGTTGTGGAAGTTAGAAAGGATTTTGGAAAGCTAGGTACCAATCATTTATCTGGATCTCAACCCTGGCTGAATTAAGCAAGGCTTTGTGAAGGCTTTGGCGGAGGGCGAGAGGGTGGTTGACAGGTACACGTCTCACAGCCACAGTTGCAATCGACGAGAGGAAAGTCAAGCGTGGAGTGGCCTATCGACGGATATGTTGATATATGTTGAGCTGTCTCCCTAGGGCGTGGGGGAGGTTTCGTGTCCAGATTGTAGCAATAGTCGCACTTATGGTGATTGGAATCTGGACAGTCATCGCCGGCCCATTCGCTATTGACCTCTTGAGAACACTGGCAGCATTTCCACCAAGTAGTAGGCCAGGGCATCACTTCAGACTGAGTCGTGAGTCAGTAGTCGAATTTGGAGGGAATGGTGGAGTGCCTTGTGGGAAGAGAAGGACAATTACAGAAAGAAAAGAGTCAATTTCTGTCTAATTAATCAGCTCTCTTGTAAACCGCAGCCTTGTTTTGTCAGGCTCCCGTTCAAAAGTTTCTGACGAACTCGCTCTGTCTCTCGCACACCACAGCCTCATTGACCTGCAGATGCAGCCGAATGATAATCTGACACGACACTCGTGCATCACGCCCGACTCGCTTGCAATCTCTTGCAGCTGTGAACTATTTGGATGCCACAAGAATCGCATTTGATGGCAATTTTGTATGCATGCTATACTATTTCCCTCATGTGCTTCGGGTCACAAGGGTTTTGCACCTTTCCAAATGGCAGAAGTTGTATTTAGAGTAGTATGCAGCGGATTTGCGGTAGCTTCATTGGCCATTCAACTTTTGTAGCAATCGCAGAAGCTGCACACCTTCTTTGATACCTTGGGAAAGTCATCAGCAAACGTTGAGCGGATCCAAGACCATTTGCAGCTGATACAAATAATAACAGCCGATATAAATGATACTTGTAGCGAGCACCCCAGTCTAAAGCACGGAGATGCCGTTGTTAAAAGCATTGCGCTTTGCACCAAAAGTATTTGCAAGCTACAAGACCTAACGGCTGTTCTAGGACTGCCAAAAAGTCCAGGCAGGTTTCAGACAAATGGGCAAAAGTCAAATCGACTTTGGGGGAACGGAAGCTTTAGAAGTTTGAGAAATAACTGAGGGGAGGTGTGATGACGCTCTTACTTGCTCCTCAACCATTTTTCGGGAGTAGAACAGTTCGAAGGAAATACGTGCAATTCTGACTATTCTTACATGGCAACGAGCACTTTCTAAAGCTCATTTGGAACGACGAGATATGGAAATGGATACCTGCGAGAAAGCGCGTGGTGTATAAATTTAGAGAAATAACCAATGAACTTGAGATCTGGGTGGAGGATTTCGATCCTTAATTGGTTTCGGCATGGAAGTACGACTTGGACATTTTAGGCTTGATGTCACCCCGAGAAAGCCTGGTTCGTTGTCGAGATATGAATGCTAAAGATGACACGAATATTGAGAAGCTCATCGAGGAGGAGATAGGAAGTGCTGTGGAACAGTTGGCGCTGTTGAAGGGAAATACAGAACCTAGTACTTTGTACCCTCTCACGCCGATACAGCTCTTCGCCATCATTTTGGGGGTTTGCTGCTTGAACTGCGCCATGTACATCATCTCCATATGAAATCGTAAGAGAAGGACAAATGTAGGAATCTGCTCGCTCCAAGAGCAATATCTAAGTATTCTGTTCCACGTCTCGCGAAAGTCAGAAAGTAAACAAAACACTCTCGTCATCAGCGCGTCCAAACTCTGCCCGCTGTATCCGCATTGCTATTCTTGACCCAACACACAGACGCACCACTTTCCAATTCATCTGGTCCAACTTTCCTTCCTTGCGGCGATTTATAATTACGATCTATACAAGTAAACAATCCTCGAACTAGCCCGGCTTTGATTATAGGTGGGAACAATGCCGAGCCCCAATTGAACACCCGGCTTAAAGCTTCTTACCGATGTGTATCGGCAGGGAGGCGAGGGCGGTGGTTGAAGTTGGTTTAATATCTGCCTTTTGTTTCTTTTTCAATTGTGGATTAAGTTCAACCTTTTTGCTTGTTTTAAAAGAGAGGAGGGAGCTTTGTTTTGTAGGAACCGTTGTGTCAAGGGTTTTAGGAATTATTGGAAGGTTGATTTCGAAATCTGATCAGAATGGCGGATGAAATTGGTACGTGTCGGGATCATGGAGAACCAAGACCTTCTTTATATGGAACTGTGCAGATGAGTAATAACCAAGCTAAGGATGGGTATCCAACACTGTTGAATCCAAAACAACTACACTGCTCTCCTCATCCTGCGCATGCTGCAGAGCGTCGGTTCATCCAGGACAGTTTTCGCGAATGGGGTAGTGAGGGATATCAACACCTCTTCCGAGTGGGGGACGTATGGTTGACAGAGAAGAACGTCTTGTCTAAAAGTAGCTTTGTGATCTTGGCGACAGCGAGAGACCGGAGAGAAAAAAGAGAACTACAATGTAGTTTGAGCAAAAGCTTCTACACTATACCCCACAAGCAAAAACTAATATTTTGCTCGAGAGGATGCACAGAAGACGAAATGAACATTGCTCACGTGACAGTCCTCCACGCCATTTCTCAACCCTCCTTTGAAGCTTCGTGCAGACGACATGAAGTCTTATGCAGAATGACTCTACCAGAGAAATAAGAATGGATAAGACATGAGAATGATGTATCGTGATTGAAGAACTCTCTTCCTCGTGACTGCACAGTGAACGGAGTAGTGAGAACTTGCCGCTGGCTGAGAGTTGAATGCGAGATTTACTGATAGGAAAGAAGGCCTGATAGCATAGACGCTTGAGATATATGTAGATTTGTCCACGCATCCGAAAGCAAGAATTCACTTGCTCATTCGTTTTCGCTGCGAGGCTTGAGTCCAGAGGTCAGGCGGCCGCTAGCTTATCCCACGTGATTGGCCACACAAGCGAGCTCGACGACATTTTGCAGTTCGGTCGGCATCTTCATGACCCCGCCATCTTCCCAAAAAAATATCGAGTCCCGCAACGAATTCTAACAACAGTCACGACGTCGCGCCATCCGATAACAATACCTCCTACGCATTTGCGCCATCTCTCACGCCCTCAAGAATGAACAAGAAACAATCATCGTCATGTCTGATAATCCCGATCCGGTGATTGGGTGGGTGTTGGGGGAGCTGCGCAAGGCCGCGAATGAAGGTGAGTTCGATATTCTTTTTGGTCCGCTCCAGCACTTTCCAGCTTGGTTGCATGGAGTGGAGAAGAGTGCAGAAGCGCGCGCGCGCCATTGGAAAGAGTATGTTTGATGGCGAATCGTCGGAGGCATGCACGTAGAGCTGTGTGGTTCTGGTTCAGCGGTCATCCATTCTCCCTCATGTGCGTGCATTGTGAGGGCGGGGTGGAGTCATCTCACGTGATGTTATCAAAGTGGATATGCTCGACTGAGTTTTGGGACTTTCTGGGCAAAGGGGAGAAGGAAGAACTCCCAAGCGATTTGTGCTTCTTGAATTGGGATACTGCACTCCTTGTCGACCTGCTAGGTGCAGGAACACTGCGGCGGCTATGTCGTCAAGGCACCATCCTCCGAGGTCTTGACCATGAGCTAACGATTATGACCAGGAATATCCGTCACAGAACTCTCCAAGCTACTCGACGACTCATTCATACCCGACCCAGATGCAAAGAACGCCACATGGAAGATTCTCATGAACAGAAACGATGTCCGATTCGCCGATGAATCAAAGTCACCATTACAAGCCCTTTCGTTGACAGACCTGTTGGGTGTAGGCCAGGGCGATGTAAGAATTCAATTGGTACAAGAGAGTGGCCGTCAAGTTGCAAAACCTAGAGGAAATTTGGTTACATCAATCGAATCCGATCCACATGTTGTGGTTGGTGGCATGAGAAAGCAACCTGAGAATGGTTCATCTGGCAGAACAGAGCAGCAAATGGATTCGCCGTCACAACCAGCTCCCAGGCGAAGAGGCCGCCCTCCAAAGCCAAAGAAAGCTGCAGTTACTTCTAGTCCATTGCAGTCCCAAGAACATCCACCCGCCACCCCTACACCCGTTGCCTCCACACCCCGTGAAACTCGGCGTCAATCGCAAGCTCTCATCCCTTCCAACCAGACGACAAGCCAGCTGGGTACAACATCCATCGATTGTGACACCATAGTCGTGAAGCCAATAGCAGAGAATGAGAACGAACCCACATCCGATCTAGAACAAGTGGATACAGTTAAACCCACTACTCCGAACGCCACCAATGCCTTGCTGGGGGAAGCTTCTACACCACTCAACTCCGAACCAGCTCTTCCTATTCATCCAAACATCTTACCGGACACAGCCAATGGAGATACACCATCCATATCCAAATCGACTCTTCCTATTCATGAAACCTCCTCGCTGGATACGACCAATGGGATTGCACGAAACGATTCCCCCACCGACTCTGTCGCTGCCTCACTACCCACTTTACACTCTCTCCCGCAAGTCACGGCTCCTCTCGATCAACTAAATATCCGAGATACTAATCCAGCAGAGTCAACGCCACAACTTTCTAGCCTAGAGGACCATGTTGAAGCCGCAAAGTTAAAAACTCAACGCCGCTCTAGCAGTCGATTCAATGCTGGGGAATTGCTGCCCGAGGCAACATTTACATCACAGGCTGACATGGATTGGGAAGATGGCAAGAATGGTGTTTATATTAACCCACGTGGTATAAAGATTAAGAAGGCACCAGGAATGAAGAAGAAGAAGCACTCTACTCTTGTAGTGTTCAGATCAACGAAGCTGAAGGATCCCGAACGTCTCGCCAATGGCAAAGATACCTGGAGAGAACGCATTATGCCGATTGTCGCTCAGGCACGAGTTGCATTCGACGACGATGCTGTTGAGGAGGGCTTGATACCCAAGCTCAACAAAAAGCGCAAGGCAGATGCTCAATCAGACTCCATACCAAAGCAGAAGGCAGCAAAGAAGCGAGCTGCTGGCCCGGACGAAGCTGACCGCTCGCTCGCTCAAGGATGGGGAGAAGCATATCCTGAAGACAACTACGATAGCGATTACTCTGGCATCTCGATTCTTGAAGCAGACGTCCCCCCTGAGCCAGCAAATCCCAATAGCTGGTCTTCATCCTGGACACGAGAAGGTGCCGAACAGGCAAAGTTGAATGCTGATCAATTCGGCTCCTACTACGAAGATCGTGCAAGCTCTTTTACTCCGTCGGATTCTCAGACTCCCTGGGGATCCCCGGCTCCTCCATACTTTGGGGATGCTGTCATGTCACCTACGGTGGAAGATTCGGGCATATCCTCAACGGCACAGCGTGCTTCGCTGCCGCCTTTCACAGATATAATAACTTCCGCGTCCAATGGTAGCCGTCCGAATATCTTTACGCCCATTAAGAAGCCCTCCATCAGTGATATGGACCTTGGTACATCTCCAGCGGTTACGTACAAGAGTCCTTACGCCCTTCTCGAGCGCGAACCAAGCCTCTCGAGACTCCCAGCAAACGATCAATCGAGACAACCCAGCGTTCCTTTGTCACAAGCCTCCAAAGAAAATATTGATGGCAATGCTCAGTTGCAGAATGGAACATTCCCTTCTTTCAGTAGCTCTACAGAACAGATCATCACTTTGCCGTCATCCGCCGCTCGTCAACTACAATCCCCTTTTAGAAGTGCACAACATGTCCTGGCGCTCAACTCCTTGCAATTGGGCCAAAATGTGTCCACATATAAATCCCCATACGGTGCACCACCAGCAACTAGGACAGCTAGCCAGGCCGAGAGTCCGTTTGTGCTTGGTCAGCAGCACCCTAAACTCTCGTCGCGTTCCCAACAACATCGGATAAATGAAGCCTTGAGCTCTTCTCCAGTCCGACCTGCGGTAAAAAATTCAGTCAATGAACCTAAAGGCCTTGGCGGGCCGATCTCTCAGTCTACGGAAGCCCCGGTCGTTATGATGGATGCAACTCCAGACCGAGGTGTCGTCAGCCCTGTTGATTATGCCACCCAGACAGAGGAGTTTCTAAGCTTTATGGACAAGAATCTCTCGACAACAAGCAGTGGTACTCAAGGAAAAAGTCGAGGTCGAGGTAAATCATCAGCTCGGGGGGCAGGTCGTGGAAGAGGAATCCGTCGAGGCGTTCGGGGAGGTGCTCGAGGCGGAGCGCGGACGACGAGCACGACACCTTTTACGACTCTACCCGATCAAGTTACTGTTCAAGAACAAGGCTTCATTGATCCTGCACTTTCAAGTCCTGCAACTCATGACGTTCAAACGCCAGAGTCCTCTCAGGCACCTGCCAACAACGTTTTTCTCTCCGGTCCGCCAGCACAAGGACCAGAGAAGGTCAATGGCAATGCCTCAGGAGCCCTGGCTAGACTACGAGCAGCAGCTATGAATGGACCATATTCAGTCGACCCAAAAGTCGTTTTCCCTGGGCACGCACTGGCCGATCAAGCTCCTAATGTGTCAATGACTGACTTTGGAAATGCAATTCCAGCTATTCCTGGTGAGCCTACAGACCTGTCAGTTGTCAATAGTATAGGAGATCTCCTGGATCAGACACATGGCCCCGGTTCAGATACAGGCGTAGACGCCGACTTCAACATGTTGGGCACCCAAGTTACGCCGTCGCAGCCGAGCACTCGAGAACCTCGAAGTACAAAGTCAAAAGTAAAGCCTGCACCAAAGACTCCGAGAGCCAGACTCGACCCAGAGGAAAAGTTGAGAGCCCGGATAGCAGAAGCAGAGGTGGTACAAGTCCCAGACGGAGCGACTCGGTTATCCTGCATCTACAAAGAGCTTGTTGGCAATATGATCCTGTCTAGGGACCAAACAATCTTGGAATTTTATGCCTTGACTCAGCATCCGCCGGAGATGCCTATGGTCTGTATGAAGGTTTCCAAGATAATTGGCAACCCGATCATGTCAGTCAAAGGCTCATTCCCTATGGAATTGCATGTCAAGTCATCGAACGATGAGAACAAGAAGAAGGGTTATCGCTTCACTTATGCCGCTTCCGAGTCAGGCTCAGCTGCTGCACAAAGCATGCGAACAAAGATTGTCACGGCCATGATCGCATCCGAATTTATGGCTGGTGACTATGCCACTGTTGCAGAGGCTCAGGCCGCGAAAGTCCGACCTTACCTGTGCGAGCTTTGTGGCGACCGCTTCAAAAACTCAAATGGGTTAGAATATCATCTTACCAAGGCTAGGTCTAAGTGTAACCCTAACTGGGACCCAGGCGCCGACACAGGGAAGAGACCGTACAGAAAAAAGAACCACAAAAAGGCCAGAGCCACTTCTCGTGAAGGAACCCCACGAACCCCCCGAAAGACGGCTGTGGCAAGAAAAGAGGATACCCCCGAAGATGATGACGGCCTGGCAGGATCCTCTACTAGCGAAGATGAACCTGTTCTCATACCTCGTTCGGCGAGAAAGGTTACAGTAGATAGAGTCTACGACTCGGATGGCTCAGAAGCACCTCGTTCAGCACGTCCCGCTAGAAAACCAAAGCGCGTTGAAGACGAAGATGTGGATGCGGATGGTGCCAGTGACGATTCAATCTTTGCCTGGGCACGCAATAATTCCACCACTGGATACAGAGCAGCTACGACACGACGGTCTGCCAGTAGGGACGCGTCGCAAACACCTCGGCCACCGCGTTCAGCAAGAAAGGCAAAATCAATCAATGTTGAAGAAGATGCAGATGGGGAGAGCGACACATCTCTTGTGGCATGGTTCGAGAAGCATGGCAAAATTGCGTCCAAGGCTCCAGAGGCACCCAAGCCTGCGAAGACATACAAAGCCTTGCATCGGGAAGCTGAAGTTGCCGATCGGATCGTCAGAGAATTTGCTGATAGGATTCGGAATGGTGAGGAGGAAATTTTTGGCGTTGCCATTACTCCTACCTCCCAGCTGGCGACTGCCAACGATATTGCAACCGACATGACCTGCAAGGAATTGAATAGTGAGTGGTACGAAGAGGTTGTGACCAATTTAGTCGAGAGAAATGAGGGAATGTTCCCGGCGGAGAGAAGTGTCTGGTTCGCCAGTGTGGCCATCTGGTTGAAGCAACAGCCCATTACAGCAGTTCTACCAGAATCTAAACTCTGTGCCAAGGCTGTGGATGATCTCGTCGAGTCCAAAAAATTTACCAGAGTAGAATTCGACTTCAAGGACCGAAATCGGAACCCTCGAGCTATCAGCCGCAGCATTCTTACGACCAAGGGGCTTGACATGACAAGCGAACGCGCTGATCTGATCAAGGAACTGGTTCAAGAGACCCATCCCAAGTCATATGTTCCCTCGCAATTAGCACCCCCACCCTCCGTGCTCGAGAAGTTGCAAGCGGTTGTTGCCCGTTTACTCCCAAGCTTGAATGTTACAGCTGATACCCAGGAGGAAGAGGAAGACACTTCTCCTGTTCCTGATTTTGACGATGATTCCGATGAGGATGACTTCGATATGGACGATGAAGCTGCCGAGGTTGAAAGCCTAGACAGTGAAAGCAACAAAGATCTTGACGAAGAAGATGATCCAGTCTCGGCACTGTCCGGTGCTAAGACTTCAAAGAAGCGAGACCGTGCGTCGAATGGTGTCTTACGAAGAGTACGCAAGGCAGGACACAACGCCAAAATCTCTGAGGGTGTACGGCGACGTTTCGACCTCATCAGAGCCGGCGGCGAGAATCCCTACCCATGGAACCTCAAGGCGAAGGCGAGAAATACTCTTACGGCCACAGAGCGAGTCAAGCGCAATGAGGAGAAGAGAATGCGTGATAAGGAACTTGTAGCCACGAAGCAACGATGTTGGGATCACGCTCCGGCATTCATGCCAAATACCGAAACTGGTGCCTGGGATCAAACTCCGGTTATATTACAAGTCGCTCGGATGACCAGTGGGCAATCCGGAAGTCATTCGACTAGAACCAGATACGCCAGACAACAGCGTCTTCCAGAGCCCATTACCTTCATGCAAGCCCCAGACGGTGCATGGTCCGTCAGACCGTTTGGCCACGGAGTCAAACCTATACATTCAAGACCAGCTCGCAGAGCGGAAGGCAATCCGAATCTCCAAAAGTACCTCGACCGTGTAGAGAATAGTCATCGTCCAATCATCTACCCTCCAATTCATAACAGAGTCCACCTTCCAGCAGTCCCATCCATACGTCTCCTTGAGGCAATGCAGTCTGGCAGACCTATTGATGAAGCCACTGGTCTTCCAAAAGTCAACCGGTCTGGTGCAAAGAAGAGAAGAGCTTCTGCTGTGTCTTATGATGATGAAGACGAACCTGCACCCAAGCGAAAGCGACGTGGTACATCGGTTCGTTTTGCCGAAGCTGATGACACTGATGAGGATACCATTCCTGTGAAAATCTCGAGGGCGACTGGTAAGCCTACACGACAGTATTCGCGCAAATTTCCAAAGCAAGTTTTCGTGTCGAATATGAATGATCCAAAGATATCTGGAGAGCCAACTCGGATCTTGCCATCCAGGAAAGCCGGAAGAAAGCCAAAATTCTCCGAGGTTGACATCTTGAACTTCTACGAGCCGAAGAAGTTGACGGGCGGTGCTCCGGATAACCCAGGCTTGAATACTTTGCCAGCACTGTTTGGATTGAGTGGGCCAAATGCTGAGGGTAACTTCGATTACATGCCAGATTACAGCCACCTTGTTTTCATTGCGGCTTCTCCTATTGACGAGGACCAAGAACCAGGTCTTAGTTCATGGACTGTCAACAGGCTAGATGTTTATCACCCAGCAGATTATGACTTCAGATGGGATGATGGCACTGCCTTTACCGTGGAGAGTCTTCCATACTCCGATCTCAAAGAGGATAATGGATGGATTTCAACGTACGATACCAATCCAGAGGTATTGGATCTAAATTCGGATATGGAGGTTGAGGTATTGGAGGAGCCTAGGCCCAAGCGCCAACGAAAGACTCCCTTACAGCGCAAGCAAGCCAGAGCCGAGAAGTATAGCTATGTCCGACAACACACGGCTCTGCCACAGGACTTTGTCGATCTCTTCGATGATCCTGCAGCTGCTGGAAAGTTCTTCGGTGTTGAGATCGGTGTTCCCAACGAGTCGACTTTGAAGCGATCAAGAAATCTGGGTAGTAACGTTATGCTCCCAGAGATGGAGAGTCGCTTCTCAGTCGCTTGCATGGTCATTCGAGTTTTGACCGGCGGTCTCGATCTTCAAGTCGACTGGGTTCTAGTCGCACAGATGTTCCCAGATTATTCCCTCAATTTCCTCAAGAAATTCTGGAATGGCATCCTCACACGAAAGAAGTCTGCTATTCTCAAGTTGGAAGATGATTTCCGAGATAAATTCTTGGCTGCGTACCAGGCTGACGAGATACCACGGATCGATTACGAGCACCTGACTGATTACCCATGGGGCGATCTCGTTGATTGGGTCATGACGAACACCAACTCCTCCCTCAGTAGCAAAACTATCCTGCTTCCGCCGACGCGAGAAGAGGTGGCCGAGGAATTTGAGCTCCGAGAAACAGGCGACGATGGCTTTCCCTGGAGAGAAAACTACTTCAGTGTCACAACTGCAGTCTATAAGCGCGTTATGGCTTCATCAGCAGTCCCTCACTCTATCCCCCTCCAACCACGTAAGCGCCGCCACGTAGAAGATATCGACGATTTCACCGTAGCCAGATCTTGGGTCCGTGTCGCAGCCATCACGCCAAACGATGATTGGGATACACAACTCGCTAAGGCGAAGATGAGCTCATTCAGCAAATCAATGCTGGCAAACGTACTCAACAGCCTCGTCACGCAAAAGGTCGTCAAGAAGCGCGCCCTCAACAAAGCCAAGAACGGCCGCGTTTACGAGATCCACGATACCTGGTCCGTCACCTTACGTCGTCACATGAAAGAAGCGCAGTTCGTCGAAGCAGTCACATTCAAGCGGTGGATGGACGCGCAGTTCCGCTCAGGCATGCAATGCATCAAAGCCGACTACTTCGCGAATGAAGGAACAATCGTGTGTCTCACATCCCTACAAGCACACGGCCGCATCCGCTTCCACGGCCCAAACATCCCGATGAACAAATTCGGTCTTGGAGACGGTGGGTACGAGACGAAGAAGATACCGAGAGAGAGATTGAGAATCAATATCGACATCTACCCTACCGACACCTATATCTACGACGATGCCAATTCGGTGCTCTCGAATATCATGTTCCGTGATCCACCGCGTGGGGGTGAGAGTGGCGAGATTCCAATCTGGTATGGATTAACGGAGAAGCCGATCTGGCGTATCTGGTACCGGATCCTCGCTGCGGTGGGACAGGTCGTTGCGTTTAGATCGGGCATTACAGTGCAGGGATTAAAAGAGAGCTTTAAGAGCACTCTCGAGGAGTGGGAGTGGAACTTATTGTTGCTCTGGGGAAGTCAGATGGGCTTGTTCCATAGCCTTGGGGAGGGTCTTGGTGCGAGTGAGGGTTGGACGGTGGGAGAGTGGTGGTGGGCTGTTATTGGGGCAGGGTTTATTGATGTTGGCGGTGAGGTTGGAGGTGATGGGGATGGAATGGGGATGGATGTTTTGATGAGTTGAGGGGAGTTGTATGATAGTAGAAGATGGGATGGGATCGGGCAATGGCGTTGTGATTTGCGTTGGCTTTTGGTCTTTGGTTTGCGACAAGCGATGGCGTTCCTGGCTGGATATCTGATAGATGGATATCTCTGGCGTCTCTACTGCTAGCTTTGATCTGGAGTTAGCTGGCTGCCGTTTTGGGCAGCTTTACAATGGCGTCTGCATGTATCAAGAAGTGCCAACAGTACACATTGATGAAAAAATAGGGTGGTGTATATTGGACACGTGTTGTACAATAGAATTTGCGAGCTGGCTGAAGCTTTGCTCATGTAGAGAAGTTTTCTATCATTTGACCAAGACCTTTTGTTGACTTATGGTGACTGGTTGATTGATGGGCGTTGAGACTATGGTTGACTTGTGCTCTTATCTAATGTTGTTTTATGCTTGCTCGATTGTCCCATTTGTCCCTTCTAGCAACGGCAATAGAAGAATTTGGTCGCGTCTCAACTCTATCAGTCGGCTGTAAGAACCCGAGATACTTCCGGGCGGGATTAAAATAGTGAACTAGATGATTCGTTAGACACATCATGAAAGTCTTCTTCACTTCATATTTATGGCATCAGATCCGCGATTCACTCCTTTTTCATATTCCACGGCAGGTGCCTGATTGCGAAGTTCATGCTAAGACGGCATCTTCGTGAATAGAAAGAAAGTCACCGGAGGCAAGAGTACGACGAACAGTCACCAATCGACCAAGAGCTTAGACAAAGTCTATTTAAGCCGTCGGATAATCTTCATTAGAATCCAGCAATCTGTTCGCCTCAATCATACTCCACAACTTCCACTGGAAGCACATCAACAAACAACACGACACACAACAAACTTTCTCTAGCTATGTCCAACCAAGACTCAAACAAGATATCCTCTAGCGCCGCCCAAGCGAAGAAATCAACCCCGTCAAGTACTGAGAAAACAAACTTCAGCAGCGGCTCACAGCTGAAGATCATGTACGAATGCAGATGTGTAAAGCACACCAAACAATGTGTGTACAGTACAAGAAAGCTATTTGGGGAAAGAATGTAACCATATGCTAGATAATGGACGTAGTACCGTATTCTGTACATGTGATAGTGGACGTGTTTAGGAATGGATTTGGTGGTTAAGAAAGGGTGTCAAAGAAAGTTGTAGTAGGGACGCATAGGAAATATATGACGGCTTTGTTGTACTAAATTACATCTAATCTAGTATTTTGTGTCCAAGCTGTGGACAGGGAGGAAAGCAACCCCTTAATTCCTGTGCCCCGGTACCCAAAATATCCAGAGTGTATGAGGCTGTGGGAGCCAACATTTGAGCGCTCTGCGCAGCCTCTAGGTGCGAGCGCGGTTATTTTCCATGATCGAGCCGTGTATCGAGAGGTGTTTAATTTGCATACTTCCTACGGCGGAGAAGTTGAGGGATATAACAAGGAAGAATATCGTGACGTATATGAAAGAGTTAAACCAAGCGGTATTTGCATACTATACAGTACAAGGATACGCCAGATAAGGTTTACTCGAGGGTTGGTGTCGACGCTGGATATGAATGTGTCGCTGTTGAGGAGTGTTTGGCCGATTCGTAGCTTTAATGGGACGCTGGCGGCGGGTTTGTTGGATGTCATAGTTGAGGAAGAGGCGTGGGTTGCGAAGACGGATAGGAGAAGTGTGATTTCGAGGGCTGCTTTGGCGACTTTGATTGGTAGGAGTGTTTTCAAAGAAGCTTTGCAAAATTGAAGTTGGGATGTCTAAGAGATCTCCATGTTGCAATCATTCCTTTGATTCTAGCTCTCGCTCGCCTAATTAATGTCAGCGGCTGCAGGCCGAGAGACCACGAAGGTCCACCACGGAGACGAGAACAGTATGTTGATAATAACTTTGAATTTTTGAGCAAATATTCCAACTCATGACTCTGTGATCTCGTCTTCTTTAGATTAGTCTGTCTATTCCGTGGTCAGATCTCCAATCACAGTTCCAGATACGGTGACACTTATGGGACGATTGTGTACAACGAAGTGATCAAGTCTGAATGGGGACAGTCGAAAACGTTCTTAGGTGAACTGTGTATCATGACTGAAAAAGCAAAGTGACCAACATGACCAAGCTATAAATCTTGCACACCGTCACCTTCATCTTCCGAAACCCTCCAACCTCTGGACTTTCAACCTAACTAACATCTCACACGTCTTGATCCGCATGAGACACCCGAGAGCCATGGCACCAAGCCCCAAGTCCACCAAATCCTCCTCCTCCAAAAAGCCTTCCAAACACGACTCCGACTCCGACGGTGAGCGACCCTCTCCATCTCGAAGAGCCAGCAGCAGTAGCAGAAAGTCAGCCTCGAGTTCCAGCACCAAGAAGTCCGACAAGAAAGAACCCAAGCCCTCCCTCCTAAAAAGCATGTTCACAAAAGACCGCTCGGAAGCCCCAGCGCTCAGCTCGCGACATTTCAAAGACGAGAGTCGGTCTGCAAGTAAGAGTTCGAAGTTGGATAGCGCGATGTTTAGGGATGAGAGTCGTGCGCCGGTGAAAGTGAAGAGTGAGAAAGTGAAGAGTGAGGTTAGAAGTGAGAAGTATAAGAGCGAGAAGAAGAAAGAGGTTAAGAAGGAGAAGAAGATCATGGAGGAGGAAGAGGAGTTTACGGAGGAGCCGGACTTTAGTGATTTTAAGAGTAAATATGAGATGCCTGAGAAGGAGGGGAAGAAGCCGGAGAAGAAACCTGAACCAAGTGCGAAGTATGAGAGTAGACCCGAACCGTCCGTGGTACCTAAGAAGTATGAGAGCAAGAAGGTTGAGAGTAAGGCTGTGAAGAGTGCTCCAAAGTTCAAGACGGTGTTCACGGATGACCGTGATGTGGCGATGGCGGAGAAGCAGACCAAGATTGCGGAGCTGAAGGGCGAGGAGCTCGAGGAGCAAGAGAAGTGGGCTCTTGAGAAGCTGAAAGCTCATGCTGGAACTTGCATTGCTGGGTTCACTTGGATCAGACATGTCATCGAAGCTGCCGGGGAGCAAAAGCGGCTTGACGGTTACCGCTGTGCTGGCGGAGCACATTTCGTCACGCATGAGATGGTGGCTAAGGGAGAGGGTGGATCAATGGGCAAAACGTCGTCGTTCATCTCGTGGCAAATAGGTCAGCGTACTGCTCTTCGTCTAGGACTCCAGCCGGCCCCAGAGTTCACGGAGGTGCGCTGGGAGCTCATAAGTGAGTCACAGGATCAAGCTGCCTTGAGCAGAAATTCGGGGGGTCTATCAGGTCTGGGGTCGTATTTCCATCCATTTGGCGGACTGACTGGCGGAAGTGGAGGATTGGGGAGCAGTCCGTTTGGGAGCAGTCCATTCGGGAACAGTTTATTCGGCGGCCTGCCGGGCGGAAATGGAGGATCGGGAAATAATCCGTTCGATAACGATCCATTCGGATACCTCAACAACAACCGGCCTCCTCCAGGAAGTCCAGCCGACAGACTGCAGTACTACAAAGGACACCGGCTAGGAGGAGGGGGAGGGTTAGGTGGTACCCAGGTCCAACCTGGAGGGTCGTCTAGATTCGGAGGTTTTGGTGGATTTGGCGGAGGTGGTCAGAACGATCTTTGAGGAGGTGATACTTATAGTAGTCGAGGTGGAGATAAAGGTATAGGTTGCTCGTGAGGCAGGGAGTATGTAGAGGTTCGTGGATAGACGGACGTTAAGTTCAATGCTTCCAGCCCAGTGTGCGGGTGAGAGACAGAGTCACTGGCAGATGTGAATAGAGAACGTGGGTAGAGAGAGCTTCGAGGAATGCAATGCATGGTTTTATCTTTTCAGTACTAGTCAGGCATTGGTTTGACTTGGTAGTCTTGGGCGTTGAGAGGAAAGCGTGGAAGGTAAGCATAGCTGCACGAGAGAGGAAGGACGAACTCGGTTCGAATGAGGTAGTATTAAGGGGTTAGTTTATGCATTGTGGTCTTCACGGATTGTCTTACTTCAGATCTTGTCGACGTTGAAGGACACGGGTCATAATGATTCCGATTCCCTTTAGAGGAATGCGTGGCGCACACGTGACGGTAGGTTCTCTAGCTGTCCACGAGTCTCATGACCAGTCACTTGACGTCCACAGGAAGACGCGGTCTCAGAATTCAAGCTGGGGCAGTTGAAAAGAATACAGAAGACAAGTTCTTGAGGACTGATCTACAGTCGAACAATTTAAATCGTTCTTTATGAGGTGGGCGAGTCAATCCGACTCTTAATACTCGAATATCCTATAGTCCACATTCAATGTAATTAACAGGCATTCTGTACCGAGCGATAAGCCCATTCGCTATCCCAGTCTGACCAGACCATTTCGAATCCCGTTCGTTACCCGTCGCTGAATTAGAGAACGCCTACCCATGCAGAATGCCCAGGAAAAAATCCCATTGTTCCCGGCCCTTCGCTCTCCAGATATCGAATTGTAATCCTTCCTTCCTTGGACTTCTCATGTACGATGCTTTTCGGCTCTTCGGCATACAAGATCTACTCGTCGAAACCAACTTCATCTCTTCCTCTCAACTATCCATAATAACCTCATTACAAGCGCCAATATCTCCTCCAAACGCATCCAAATCCAGCACCTCAATCCTCTTCATCCACGTCTCGGGCCAGAGTAGAAATACACCATGCACATCCTTCATGTGGGCCTGCCACTCCTCGTCGAAGATGGTCTCGCGGTTGTAGCACGGGACGCGGTCCTCGCCGCGGGTGACGGAGAGGGACTTGCAGAGGTCGACGATGCGGAAGCCTTCGGTGGAGGGGATGGCTGTCCAGGCGTGCTTGGTGGTTATGTGGTGTTCGCGGAGGGCTCTGAAGGGATCTGATTGGGGGTGGTGGTGGGCGATGGTTGGGGTGGATGAGTGGGGTGGGGGAAAGGGCATGGGTGTTATGGCCGGGGAGGGGGAGTGCGAGAGTGAGTGGGATGCTGTGAATGGGTTGCTGTGGGAGTAGCCTTGGAAGGGGGAGGGCGATGCGGACATGCTGTATGAGGGATAGGAAGAGCGTGTTGTGGATGCCATTGACATGAGGACCGCAGAAGGTGAGAATGAGTCCGAGTGCGTGGTGTTGCTTGAGTTGGTGGATGAGGGTGGGAGGAATGACCGTTTGTACGAGGAAATGGACATTGGGTCTGTGTCCATGGAATTGGAGTCTGAGTCGTCGGTTTGCGAGGAGAGATATGATGATGTTGAGCGTGATGGGCGGTCGAGTGGTGCGGTAGGCATTTCTCTGGTGGGTGTTAGTGCTTGCGTCTACTCTTGACTGATCCAACATCTAAGGGATGTAACTTGATGGTAGGATGAGGTGACAACTGAGAGAAACTTACAATCTCCCTCTCCCACTCGACCCTTCCGCAATACTCAGATTCAAGCCCTCGTTCTTGATATGTATGGCGACATGCTTCATGTATCAAGTCAGCTGACATTCTTCACTTCTCTTCCCTCCCCTCCGCCAATAATAGAACGGATCAACACACCTTCCTCAAATTCGCGGCAGTTTTCGTCTCCTTCTGACAGAACCCACACACGGATTCACATTTCGCTATCCGTAGCACACCAGTCGTGTTCCACGGCGGATGTACATGGCCTTTACTGCATGTTGTCGTCCCCAACGATGAGGTCTCCCTGCTGCTGGGGCGGTCGTGGTAGGTTGGGCGGCGGGAGGACGTCATGTTACCTGAGTCTCATCTGTGGTGGTGTGCACAGCGGTGACGACGATGGTGATGATATTCGTCTGGAGTGATCCAATGTTCGTTCGTATCCCTTTTTGTCTTAATACGTGGGTTGATATATAGCTGTTCTTCCGTCAATCCCCCAGTGACAGCACAACCCAACTCGAAGCAGATCCACCAAGCCGGACACCAGATACCAAACCGGAACACTCTTCTCCAGCTAAGAATATAAATAAAAATAGAAATGGAGAAAAGACCCGACACAGACAAGCCTTTCTCGATCTTCCGATGATTCGCGGGAATTAAATAGAGCTGAAGAAGTGGAAGGAAGAACCTTATTGTGTGGAGGAGGAGGGCGATTGAGAGAGAGAGAGAGAAAGAGGCTGTGAGTCTGTGAGTCTGTGAGTGTGCGAGTGTGAAGGGCGTTCGAGCAATGAAACAGGCAGAGGGGGTCTTGAAACCTTCGACTTGCACTTCGAGGTCGAGTATCTCTCAAACCAACACAACATACGACACGATATGACACTACGCACACATGGAGGAAGGAATGTGCTTCATATATACCTACTAGTAGTGTGCCACGTTCAGCTCCGGTCTAGCTGCTTTGTTCGTTCACTGGCTCGCTCATCCGTTCACTCACCGTCTCGCCGTTCATCGTCTTGATCCTTACCTGCGTCGTGTGGGCAGCGGGCAGGGTTTGAAGAACATTCCATCGCTGCTAGTTGTGGATCATACGTATCCTAGCTTGCGTGGGCGGGGGGAGGGAGAGTATGATGCAGTCAGTACTAAGGTAACCCATACTGGTGCGTGCGTTTGTTGCATGGCGTTGCAGTGCATTGCAGTGCAGTGCAGTGTAGTGCGGTTCAGTGCAGTTCGTTGCGTTGCGAGTGGAAGAGCAGAGCACAGATAGAGAGGAGAGTCAGGATGGGATGGGATGGGATGGGATGGGATGGTCCGTGGTGGGCGGTTGGGAGGGGGGATCGGGGTGGTCGGTGGTCGGTGGTCAGTGGTCGTTCCATCTGTTCCATCTCACTCGGGAAATGCTCGCGAAGTGGGGCGTCTCTGCATCCGAGAAACTGGACTTGGACTGAGACCAGTTGAGTGAGAGATGCGATTGGCTGTGTCTTGCAGCCTGGCTCGTTGGCAGGGTTGTGCTCAACCCCCCTGGTCCTCCCGAGCCGCAACTGTATTTCGACTCGAGGGGGGGGGAGGGCTTGCGTGATATGTTAAGCGAGGCTTTGGCGTGTCTGCACTGGCTGGAATGGAGGGAGAGACCCCCGATGGGGAGATGTGAGGCAGGGGTTGTGGTTGGGATGAACCTGATCTGCGGATCGGATGGTTTGGGAATCTGGGATGGGCTTGGATGGGCTTGGATGGGACGTGTGTTCTTCCCAGGCGGAGGGAGGAGGAAGAAGGAAAGAAACGTGGCTTTTGATCGCGTATCGTGGAGCTTGAGATCCGGGAGTGGAGAAAGAATTTGGGAAACTTTGATGGGTGCCACGTGAGGGAGAAAGAGTTTTAAGGTTGCGTGTGTTCAAAACAGCCCTTGGTACTAGGACCGAAACTAGGAATGAGATTGGGGAAGCATCTCAAAAGGAAAACCCACACATGAATTGAGAACTGAGGAGAGGAAAAAAGCAACAACGATGTCAACACTGAAATACCGGTATTCTACCAGTTATGCAATTGTTCGTCTCATCCACACGAATCTCATACGCCAGAACGAATCGAGCTGCAAAGAAAAGGCGAACCTGCTCAGCGATCCACGGCATGAGCCCAGTCTTTCCAAGTACGGAATCCGAGACGAAGCCGTCGACCAAAGTTCCCATTTCAGCAATCTGAACAAGACATATCTCATTCGGACCGTGCAGTGAAATTGTCTGCTGATACCGGTAGGACAGGCAGGAACATATTGAATCCTACTCCTCCACGCTCCCACGCTCATGTACTGTACCGAATGCAGAACCGCCCGCCAACACACCCGAATCAGGACGAATTCCAGATAAGGATACCCCGTCATACCAAACTCCGCATCCGTACAGCACAAGCAAAAGCCGGACAGATCCTGAGAATGCAAAGATACGATTGGAGGATGCCGCATGGGAACAGTCCGTATGCAGGCTAGCACAGGAATGAGTGATTTTTCTGGGGCTGCGGATATATCTGTCAAATCTCACCTGCAGGAGGACAGCGTCGGTGAATATGATGGCAGTAGATGGTTGGTTACCGGGGAGGTTGAATGGAGTGGGTGTGGATGTTCATGTGGGGCAGGGCTGATTTCGAGGTATCACAGGTGGAGGTGACTAATGTACGGAGGAGTGACTGTACTGGACTGGCGGAGATGCGTGTGCAGGAAGGAGCCGGCGCTGGAGACAAGAGGAGAAGAGGGAGCGAATCGCATTTCAGAAATTGAGATACTACTGTATGAGATGAAACATATAAATTCCACGATGAGGAGGGTGACGTGGGTTGAATGGCTGGAGACATGATGTACGCAGCGACTGTTCTGCGCCAAAAAGAAAATCGGTCCGGTCGGCAGTCCAAACGAAAGTCTTTCTACCTTACAAATGATTTGTTTTGCTTCTTAGTGCTCACGTCGTTTTGGAGACAAAGGTATGCGCTTTTCCTGCGTGGTATGGAACCCACCAATAATGGGGTTGTGAGGGACTTGTGGCTGAAAGCGGCTTTGTGTTCTTACCCTCTCATATTCTACGTGACGGAGACGCCAAATTGTACAGATCGAAGATTCCCATGCCTCTTCGATGATCAGATAGGACCTAGGAAAGTAAATCGAACTTTGCTCTTCTCAAAAGTATCATAAGCGCGGTAAGAGTAAACAATCATCCAACCCGGAGATTCCCCATCGTCGCCTCTGTGGCACCAAACTCTAAATCCATCATCTCAAAATGCGATTCGTTAACTCACTCAAACCTTATCTTGAAAACATCGCGGGCCAAGCAAGGTATCCAGTCATTCGTACCAGGAAGTTGGTTCTCGAAAACAAAGCTTCTCTTTGGAGATGTGACGAAGAAAAACATTCCTCTGTATGTACTCTAAGATATTTAGAGTTTCTGCACGAGGAACAGACACCGGATTTCAGATTCAGCACAGGGATCGGAGCTTAAGATCTCGACGGATGATCCCCGCGTTTGGTGTCTGTGCGAGATGCGAATGGCGGAAGAGTTTGGTTCGGTTCGGTAGCGAACGTGCGCTCGTGTTTCGTATCTGAAGTTTTAACGAACCGAGATGGAGAGGCTAATTGCTAGGGAGGATTACTAGGGACGATGTTTCGTTTTACAGAGTCCTGTGTGATGTTTGAGCTTTGGTCGTTTCTGGAAGGTGGCTGAGAGTGGTGACTTGGTGCGAGGCAGCGAATCGCATGGGAGGATTTCGGGGGGTTTGATGTACGGATATGAGTCTAGTGGAGGTTTGAGAAATCGGATGGATGGTTGAGATTACCAGACGAGTGAGCGGCGACGAAATTGATGCGATTGGTCGATGCTTGTGCTGGCTTGATGTGGGGGTGGAGCTTTGTCGAGCGGCTCTTCCTTGGGTCGTAGAACGAAATTGCAAAGGTCGTTTCTATATCTGTACGGGGTTCTGGAAGGAAGGACATGGGAAGAATGGTGTTCAGATGAAGATTTTGACAGAGATATTGATGGATGGTGTGCTTGCGATTGGTTGGTGTGGTTTTGTACGAATAGTGGTGGAAGAGAGGATGTTGGGATACTGCCTGTGATTAGGAAGAAGGATACCTAGATGACAGGAATAGCAGCGTTGAGTGAGATGCCAGTGATTCTTAGAGTTATAATTGCGAAGTGCTGCAGGTCCAGTCGGGTTAGCTCGTCCCGCGCCTGCACACGTACTTCAAACTTGAAGCGTAGCGGTAGACATGCCCGATATTAACTCTTGGGATCGTTTGTCGAGAGGAAAGCTGGATCGGTCGTTGTTCGCGAGAACAAACAGATGGTCTAGCAGCCCATCCTCAGGTTGCTTTATCCTTGAAGAGCATAGTGCAGCTGGTGCAGGAATCCTGTTCACAATTTGGATCATAAGTTTTTCTTTTTTCGTTCACGCAGTTGCGATCGCATGTAATCCATGAATAAAAAGAAAGACTTCTTTTAGATTAATCAAAGATCTGGAGGTTGGATAGAGACTTCGGAGAGAAAAATCAAGAAGCAACGGAAAGCCATGTGGAGAATTCTCAGCCCAAAATAACCAACTAGAACCCCAAATGAGGAGTTAAGGACGAGGACTGAGAGGAGTACTGAAATTTGCAGTACATGATGGCGGAAGGAAGGAGAACGAGGGAAGATGGAACGGCGCAATTGTATCAAGAACGAAGATAGAAAGAGGATAAAAGCTGCGAATGTTGGTTCTGCGAAGTCGTGCGGAGTTGAATGTCGCATTGAAGCTCTCAAAACCGCGCAGCACAATAATACAATGCAACACACAGAAACGGCAATGACGATAAAAGACCATTCCAGACCAGCATGCGCCTCATCAATGACATCAGTGACTCCATATACGTTGAATTCCCATACAGTACATCGTGAGATACACCATATCTTATCTATCGCTAGGAGGGAGCTTGAGCCACAATGCGCAGTGCTTGCAGCTGCTAGCGAGGATGACTGACTGCAGACTGCATGAGCCGAGGTAGGCGCGCCACCACCACCAAACAGTGGTAGATGGAACAATTTTGAACAAGGTGTTGATTGATGAGGGACTGGATGGACTGAGCCACAGCAACACAGCTTGATATGGAAAGCCACAAGTGAGGGTTTGGTGGAGATGTCCGAGGGGTTGCATGTGAGGGTATACAAGTGAAAAATTGTGGTGTTGAAGCGAGACCGAGGGAATCGACCAAGTTATTGATGTCCTACTGTACCTCAAAAATACTAAAACGTATGTAGGGGGTATGAGCTCCAGGCCGGCCTAAGAAATCGAATCGAAAGCCTAGGTCTAGATTTTCCCGAAGCCTGCGTACCAAATGATATAAGAGTACTCCGAACGGGAGGGCAGTAACAGCCAAGCATTACGTTCCCATCTCAAGCTCATTTGAAGAGCTCTGGCCAATGAGACGGCGAGATGGCTGACTTATGCAAGCTGCAGGAGTTCGAGGTTTCTTTTTGCGTGATACCGCCGTTGGGATTGTGTATCTCCTCCCCCGTCCGAAGTGCTGATAGGCATTTGTATTGGAGGGAGCCGTTGAAGACTTCTTCCTATCCTTGGACGAGGTGCGTGATTGGCCGCACTCTAGTCTAGTATCAGCCCTTACTGGCCTCAACGTACACCAAGTGAAGCTAGGATATCAGTCAAAGGGCCGGCAAGTGGCCATGACTGGGTTGATGAGAAGGGAGTGGGAGTATCGGGCCACCCCGTCAGCCCTAAATGAAGATATGGTGGGAAATCTCAGCCCTGTGACGATGCAGATTGATGCACCCCTCGTCCAGCGACCAATATGATGTTGGCGACAATGTAAGCTGCAGCGCGCCAACAGGGCTGTGAAGAGCCGTTGATGCAGGAGGGAGATGGTGGTGGTGGTGGCACGGTAGGGTTTTGGTGGATTGGTGGGTGTGTGGATATGTGGATGAGAAAATATATCTCCCTCCCGACCTCCCTTCCATCTTTCCAATCCATCGTCCACCGCATTTTCATGTCTTACCACTATCAACATTTAATTTCTTGCACATACTTTTGGCGTCAACAGGCCGAAGAGATACCGCAGTTGCCGGAGCTCTCCCTCGCCTTGCCCCTTTCACCTGCATTGGCGTGAGGTGTTCCGGGTGCCGAACTTGGACACATTCAGCACGCTGGGCGTTGTGTGGCAGATCGGGCTTTGGGGAACGAGTGGACGAGAGGCCATCGCGACTTTTGATTTGGCTGTCTTGTGTCGCGTGGTCCAGCTGCACTGGCTGCACTGGCTGCTGCACAGGACGTGATCTTCACAGGGGAATTTCCCACGGTACAGGACTGGACCTGCGTGCGGTTGGATACTTTTACTTGAGAGGACCCTCGATATCAAGGTTCACTCACTCACTCACTCACCACTCACCCACTCCCACGATACTGTGTCAACATCCGCGAAGCGAGACGAGGCGAATCGAATTCGAAACGGAACGGAACAGAACAAAAGGAGAAGAGGAGAACGGTAGACAAGGTTGTCTATCTCTCTATCCACATACTGGACTCTGGTCTAGACTCTAGACTCTAGACTCCAGACTCTAGACCTCTGGACTCTGGATCATCGAGTGCACCCACCCGCTCACCCACCACACTTTGCCTCGGCGTCTTCGGGCTAGATTTACTGCACGGGCAATCATTAATCTTTTGACGGGCCGATCATTCCTCAATAACAGTCGATTCCAGTCGATTACAGACGATTGCAGTCGAATCCAGTCACAACCCCAACGCCTATCGCGCCCAAACCGGAACGCCTCCAAGTCAAAGTGAGTTAAGCTTCTTACCTTACTCTCCTCCTCCTTCTCCCTATCCGGCTGCACTGCCCTATCTGTCCCTGATCGTCACGCCCGTTTCCGCCGCTCCCCGTCAAACTCCTCATCCGATCCGACACTACTGTCCTCGTACGCATCCCATCCCATCCCATTTCATCCCATCCCACGCTCCATCACCCACGCCTTTACCTCACCACCACCACCACCACCTTGATCTCCTTGTCTCCAGCATTCTCTGCAGAGGGTGCATATCTATATCTATTTCCAGTCCTTCAAGCAGCAGCAGCACCAGCAGCAGCCAGGCCAAGAGGCGCATCGCATCGCATCGCATCAACTCCACACTCGCAGTCGGCAGCCGTGAGCTTCCCCTCATCCCCGTACAACCACCTCCACCATCCATCTTGTGATCCATTGATCCTACACACTACCTGCACCACAACACCGTCAACCAGCCATTGACGAGTCTGGTACTATACCTGGTCTGGTAGCACTTGCGCGACTCTACGCATTCCACCAGCTTCCTTCTCTTCTTCATTCGCCATTCACTTCACACCTGTCAGGATGGTCTCCACAGACATATCGTACGCGTTATAACCGCGGCACCCACACCGCACCGCACCGCAGACTTTTCCGTCTAGTTCTGTTTCATCTGCTTACATATATAGCTTCCGATAGCCCTCTGCCATTTCGGAACGACGAACTACGAATTGGGAACCAGGGAGCGAGGACAAGCAATGCATGGGCGGGGTAGGAACACAATATGGAGAAGCCAAACCCGAAGGACGAGACTGTGAAGAAGCAGAGGAGGGCGAGTAGACCGAAAGTCAAGACAGGATGTAATAATTGCAAGTGTGTCTCGCCCGGGTCCGCATTTGCGCTGTGCTGTACTAATGTCGATTTAGGAACCGGAGAGTCAAGTGCGACGAGACGAGACCACAATGTATGTACGTTGGAGGATATTGGGAGGCGCCTGCTAACAGGAGCAGGTCTGAAATGTGTGCGATCGGGAAGACAATGCGAGGGATATCCAGCATACAAAAGGACTATCGAATCGGCCATCCCAATTGCTCCACGACCTGGGATTCTTTCTTCAGGAGCTTCTCCTTCAGCCTCGATATCCTCTGCTTCAGGCTCTGGTTCGCCGCCAGCCGTGAGACCAGTGGTCCGAAGACATCGCGTTATCCGGGCCCCTCCAGTTCGAGAACGGCAGGTTGTGATACCTGATAATCCGGTGGTGAAATACATATCTCCGAGGCAGACACCTGAATTACCGTCTCCGACAATGTACAGGCCTGGAGGATTCGCTTTCGATTCGCAGGAAGGGCAATATTTCCAGGTCTTCCGCACCCATACTGCCAGTGAACTTTCCGGGTTCTTCGATTCAGAATTCTGGCAAAGGAGCGTACTCCAGGAGAGTCATTCGGAGGCCTCGATACGACATGCTGTGGTTGCGTTGGGAGCTCTATATAAGACGTTGGAGAAGGTTTCGGAATCACCGCCAGGATCGCCTGACAATGGGGCATTCGATACGGCGCCTCGCCATTACAATTTCGCCTTACAGCAATATGGAAAGGCTATTACCAGGCTACGAGAATCTTTGGAGAACAAGGAGACGAGATCAGAGAGGACCACCTTGATATCGATTGTCCTCTTTACATGTTTCCAATCATTTACTGGGGACCACAAAGCGGCAATCTCCCAGATCCAGCACGGACTGGGACTTCTAGAGGAACGACGACAGGATTCGAAACAGCCGCTGATAAGGAGGAAAGAGAATGTTGTTGAAGATGAGTTAGTGCAGATGTTTACACGCCTTGCGATCCAGGCTAAATCCTACGACATGGCATTCCATTTTCCTCATCCATATGTTATTCGCCTCACGCCGCAGACACGAGCAGATCCTACATCACCACAATCACAGTCATCTCCTTCGGATACATCCAGTACTTCAATGGATTCAAATATTCCGGAGACGTTCCTCAACTCGCAAGAAGCCAGGACAGCCTTGGACTCTCTCTGTGAGCGTATCATGCGGTTCAATGAGCTTCTGTCCTCTTACCATCGTGGACCGAACAACATCCTCCCTAAGTCTGTGCAGTCTCTGGGCATGGGGTTCGGCATGCAACTCAAACAATGGGCAGCTGCATTCGCACCCTTACTTGAGTCTCGCCGGAATCGTGGCGTCACCAACACAGAACGAGCAGGTATCAATGTTCTCAAGATGTTACAAGTCATGACTGGTATCCTTTATCAAATGGGTTTCAGTACCAGCGAAAAGGACTTTGACAATTTCAACCCACTGTTCAGAGAGATCGTCGAACTAGCCAAGGAAGTCGTGGTCGACGAAGAACTGACCCTTGCCCTACAGCGTTGCGGTAGTACACCTACCTGCCGCCACAGACAAAATCCCAGCTTTCACTTCCCAGGCCTAGTATCCCATCAACCAGGCTCCTACAGAGAAGAAGAGAATTACTCGCACATCAAACCATCATTTGCTCTCGATCTCGGTATCGTTCCACCACTCTTCGTAGTGGCCACCAAATGTCGTGATCGCAAACTCCGGCGCGAAGCTATCCGTTTGTTGATGGCTAGTCCGAGACGAGAAGGGATGTGGGATTCAATTCTTAGTGGGCGAGTCGGGATGTGGATCATGCACATTGAGGAAATGGACTTGACGCCTTGGGATGGGAGGGGTGCGGGGGAGGGCGAGGTTGTGAGTGATGACAGGAGGGTTATGGTTAAGGAGATTCTTTTCGATATGCAGAGTCGTGAGGCCACGCTTAGATGTGGAACGAGAGGTGCGAGGGAGGGCGATAGGGATGAGAGGGCGAAGGAGACGCATATTTCGTGGTGAGGGGAAATAGGGACTGAAGTGGTCGATGATATGTGTGACACGGGATAGCTGGATGACATCTACGCGGTATATGAACGACGAACCACGAATTTCGGGCAAAGGGATAGGGTGGATGGGAGTTTGAATTTGAATTTGACTTGGACTTGGATGAGCGAGTGTTGAGCGTTATTCGGATAAGGAGCAAGTAGAGTTGGATGGCGTGTATGTTATGGATGGTTGGGCATAAGGTTGACCTCTATTAGATCTTTCAGGATCTGTAAGATGGAGATACTCGCTACAATTAGCGCTTTGATTCGGGGAAATCGGCGACATCTGGTTTCTCGGTGCATGTCATGGTGTTGTGATTCCGAGATGTCGTTAGAAATGGAGGACAGAAGAGATAGCAGCTGCTCGAACTGTGATGCATGAAAATGAGGAGGGGGAGAGGGACCCAGGAGGGAAATAAAAGGGGGGTCGGGGACAGGGGGAAGTGTTATTTGGTGTATATACCCTTGATCTGCATACCAATTTATCTGCCAAATACATGCCACTATTTCAAATTAATCTCCCCGTGCGCTCTCAACATCATAGTGTTGTTCTCAGTACTGTTTGCCAGACATCCCGACTTGCCGATGAACCAATATGGACCTTCTGTCCTCCCTCACATCTCGTCCGTCCTACACCACAGATCACTCACTCGCTCACTGTTACGCTCGCCGTCATTACTCGTCACTCACTACGAACAGTAAACCAAATCCCGCTCCGTGTCCCCTCGGCGGCGCGTTCTGTGGTGCGTCAGCGGAGATGATGATATCGCACCCAGGCGATTGATCTAACTATCTCCGCTCAACCGGACTTCAACACCTCTGTCCCGGCCGATGTATTAAAGATAAGCATTTACCATACAGCAGACATGCGGCTCCTCAAAGCCGATACCTTAGCCTTGAGAAAAGTCTAGATAGGCAGCGGGGTCTGGTAAAGAGGAATTAGAGGGGTTCGGAAATATCCCGGCATTCAACCCGGCCGAGGTGGGGGCGGGGGACGAAGTTGCAGGGGTCATTCATGACGTTGTGTTCGCCGCGGGGTAATTAGCATATAACTAAAACACAGCTGGAGCTGGAGCTGGAGCTGTCAACGATTGCTATTTCACACACCATCAACGATCAATCAAGAAATTTCAAGGGTCTGCTTTAATTACGCTTTCATCTCGAGAGCAAGAGGTCGGATTATAATTACATACTCAATATGGCGGATACTAAGAATATCGCTGTGCTTGATGTGAGTTTTCCGTTTTTCTTCCTTTCCATGGTGGAGTTGGGGAGAGGTACCCCGCATTGTGTTATCATATACACAATCAACCTTCGGTGTGATGTGTAGATGCTTGGGACGGACGGGATGGCTTCATTCTACGTGATGGGGACTGGTGCTCGAGAAAGGCATAACTCCGGATTCAGGAACGTTCGGATTCAATTGGAACTTCTCTAAGCTGTGAGCCCTGGGGAGTCCCAGGTTGATGCCATCGTCCCGAGACATGGACGGAATCCCACCACCCCCCCCCCCCCCCCTCCCCTCTTACCATCGCCCATCAAGTCCCAAAGCAAAAACAGCTAACACCCCCCAAGTCCTCAATAGTCGACCGCCTCCCCGCCTCCTCCTCCACCCTCTTCGCCGCAAAGGCCTCCAAGCGCCTGACATTCGAATCCATCTCCTCCTCGCTCGGCCGCTCCGAAGTCGCCGTCGCCGCGCTCTTCTACGGACAAGCGCAGGCCAGTGTTGAGGATGTGAAGAAGCTGTCTGAGATCCTGGGGGTGGATGAGGGGAAGTTGGGAGAGCAGCTTCTGGGGTTCCCGGATAGAGGGCGGGCGGGGCCGATGCCGCCTGTTGAGCCGCTGATTTATCGCTTGTATGAGGTGGTGCAGAATTATGGGTGAGCTGTTCTTTTCTTCAGAGGAAGGGGGGTTTGTGTTTTGTTTGGGAGGTTTCGGTGGGAGGGGAGAGGGGAGAGGGGAGAGGGGAGAGGGGAGAGGGGACTCATTGAGCAGAGGCGGCGATTCTGTTGGCAGCTTTCTCATCTCCCAAGTCGATTCATACGGTTTCTGCACAGGTTGCTAACGAAAATGTCAAACAGATACGCATACAAAGCCATCTTGAACGAGAAGTTCGGCGACGGTATCATGTCTGCTATCAGCTTCAGCACGAAGGTCGATAAGGAGGTTGATGAGCAGGGGAATGCGTGGGCGGTTATCACCATGAGGGGAAAGTGGTGAGTCTTTGAAACTTTTTCTTTTGCTGCTTTAATCTTGGGTAAATGGAAGGGAGGAGAAAGAGAGAGGAGAGGTACTGACAATTGGAACCACTGCTGATGCTTTGAATAGGTTGCCATTCTCTCGTTTCTAGATACGGAATTGGGATCGTGGAAAATGGAACATGGATTGGGACGGAATTGGAACTGGAACTATTATGGCACGGCCTGGCTTGATAGTGTAAGAGAACAAGGGTAATGGATTTACATTTCAACTAGTCGATTATTTCTTCGGATGTGCAATATCTCCTTGGTTGTAATTCCCGATCGAGATGGAATGGTGAATAAATGGCCTTTCTTTCTTGAATTCATACACGATCACTGGTGATTTCTGTGGGTAAGATTTAATGTTTATGGAGACGTCCTTCGAATGAGGCATGCTCCATGTCACACTATATATTAAAACCTCCTTATTTTTTCAAGTTTTTGGTTCGCCGTAGCTCGGTGCTTGAAGTATTCTTCCATCGTCACATAGAGGACCAAGGAGCAGAAATAGAGTACATTATGTTTACATATATTGGATGCGTGCTAGATGCAGGAACACGATTCGTGAATCTTCAATCTTGTGTGGCATCCTTCTCTATTGTATGCTCGCATAAGTAGTAGAGGGGTGTGGTAAAGATAGAGGTATGAAATTCACAGCGGTAGTTTTGTTGACGTCCGAAAATTGCAGCCTTGACCGCGAGAAATAATGCACATCTAAATCCCTTCGATGTTAAAGGAGGTTTGCTTGGTTTCTGATCTACAACTTCTATGAGGAAGGATAGGTATTCCGGGTCCTGAAGAATCTCATCTCGTGTCGTTGGTCCATCGAGAGCAGGCATATACTTCGCAGGATCGGGCTTTTCGTCCCGCCTATTTCATTAAAGAAAGAGTAGGTTATGTACTGTATGATTAGCCTAGGAAACTAAGGTGCGAGCTTTGGTTTTTTGAATTTGTAAATTGGGTCAAATATACTACCATCCCCGGGCAGCTTCATTCATGTTGGGCACTCATATCAGGTTTTTGCATTTAGGGAGGGAGATCGCTCATTTTCCCCTCGATAGCTATCACAGAACGGAAGTACATGAACTATCTTTCCGTCACTCATGATTCTCGCCATGACAGGTAAAAAGAGAGAAAGAAACCGGGTTTTCGGGCACGTGGTTTGAGGATGCAGGCACCTTGGTAGTATATCTGGTGCCAGAAAATTTGGGTTGTTGAGAGAATGAGGGTAGGGTTAGTAAGTTGTTTATATATTGATAGATGATAATGAGAGCGAGGGAGTGAGCTGGTAAGTATTTGTGTACGTTTGTGTTTAGGGAGGCAGAGAAGACGAGGGTAGTTGGCGGCGGGAGGGCAATCAACAACACGGGTTGGTTGCTGGCAAGCAAATGTTGGTAGCAGCCTCACCTAAACTGCCCCACAATCTCTGCAGTCATACTAGATTACTCAATTATGAGTTGGAAATTGAAATGAACAGGTAGTATATGGTGAAATCCTCATCATTTCTGTGTTTTGGTTGATAAGCAGGGTTTTAGTTGTTTGGCGAAATTACGCGAGGCTGTTTAAGGGGCTGCAAACGGATATTACAGTATAGCCCCTTCATCGGAATAAGAAAGGAACAGACAGCGAGCACACGAAGGGAAAATCAACGATATGTAAATTTACTAGCTTAGCTACCAGAAATGTTATCAACGTACGTATTTTCTCGTACTTAGAGATCATGAAATCAAAGGAGGCAACCGCACAAACCAAAACTTAGAAATGCTCAAATCTCGGGCTACAAGCATACAGCTCCTCCCATCTGCTTCTCTTCAGTAGTAGCCGAACAATTTTGTAAAATCAACGTCGTTACTCGGAACACCACCTCTTCACGAAAGGCTTGTTCCCAAGCGTAACCAAGAGATCATACTCATCTCTGCCCCTTTTTGTCGCTGCTGTGAACGTGATAGAAGCGATCTTTGCTTGGTCCTCGAGATGCACAGCATAGTCCTCCTCTGTAAAGATCTTAGGTATCTCCGAACGACTGCGAGCGAAACTTCCTCTCGATTTGTTCTTGAGCTTGTTGAGCATATTGATGTCCATGTGCTCAACGGGTTTGATTCGCTTGATAATTAGTGGCACGTGGATATCTTCTCTGGCTGATGTGTCGTACTCTGGTTGGATATAAGTCCGAACTCGAGGGCAGGACTCAGAGATGTATGTCTTTGGGGGTACCGAGAGGAAGACAGGTTGTAGAATAGCAGGATCCTCCCTGGGGTGAGAGCATTAAGTTGCGATGCTTCGAAGATTATAAACGCGATAAGCATGAGTAGCGAGTCAAAGCAGTACTGATAGACTCCCCATCGTAGAATCGCAGTATAATAACCGTCGGAACACTCGATAAGACGGAAAACGATACGGGCAAGTCGAACTTAGTATCGGTGAATCGAAATCTAGCAAGCTTGGTAAAGCACATATGCCGATAACTACATTATGATGTACGTGAGCGCAAGGCAGAGACATCCTCAACTTGCCGTTACACGCAACGCAAGCTATAGGGAAACATTCCTGTGCCTATCAGTCGAAGTAAGAGAAGCTCAAGGCTTGTAAGACCTAACTTGTTTTTAGCTTAGCAGCTTTAGACCGCGAAATCCTATACCCTCCATCTCATCCTCTACGTACTGCAAAGTTCCTTTCCCCCCATTACAAGCACCGCTCTCAAGGTGCTGTACTAATCCACTGGCAGTCGAGAATTGTTTTCAAGGCCTCGTCTGACTCCCGTCATTCAATAAAGTACGGGGGCAATGGAACGATATATCGTCGAGTACTAGCAAGGGAGTAGATACTTGAACATGGACACTTGACGACAGATGTTGCTGAAGTGCCGCCCTGCTTTTGAATGTACGAGTACGGGACGGAGGGCAGAGGTGGCATAGCTGGAAGCCACTTTGAGTGTGGAGCTGAGGGAGGAGTCTATCGTGAAAGTTTGCGCTAGGTGACAAAGTGGATTCAGGCGTGAGGACTAGGGAGGGCGGCGAGGGTGGATAGGAACAGAGAAACTCGGTCGATGTTGGGGTTAGTATAGGACTCGATATCGAACTTGCAGACGCAAACAAGTTGTCTTCTAGCAAGGTCTGCACCTCAAATCCTCTCGACGTAATGATCCGTCCGGTATCCCTTGTCGCAATAGCACCAAAAAGCTTTGTCTTCGTCATCCCTGACTTACATCTCCCGCTCTCTAGATGTTGCAACTGCCCTGATGGACAATTAAACCGCTTCGTGCATTTCGTGCCTGCAAGACACTTGATGTCGCTCAGTGGATGATGTCGCACCGATGATAAATGTGAATTCAGCGCAAGTCGACTCGTGAAAGTTTTGCTGCACTTTTCGCACTTCATTTGTGGAGTACCCTGCTCCTGTTGCCCTTGTTGCTTGTTCTTCTTCTTATTCTTCCCTCCCTTCCTGGTTGTATGGACGCTGCTAGAACGGAGATGATCCGTGAGTGTACCTTTACTTTTGAAGTCGCGCTCACAGTCGCAACACCGGAATTGGGTCGCGGGCGAAAGCGGTCGCACTAAGGCGGTACTGTGCAATTGAATGTGTGATGCATATAGTTTTCTTGTAGGAAAGGCAACCCTACAGTTGTAGCAGGAGGCATGCAGTTCGTCGAGCTGGTGAGCTTCAAGAGATGCTTTGTGGCAGAAGGCTAGTTTGCACTCGGGGCAGTAGAGAGGCGGTAGCTGGGCTTCGAGCAACATTATGTAGCTATCCAAGCGAACGCAGTCGGCACAGGGACAGTGCTCAACAGATTTTTGGTGTTGGATTGGAGAAGCCATTGTGGTAGACGGTGTAAGGATACGACATAAGCCGAGTGTCTACTGAGAAGTGATGGAAACAAGGTAAAATGGACAAAATAGTGAAGCAACTGACTAAATATAAAGTAGCAAGATTGCGGGGTAAAGGTGGTGCTTCGCGTGTCTTGGCGGGGGTGAGGTCATGTTACGCGGAGGAATGCGTATTCCCGCAACGTTTGGCTCTTTTCAGTAAAGCGCAGTACATGGTAGGACATGTTTTTTGATATACCCCGATCCCAAGAGTGTTGTAAAATAGGACAGAGTTGTAGACCCCTTCAAGTTAGGTGCAGATCATCAGGACCAAAAAAGGTCACCGAATCTAGCCCCATGTAGCTTGAGGTCTCTGACATGAGGTAGTAAATTCAGATATGATATCGAGAGAAGTCAGTATTCGACCAGCCAGAGCGACGATTGGAGCTGACTGCCCTCAGATAATGGCTGTTGAATGATCATTCGCTTATTAGCGTGCGCAAGTTATCGTCTATTTTCTGGTGGGAGATTATGCTCTAGGCTGGTCACCAGAACTGCCAAGCCTAGTTTCGAGAGCATATCGCTTTGCTCTGTTTTATCAAAGAGTCAAATATAGCATACACTCTAAAATCGCGAAGTCACACAACATTGCACGGTTCGGTACAAAAAAAGGGGTTGGAAGGTGTGTCTCGTCCACTGCCTTTACCTTTTGAGGACATTCATGGAGAAATTTCTAGAGTATCAGACAATTGATTGGAAGAATAACCTTTTATACCAGCTAAGCAATGAGTGACGAGAGGTTCTCGGTTTCGACGCTTATTATTCTTGAATCTACGGATAATACACCACCGGAAAGGCAAATTCGGTTATCTTTAATACCTTTAGTAACTAATAAATTGCTGTCAATACTGAATCCAAAATCTCTAATCTCTTTAATATTACACTTAATTAAATAACGTTAACATTATATTTTAGCGGATTAGTTGCGAAAATTAAAAGTAAGGCTTTCAAAATATAAGAATCCGTTAGCGAGGCTATATTAGCTTCCTGAATTACAAAGTTTTATGAACGATAAACTTAAGTATACCATTATATAACTGCCCTCGTTTTAGAGAAGTCGAGCTAACTAAAACAAATTAAAATATGATTCTTTAAAGGAAGTCTTTTACATAAGACGTATGCCGATAACAATTGACGAAAGTTTCTCAGAATAAGTATTAAAAGAAACCAAAGCTTAATTACAACGCATTAAAGACGGAGATAACGAAGCTGCCAGATTCATAGAATGAATATTTAACGTGAGGTCCGGCAGTATACAACTGCAAGAGATCGATTCGGACAATAACGCCAGAATTTACCGGCCGCATATTTAATAATAGCCGGATAACCAGTTTCAACATAACGAGGCAGAGTATCTTAAAGTAATATATAAAGTAGTATGCTTATAAAATATTAAAGACTTACGTAAAGTAATATAAATTTATATTTAATACTTAAACGCAAATATTAAGGCAATTATAAGGTTCGAATTAGGATACGGGACAAAGAAGGAAGCTCGAATATCGATATGAAAGCCGCGCTACTTAAAAGATAACAAGAAAGGTCTCGAAACTCTAAATGTCAAAACAATAATTAACCGTGATATGCGTTTTATATATTTAATGAAATTGGCTTAATATCTACAGGTTTTCCGTTTATCGGACGGATTTGCTATTAATACTATTAAGGCATTATATTTTCCCCTCGACTACTTCGCTAATTCTAAAGTTGTAACCTTCGACTCTAAAGAGCTTCCAGGCATTACAATTATATACTTATAGCTTACTGAGTTTTTAAATAAAGCGGAGAAGCTCCAACGCATAAGAGAACTCGTATTAAGAAAGGAAAGCATTAATAAGAAATCGAAACGGCGAACTAAGAAGAGGAAGCGTCCTCTTACTTTAACTAAAGAAATCTCTTCTAATAAAGAAATAGAATTTCGCGACGCAAAAAACGAAGTAAAAGGGCGCATAATAGTCGAGGATAGTGATTTTCGAGGTCAGACTAAGGGGTACTTTAAATAAATCGATAAAGAAAATGAATCTCAGGAAGAAGTAAATACAAGTTATTAAGACCTATCCAAGTGCAACTTGGATGAGTCAAATCACTCGATGCGGCGTGGCTGCATTAATCAATCGCTCTTTATGAAAATTTGCCTTCTCATTCCGAACTTTTTGTATCTTTACCAGCATCTTTTGTAACTGTTTTCGCTTGCCTAGGATCCTCGCCCGCAATCTCCTCCAGTTGTTCTAGTGTCAAGGTCCCGACGAACGCAGGTGAAAAGAGTTTCAGGGGTGTTATTGGCCCAGAAATCAGGCAGTGCTCTGTTGCTTGTATCTCGTTCGTATAGGAGGAAGCCACACTTAATAATTGAAAGGAGGAGCATGTCATGTATTATAGGTAACCTTAAGAATTTTTGAAATAAATGTGTTGGAGATGCAGTCCTAAATCTAATTGCAATCTGCCAAAATGCTTCACAATCACATTAATAAGCGTGTTGGGTTTTTACTTGATTATAAACTAAGACTTAAGGACTCAAAGGTTAATAATCCCTTCGCTAGATCGAGGACTCTCTGCCGTTTTGCAATATATCCGTACCCTTACCCGAATTGTTTTTTAGACCTAATAGGCAAAGATATTAATACGGTTACCGGGTAATTATTCCCAGATATCTAGAGTGGTTTATGCCGTCGATTCGCATTCGAACTAATAACCAAAATTTCGCCGTACGCTATTACTTAAAAGAAAGTGGAAGCAGGTTTAATAAGTAGTGAGCGTGCACTTGAAACAAGATGCACATGGATGAGACTTGATAGGGAGATATTGCTTATTCCTTCCCTGTAGTATTCTTTACTTCGCACACAAATTCCGACACAGTGCAAATTATTACTAGATTTGATTGTCCTATCCTCTATACGGAGGCCTCCTTATCGTCTCCTTTATTTAGCATTTCCTATAACGTCCCACCCCATTATTCCGCCTACCTCGCGTAATATCAGCATTCTTTATTCAATACCTAATAATTCTATTCTACGTTAACTTTTATACAAGATTTTATAGAGTCAGAATCTCTTTCTAATTCTAGTTCTATAGATGCAATTTAACGATCTCTAGCCTCAATTTAAGCCGCCTAAATAGCACGTGTTATCGTAATCTTGGAATTTGAGCTAGTTTGGACTTTCTTCCTTTTCCTTAGCTTTAACTATTTTAATCGCTCTTCTAACTTTTTAATTCTTATATTTAACTTCTTTAATTCGTAATCCTTTTTATAAAATCTTTTCATAATCTTCCTAAAGAGTAAAAGTTACGTCGAATGCTAATTATATAATTCGCTTGCTAAAGTGCGTATTTATAAACGAAGATCTTTCGCAGCTTTAGGAGTCTATAATTAAATAAAAGTGCTAAAAAGCTCGGGAGGTAGTATTGCTACTTTCTGAGACTCTTAAAAAGCCGGGGCTATCGATTTATTATTATTTCCTAGTAAAAATAAGCTTATTAAGGTTTCGCTAGAGATACCGGCTATAATCCACTAGCTCTTCACTTAGATTTAATATTAGAAAGAGTAATAGTATCTCGGCCATAGTAAGGAGAAAAAATTAAGTTACTTAATTTGTTTTTTTAAAATTTTGTATTTTGAAAAAAAGAGATTTGGTGTGAATGATGATTCCATTACTTCGGGGGAAACTAAGTCTATATAACTACTTTTAAGCGCCAAGCTATTTAGCTCTCGCATCGGCTATTTGCTCTCGCATCGGTTATTAGCTTTATATTGAAACTAGCTTTGTATTAAGACTGGCTTTATATTACCAGAGCTTCCGAGGTTTAAAACATGGAAGCTTAAGGCTTCCGAAAGCCACTGTTTTAGCCCTGAATAACCATTTACCGGAAGCTTAAAGCTTCCGAGGCTCAAAGCATGGAAGCCAGAGCTTTATGCGAAGCCGGAGCTTTATGCAAAGGTAGTTGAGTTATGGAAAGGTATGCTTAATATAATCTTATATATTTATTTATTATAACAAACCCAATTAACTTATAATTATTAATGTATATGTTACGAACGCCCCGCGTCCCGTGACACTAGACCCCGGGACAACGTAATACTTAGGACTATAGGCTCAGGAAGATAAGGGTTTTAAGAGAAATATATTAAGAGAGTATTACTCTTAAAAACATTCCTTTAAGAGACCTTAATACTTAGGATTTTATAAGTTATATATTATATAAATGTTATTATCGATAAACGACTAAAGGATAGATAGGCCCTTAAATTACGCGACCCTCTCACGTAATAAACCGCTAGACCGCTAAAGTTTAAAAGTCTAGGACCGACAAGACCTAGCGGTCCTGGCGGTTATATAATATAAAGGTTTTATAAAAGACTAGTACGTCTGCCATTAAATAAGAGCTTTATGTTTAATTAAAAATAGTATTTTACTTATATTAGTTATTATTTATTTCACCGTACGTAATACACCTACTTCTCAATTATTAAAATTAATATAACTTACCGTATTTATACCGAGTAAATACACGGACCGTAATACTTTAAATACCTTCTCGTCAAAAGTACCGACTTACGTATATTATATTAACCCCCTTAATTAAAGGCTAAGTACTTAGCTTATAAAGCAATGTTATCGGCACTTCTTTATTATCCGTATTTATTCTTAAAGGGAAAAACTATAAAGAAAACAAAAATAAAGAAATACTTAATGCTTAAGGTTACTTAACGCACGAACTTAAGAAAACTTTAAAAGTTAAGCTTCTCGACACCTTTTAAGGAAACTAAAAGGACTTAAAGACTTTCATCCTTTAAGTAAAACTTTATTAATACTTTAATAACGACAAATTCCCTATTAGCGAAAGCTACGCCCTTTAGACGGTATTATACTTTAAAGGTAAAGCTATATAATGGATCGAGCCGTTCCTTAAGGACTACTTCGAGAATAAAGACACTTATAAGGCTATGCTCGCTACGTAGACTATGTTTAAGACTTAAGGAGGATTTAAAAAAGAAATTCGGCGAATGTTTAATAATATTAACGAAGTTAAAACGGCAGAAACCTATTTATACGACTTAAAGTAAGTTAATAATATAATGGCCTACGCTATAAAATTCTAAAAACACGTTAATAAAACTGACTAAAACTCTTAATTATTTATTAACTATTACCGACGAGAGCTTAAAGATTATATTCGACTAAAACTCATTAAAATTAATCTTTAAGTAAAGGATATCTTTACCTTTATCGAATAGACCGTCTGAATTAATAACCGCTTACATAAGTTTAAACGTAAATAATAAACGTACGTAAGAAGGGGCTAAAGGTAGTCTAGCCACCGACAGAACGAAAGACGCCGACGGCAAGGCAACCCTAAGGATAATTAATAGTTAAATCTTATGAAATACGACGCCACTTATAAAAAAGAAAAAGGCAAAGCATAATAAAAAAGACTATTAAAGGAAGTCATAAATGAACGACGCGAGAAGAAGCTATACTATAAATATGGCCTTTTAGGGCACATAGCAAGCTCGCACTATAAGAAGAGTGCTAAAAAGAAACAACTTAACTTTATAAGACGAGGGGTGTACGACGTTATTAATATACCTCTTTTGCTTTTATTAAAAGAAGTTTAAGTCAGCGCTACTTACCGTTATATAATAATAAATAAGCTTAACGCTAATTATATTAATAATTAAATTAAAGGTAATAATAATAAAGAAAATAATAAGTAAAGTAAAATAAATAATAATTACATTTATTAATATATAATAAGACCCGAGTCTAGCGACTAGACTTAATAAGATAAATAATACGTTTAATAACGGCTATCTGAAACCACACGCTAGGCACAAAGCCTAAAAGATATAACTAATATTAAAAGAAGCGAAGACTTATAATATTAAGGCAATGCCATGCCACTAAGACTAATATTATTCGGACCCTAAGAGCGAGAGGTTTAGCGGGTTACGTAACGAGAAGAATATCCCACTCGAAATACTCTTAATATTAAGCACTAAACGAACGTCGACACAAGAGTTACTTATGTCGAACTAGGGATTATTTTACGCGAAGGGCCGCAGTAAGGCGAAGAGTACGAAGTAGTCTTTCGAAGTAACTTACGCATCGCCTAAAAGACAGCGGACGTCGAGAATAATGTTTTTCGAACTTACGTTTAATAAATCTTAATTAATAAAATATCGTTTTAATAAACGGCGATATAAATAAACGTAAGAAATATATAAGAAGTTATTATAAAAATATTACGGAATTATATATAAATTAACTCACGAGATGACTTAAAAACCTATTATAAAAAACCCTTTAAACCCTTTATATCCTTAAGTATGAATTAGTTATATTATATTTTATATAAAAATTTAAAGAATTAGTAATAGGAAAACATATTAACTAAAAAGGTTTACGTCGAAGGAATAGACTTGCGTATAATTATAACTATAAAGAAAAGTAATTACTTAACCCTCGACGTCGACATTCGAAGAGTAAAACTATAAGCTATAATAAATTCCGGAGCGTAAAAGAACTTTATATCTCTTATTATTACGATTTAATATCTCCTGCTTACCGAAGTCAAAAAGGACGGGTATTAATTAATACTCGCTAATAAAGGGCTTGCCGCGAACGGCTTAATTAATATATAAATAAAACTATTATATATAAGGATCGGCGGATACTTTAAATACATTTAATTTAACGTAATTAAAATCGGAAGATATAATATTATCTTAAGGCTATTATAAATATAACTTTATAATTTAAAGATTAACTAAAAGATGTAAAAGCTAGAGTTTAATAACTATAAAGGCTATTTTTAAAATAAGTATCGTATAGGCACGGGCAGCTGCTCTCTTGGCACTGCACGTGACTTAATTAGGTTCTACTACTGTAGACCGCCTTCAGGAGAATAACTGTCTTCTCCGGATTCTTAAAGCTTTTAGAATAATAATTAATTACTTAAATTCAATTATAACTACTTATAATTCTTTAATTTACTTTTATACTATAGTTATAAGCCCCGTTAATAAAGCTATTAAGTTAATATTCTTTCTTTTATACGCTATTAATTTAAATAAAGCCTATAAAATAAGTTTATAAGTAAAGAGCATTTATTATACGTTATAGAGTTTTCTACTTTATTATATAATATAATTCACATTACTGTTTTTCATTAACTCTTTTATTTTACTTTAAATAAATATAAAAGCCGAGCAACTGGACTTAATACTTCTTTAGTCCTTCCTTTTTTATTAAATACTTAGAGCTTATAAAAGTAACTCCTTTGTTATAATAGACTTAACTTCAGCTTCTTCTTTAAATAATTAAACTCCTTTTAATTACGACAAACGTATTTAGACTCCTTAATATTAAGCGTTTAAATCCTTTTATATTTTTTATAAAATTTAAAATTTAATAAACCTTATATTATTAATTACTCTTAACTTTTTCGACGCCGAACTAAAACCTTTATTATTAAATAATTTAAAAATATAATAAAATAAAGAAGCTATTAAGCACAACTTCTAAGCTTAGGCGAAGTAAGACAAAGATACTCGCGATTCTATAAAAAAAGGCCTTAAGCCGAGTGTATTACCACCGGCAAAAGTTATAATTAAGAATATGGCTTTAATATATACTATTCTTATAAGGGAATACGTAAGAAAGCTCATATAATAGACGAAAAAGGCTCGAGCCTATAAGGCAGCTTATAAATAGATTCAGGAGATAGTTAATCTCTTTATTTATTAAGGAGTAGTTAAGAAATACAAGAATAAGTAAGCTTATATAAAAAAGGAATAATTAACTAAAATAATAAATAAAAACCTTTAATTAAAGTCATAAACTCTTTAGTTACTCCTTTAAATCCTTAAGAGAGATTACGCCTCTTTAGAAACAAGTGCTTACACGCTAGCATAGTTTACTTATAAGAAGAAGCTCGCTGTTATTAAGGCAAAGCAAATTAATCTTAAAGAGTAACTCTAAAAATGGAAAGCAGCTTATTAAAATGCTCTTTTATACGACTTACTGGACGTTAAAGGACCGCTAATAATACTTAATTTTATTAAGGCGGTGCAAAAGAAGCTCGCACTAGAATAAGCGTGTGAATGGCACTCTAAATTATTAAAAAATAATACTCTCGAGGTAGTAAACTAGTACTCTTTACTTAATTACGTTAATTAATTATTTACTTTTAATAAGGAATTACTTATAGCCTTTAAATAATAAAAGACAATAAGCTTATATATTACTTTAAGAAAAAGATTAAATGCTCTTATAACCTCGTCGATTTAATAAAACTAATCGTTAAATACGCGAGTAAATACTTACTTATATAAGCATCGCTTTTACTATTATAAGACTATTAATTGTCATAGACTTCGGTATTATTACGACGGCTCGACGGCGAGCAACCTCAAGAACTTACTATTAGCAAAGGAAATTAAAGAGATTCGACTCCGATTAAAAAGCGACTTCTTTAACTTCCGCTAAGAAATTACTAAACTTAATAAAAATATATTATTAATAACGCAATTAGTTTCTAGACTACCTTTTAATAATTCCTTTTTTACTTAAGTATTAATAACTCTTATAGCTTTAAGGCTAATTGCTTTAGTAAAAGTAAAATACTTTAAAAACGTTTAGGCTTACTTTATAAACTCTGAATTTCTCGACGAAGCTCTCGCTACTACGGGGGTATATATTATTATAAATATAAATCGTTATCCGCTTATAAAGAATACTTTACTCGATAACGGAATTGCTACTTATTTAATAAATTTAAAAGCTCTCCTTGTCCCCGAAAGCTTTATTAAATCTATTATAAACGACAGCGTTAAAGCCGGAACGTCAAGCTTAATAATTAAAGGCCGCGGTACTCGAGTCTTTAAAGGTGCTCTTTACGGCCCTAACGGACTAAATACAGGCGATTTAACCCTCTCGAACGTCGCTATTGTTAAAGGCTTTAATATTAATATTATTTTAAAAGCTTGCTTTTTGTAAGTAAGAGTTTAATATAATAGTTTAAATTATACTTTACGCACGGGAATAGCTAAAGACAGTTTAGTTTTAAAGTAATTATAATAATAATTTAACTTAACTTTCTTTAAATATAAGCCTTTTAATTATTCTTTGGTTTTTTTAACTACTCGCCGCATTTTGACTTGCTTAAATCATAGCTTTTTAATATTTTCAACGCTAAAGAAGAGCATCCGCTAAAGCTTTTAATTAAATAAATAATATTTAAAGCTATAAGTCGACAAAGCCTACTTATAACATCTGCGTGCAAGTCACTTAAGAAGGAAAGCCTTAGAAAACCTAATAAAAAATGCGCGTAACGTCGAGATTTAAGGTTTAATTTAGTTAAAATATAAACACTATATAATAACTATAATATAATAAGTGACAAGTCGTCGTTAATTAAAAAGAACAATTACCCGTCCTTTTTATTGCATTTTTTAAGATTTATTTAATTTTTTAATAAAGTTTAACGAGAATAACTAACTTTTATTAATTAAAAATAAATATAATAAAAAATTTTATAAGCGGCTTTTAAAAACTAAAAGGTTAATTGCTGTCTTAAATACTCTTAAACCGTTTAAAGCGTAAATAAAACGTTAATTTAGGCTTTTGATTTACAAAATACGCTAAAATAACGATACCTTAATTATAAAAATTAATAAATCAATTAAGTATGAAAAATAATATAAAGAAAGTAGTATTAATATTAAATTTACCCCCTTATATATATACTAACTTAATAAAAGAGCTGAGCGCGCAGGCAAAGAAATAATTAATAAATTAATTAAAATACGCCTCTTTACTAATTTACTCCGGACGCTTTAAACAAAATCAATAATAGCGGCAATTATTTTTTATAATATAAGTCCATTTACTCGCAAAGGCTTTAAGAGTCTTAATAAAGTATTCTAAGCCTAATTTAAGTAATATTTTTAGTATTACGACCCTAAGCTTACGCTAAAGCTAATAACCGATTTACGGCTTAACTAAAGCAACCTATATATATATAACTATAGAGCTTACCTTATAATTAAAAACCGAGAAGCTCTCCGCCAAAAGAGAGCTTTTAAAGTCAACTCGCGAGCGCACTTTAATTACTTAATTAAATACGTCTCATTTAATATTTATAAAATCTAAATGCTTTAATTATAATATATAATAATAACTTAAAATATTACTTTTAATAAAACCCTCTTTTATTTAGGCTTTTTAAATATAAAAAGAGCGGTCGACCAGCCGCGCTTAACATTAAAAGATTTTATAAAAATATTAAAAAAAGAAAAAGGAGATTAAGACGCTAGTTTTATTATAATTAATTGATTAAGCGCACTTAATATATTAAAATTAAAAACACCGTTTATTACTTTAAACGGAGAACAATTAAGCGAAACAATAAGCGCTATAAAAGTCGACGAGCCTATAAGCTCAGAGATATTAAAACCTCTAATTAAGCTTTTAAGCTCGGAGGTAGAGCTATTTACTCCCCCTTTAACTAAATTAATAAAAGTAAATATACTACTTTTAGCTACTTTAATAACTCTTAATTCTATTCAGCCGCTCGTTAATAAGAACTCGGGGGTAATTTAGTTAAAAAAGAATATTAAACTTCTTATTTATAAACACCTTAATTAAGTCTTAAAATAAACTAATACTTTAAAATAATTAACGTTTAAAAGCGTAATTAAAAGAGGTGTTTTACGTAATATATTAAACTTCTAGAGTAATATAAGCCCTAAGCGGAAGTCGACATTACAAATTATAATTTACTTTAGAAGGCTATATAACTAAAAGCGTAATTTTAAGCGTCGAGGAGTACTTAAAAAAAGTGTCGGCCTTAAATAATTAAAAGCTTTGCCTTAAGTAATTAAATATAAAAAGCATCCGCAATTATCGGAATTAGAAGAAGACAGAGAGTTAAGTTTACGCTTATTATTCTTAATTTTAATTAAATTAAATTCCGGCTTATTTAAACCTCTTAAAAAGAAAAAAGTAAAAGACTAAGTAATTAATAAAAGTCAAAAGACTTAAGTTAGTAATAAGGTAATAAAACCGAATTAAAGCGTTTATATAATAACTATTAAAGAGTTAATTACGGAATCATTATAATCGTTAAGTAACCGCGAGCACTTAAAAGATTTTCTAAGGACTTTCTGGCTTAATTAAGAACTAGTATAAAAAAATAAAAAAGACTTAAGCGTAGTTTACGCTATTATATTAACGTTTATACTTAAAAATGTCGAAATTCAGTAACTAATTAAGCTCTCACGGATTCATTAATTATAAATGCCTAAGGACTTATTAAATTAAAGAGACCTTAAGGACTACTTATTAGAAAAGTACTTCCGAGCCGACGTTATTAAGGAAATCATTAACCTTAAGTCACGTAACTGTTAAAGAGTCGTCAAATACACCTTTATTATCGAATAACCAATTCCTTTAAAATAAGTATTTCACGCCAAAGTCGATTTATTAAAGTATTTAACCCGCTATCGCTCTCGAGTCGTTATAAAAGGAGACTTACAGCCTGAAACGTTAATTTTATTAATATATACAACTACTTTAGCTACTCGCTCCTTCAAAACCGCTATAACTATTACAGCTTAATTTAATTTAAAAATGATTTAATTTAATATAATAAATGCCTTTATTAACGCCAAACAAAGTAAGACAAGTGCTCGCGTACGCTACTATTTACCGGACGGCTTTAAATAAGACGGAAAGGTAATAGAAGTTAATCGCGCACTTTATAAACTCAAGGACTTACCGGCGCTATAATACGGTGACTTCACTTATACTTTGATAACTTTAAGGTTAATCGCTTATAAAAAAGAGCCTTATATATTTATAAACAAATAACATACGGTGTTTATAATATTTTATGTCGATAATATTTAAGTGTTTTATTATAGTTTAGCTTTTAAAGACGCCAAACTAATTATTAATGGCTTAAATATAGTATATGAGCTTACTAAAGGAGAGCAAACGGAGTAATTCTTAAGCGTTTATATTATTAAAGATTAATTAACGAAGACTATTTCTTTAATATACGACACTTATATTTAAAAAGTTGCTTTTTAATTTAAATTAATAAATAAAAATTGCTTAAATATATTATTACTTTAAGTCGAGCTACTAAAGAATTAAGAACAGGCCATTCCAGCTTAAATTAAGGAGTTTTAAGAAAAGGTTAAATTAATACTTTATATTATAATTATATTACGCGTAAACGTCGCTTTTATTACTTCAAGGCTTTTTTACTTCTTAATTAATTCTTTTTAAAAGCACTTGGCTATAGTTAATTAAATAATTCGTTACTTTTTCGGCACTTATTTCTTAACGATCACTTATAGTTATAAGCTGCGCGACTCCTACTTTATAATAGCATTAAATATTTCTTTTATAAATAATATTAAAATAAAGTAATTTTTTAATAAATATATTTTTATACTTTTTAAAAGTTTAATCTTTTAAAAAGCAGCTTTATAAAATATAATTATTACGTTTATAACATAAGTAAAACTTCTTAAAATTAAGTATACTAGCAAAAAACTTATAGCACTTTAGCGATTCTTTTAAGAATTACGCCTTAATATAAAAATAGCTTAAATAATTCTTTATAATAATTAATAAACGATTTAATTAATCGTTAAAAAAAATCAGCGTATTTTTATTAAGTTATGCTACGTTAATATTCAAAATATGTGATTACGTTAGGAGTTTTAAAAAGGCACTTTTATAATAAAATATCTTTTTATAAGCTATATACTAGTTAACGGACTTATTAAAAACCTTTCTTAGTAGAAATTTAAAGCATTTATTACTCTTATTAACTTAATAAATGTTCGTGTTTAACTAAAGCAACTCCTTTAAGAGACTCGCTTTAAAGTAGTTTTTTATATATATTCTTTACTTTTTATTTATTTTTAAAGTAATTATATAATAAGCTTACTTTTTAATTAAAGAGCTTTATTTATATTATTATATATTCTTTTATAAAATTCTCTTTTATAAGTTTTTATTTATAATTTTATTTTATTAAAAATCAACTGAGCTCGGGGGTATAAATTACTGTATTTTAAAGAGTTAATTACTCTTAATAATTCTTTAATTTAAAGGCAAACGCAAGCTTTAGTTTTTAAAATATAAAGGAATATTTAAAGAATAAGAAGTTCTCAAGCCTTAAAAAACAAAAAAGCAACTCATTTATTAAAAAATAAAAGGCCTAAAACCTCCCGAATTAGCTCGCCTAAAGCATTAGTTATTACACTAACTAGCTCCTCAACGTAAGCAACTTAAGCCTTTTACTTAAGAATAAAAACAACTCCATAAGTAAACATAGCCTAAAAGGCCAGAACACTAAGGTTAGGACTATAAGCGCGAATAGCTTTAGTAGTAATAGCAATAATAAGATAATTAACTACTCCTTCACCACTTTTCTTAATAAAGAGAGCACTCGCAGCGGCAGTAATCTTCTTTTTAATAACATAAGCATAAGTTATAAAAGTAATTAAAAGCTCTTTTTCTTCTTTTAAAAGATTAATTAAATTAGTTTAATTTTCTAGAAATAAAGCGAATAATTTACCGTTCTCCTTTTATTATTATCTCCATTATTATTTCTAAATCCACCAGCAGCTCCTAAAGTAACTCTACTATTAAAACCAATAGCAGCGCCAGCAGTAGCAGCTCTACTAATATTACTACCCTTAAGAGCGGCACGGACCGGGATTTTTGTGAGAATAGGCGAGCCAATCAGGAATGAGGAAGCGCAGTAGGTGAGGACACGTGATCAAAGAGAGAGAATTGCTTTGCTTACTTACTTAAAGAGTTAGAAGAGCTCTTCAGTAGTTATATATAAAATAATAACTTCTCTAAAAGCTTCTACGACTACGTAATTAATTACGTAACTTATACGAGCTACGTAATTGAATACAAGCGTAATTTCCTGGAATACGAAGGTAATTTCCGGGCCGCGTAAGTAGTAGAAACTCCTTCGGCTATTCTAGGGTAGAATCGGCACGAGTTACCGAAGTGAAATCCAACATTATATATAAGCGCTATAATTATAAGTAATATAAGAAGCGTGCCAATCGAAAGAAAGGCAAGACTACCTTTATAAAGACAATTATTAGCTTATTTCCTCGGCCGGACTTTATTAATATTCTTAATAAGTATTAAGAGGTATTATAAGTCTATAGCCTCTTCGCAAATCAATTGCGCGAGCTTTTTCAGTATTTTAATATAATCAGCAGTCCGCTTCATATTTAGCGTCGCAAGTATTATTTAATTTTACGGAAGTTAGAAAAAAATAATAACTTCCAGTAGTAGAGTCGATTTGTAATAGAATACCGAACCTTCGAAGGCTATAATGAGTTTTACCGTAAAGCAACCAAGTAGCGGATCAACGGCACGCAGGCTCGCGAAAATAGTAAGAATAATAATAATAAAGCCCATAAAAAAATACGTAAAATATATATTTTTAAATAGTAATTTAGAGATTCTATTAGCAGCTTCGGCAGCGCTTAAAAAAGACCTTTAGCTTGCCTGGCGATAAGCAATTTAAGTAGAAGGTTATAAGAGGAAAGACGGTCTAGTATTTAGTTTAGGCGTCGGGGTTAATCTAATTATTAAGCCGGAGATTAAGAAGAGAATATGCGAATAGATTTAATCGGGGATCATCTTATAATAACTTATGCTAACGTATGAATTAGTTACTCGATTCCCGATTACGATTATATATACTGTGGTGGGGTTGACCTCAGAGATCCATTTGTCACGTGATTGAGCTGCATCTTGCTGTATTTAAGATAGCCTCTAGGGCAACATCTTTTAACGACAACAACGATTTTTATTACTACAACTTTCCCTTTTTATTTAAACTATACCTCTCCCCTCCCTTGACAAATTATACTCTTTAAATATGTAATATCTTTAGTATTCGTCAAATGGGTATTTCTTACGTTTACCCTCCGGCACTTGCTTTGCTACCCTCTTATTGTGTGTTTAGTGCTTTCCCTACCACAATACTTTAAATTACTCCTTAAGTATATTTACGAAACGCATCTGAATATTATTAACATTTGCCGGATATTAAAACTAATTGCAACGAGTCTGGTTAAACACCATTAATTAAGTAATTATAATAACTGAGATATTATCTTAAAATAACTTAAAGAGCATTTATAACCGTCTGTTCGACATATTATATGAAGTCTTTTCTCTTTTAAGGTAATATTTAATAAATCGTTTTGCTTTAAACGTAAAACGTTTATATAAAGTAATAAAATCCTACCGTAATCAAATTTTATAAAATAAGTTAAAGTACTTTAGATTTTCGTATAAAGTTTTAGTTTATTTTAAGTTTAATTATACCGAATTCTTATACGCAAAGCCTATAAGGAAGAGTATTTTTATAATCCAGCGGAGTTAGCTCAATACCAGAAGAAGTACTCTTAAGTAAATAGTTCTTTTTAGGCAGAATAAATATCAATTGCTTCACTCTTTTGCATATCGATCTTTTCTTTTAAAATAACTTTAATTATTTCTTTTCTTTTTTGCTTAAGAAATATTTATATTTACTGTATGATATGAGCACTTCTTACGGTTTAGGTTTAAAGTCAGCGGCAGTTCGCTCAGCCGTATATTTAAGGAGCGAAGCAGATACATAAAGTGTTTAAGACGTTAGTTTGCGAGAATGTAAATCTTGAAGATGACAGCTTCTACAGGATTGAGATGAACCGGGGCATAATCTTAATAGAGGGCTAGAGCTTAACGAAGTAGACCGATGAATTATTTTAGAGATAATCTCTTTAGGTCACCCGCACTATCTAGATTGCACACTCGACTTGGGTTATATAAACCTAAATTACAAATACTCGTGCTAAACTTCATTCTCGTAGACCTATGATACTCGTACTAGATATATTTTTCGTATAAGTAAGAAATAAGAAAGAAGAGGAAACTTAAGCTAGAATGAACTTTGTATGGGCTCGAAGGAGACTAGGGCAATTCTTGGGAAATGTATTAGTAGATCAGTGATAGTTGCCCTCTCGGCTCAGCCGCCGGGCGTAATAAATTGTGTGTGTGTGTGTACTGTATAGTCGCTTGCAAAATCGGCTTCGCCCTATTCGTGGAAAAAAATTGTGAGCACTTACATTCTTGGCGTTAGCGGAATACTCCTCTTGCTTAGGCGCCGATCACCCTCGGTTCAGTCGACTCATCCTGCTGAAATCTCAAAAGTTTTATTTCTGTACATAGACACCATATCGAGCTACTTGAGCAGTCAAAGGTTGGAAAATTTTATACCAAAGCCTTCATTGCTTTCTGCAGGGGCGTTCCCCAACTTTGGATTCATTGCACTAGGCATTTTATTCTCCAGCTTTGATCCAGGTTGGCACAATAGCACCTGTATACTGCGTTGCTGACCCTCCCGTATCCGAATAAGAACCCGTTCCATTACAGTTGCTTCCCCAGAGATTCAACAAGCCGAACTCATCCTGGAAAACAACAGCATACTTACAGGACCCTTGTCCACTTGTGCCATTATTAAACAGGACAGCGGCATTTGAGAAGTTAGGAATAGGCTTCGATCCACGACCACCGACATTGAAAGGTTCTTCGAATGCTCCCCACCATGTGTAATTGTTGGGATGCGCTATTGGATCTTCAACTTCATTGTAGTATCGCCACAGCGTGTTGTCTTTCGTGCAAAATACTTGAAGGGGAGTTTCTGGGTACGGGATAGTGCTTGTGTACCCTGGCGTCGGGTCAACTCCAAATGGCAAGGCCTTACTTGCTAATCCGGTGCAGCCAGAAATATTAGCAGGGCGCGGATTACCGGGTCCGTTAATGCCCGGACCGACAGTGAGGTAGGCTGTAGAATAAGCTCTATCAGCATTGTTTACTTTGAAGCAAGGAAATGCAATGGTTCGTAAAGACATGGAATGAACTCACCACCAGCGTGCCCGTCCTCTTTGGTAGTATTCCACCATCGCCATATCTGCAAGTCTGCGATGGGAGAAACGCGTTAGTCCGGCGTATTCACAACGGGAGAAATAATCACTGCCTTACTTACCATAGTAAGCCGTCCAACCTTCCGGTATCACGTAATGATAGTCGCCAGAGAGGTTGAAAGGCATGGAGATAGCAGGGGCCTTAGAACGAACCAGCTCGTTCCTTCCTCCGGAATAGAAGACCTCCAACCCATATCCATTCTCTGCTGCCAATGCCACAATCGGGGTTCCGGCGTATGGAATAGCATCTGTGAAACCATCACTAGCAAAGGGACCCAGCCCAGATATCCACTGAGCTATTGATGCAGTATCATTATATATTTGGACCAGTTCGTGGATTGAATAGTCGGTGCCTTGGTAATATAGAATGTAGGGCTCCCATCTGTGGAGACTTTGATTTGAGGGTTGGATATTGCGAAGGAGGACGCCTGAGAGCTTTGACTCCGCGGCTGTCTGCCGAATTGTCACGGTGCCTAGCAGGCCGGGTTTCCAACTCCCCTTATCGAATGTATATTCGGTGATGGTGTTATTATTAGAAAGGAAGTAGATGGAGATCTGTTCTTACTTTAGCGTAGACCCATCATCGCCTGAAAACACCCGCACTCACTGACACATTTGCTGATGGTATCCCCAATCCCCTATATGGATAGATTATAGCCGCGATTGGTGTTCCGGCTTTCGCTTGGACAAGTTTTCTGGGAGGTGTTATCCACTTTCCAGCAGAGTAAAGCGATTCTCGGATGAAGCCATCACTGTCTTGGAAGTACAGTCTAGCTTCGTACTGCGCGCCATCGCCCCAGTCAACAGATGCAATCGAGGAACCATTTCGAACAGCGTTAACAATATGTATCTCATTGGGCCCACCTGCAGTTCCTGTCGGATTTGGTGTAAGAGCGGTAGACGACCGGTTCTTAGACTTCTTTGTGAGAGTTCCAGTAACTCCTCCAGCTACAGCAGCGACGACTATCAAAAGGATGACCAATGCTAGAATATAGAATCTCCTCTTCGCAAGGCCTAGTATTCGTTTCTCTGGACTCACGACAGGTTCTGACGCGGTGGGATACTGGGCTTCTTTCAAAGTATCCTCGCCTCTCTCTATCGCTAATGGAGGAGCTGTGTCTGCTATAGGAAGCGCTTCGGGGTACTTCTCCACGTAAAGTTCCGGGCCGTGTCCTGGCTGGTGTTCGAAATATCTCTGTTCAGCCATCGTGGGATCCAAGCTGGTGTATGAGAGATGACTTACCTCGACCTTCATGAGCGAGGGCTTTTGTAATGACACGCAGAGGAAGCCAAGAGGTGTGGCTGTCATTGCTTCTTGTCTCCTAAATTGAGCATTCTCACAAATCGCGGTCGCTTGAGACAATGTGACCAATTTTGACAGAGATGAGGCTGAAGCCAGAGCCTACTTGGTGGGATGGATGCAGTTCCATTGGATACAGACTTGCCTCTTAATGCAAATTATTGGGAACACGCTCACAGGTGTTCCGTTTGTAGATAGCTGCATGCAGAAAATGTGTAGAGCGTCCAATTGAGAGTGAGGATATCAATCGGGTGAGCACAATTGTCTTGGCGGTGGAAATTTGACCGGAGCAACATATATCCGAGTTATGTGGTCGTTCAAGCCTCCAGATGTTGATTGCATCCTGATAAATATCCCGAGTACTTACGATGACAAAAGGGGTAGGGTGTCAGCCAAGAATGGAAGAGGAGGTCTGTGTTCACAATTCTTTATGAGCGAAAGGGGGCGAAGCCGATTTTGCAAGCGACTGTACAAGTTTTGCAGTTACACTTTTGCATCCGGCGGATGGTGGGAGGTATCTTTTCTGGAGACAGCCATTTCTGAAAGACGCTATCTACTTGTTCTCAAGGCCGTAATGGCCTCAAGAACATGTTCTTAAGGCCACAACGTTCCTAAGGCCCTAGAGGGCGTGGGGGCGCTGGCCGTACGCCTCCTACAGCCTCAAGAATATGCTCCTAAGGCCACAACGATCTCAAGGCCATAAGGAGCGTGGGAGCACTGGCCTTACGCCCACTGCGGCCTCGAGAATTTTACGATTCAAAAGAGGCACTATAAGCTAGGGCTGCTAAAGATAAGTATAGAATTATATAGCGCATATAAGAAGGTGGTATGTTGAAATCTAAAGAGGCCTATCTTTCTAGACTTATTTCTTGTATTAAACTTAATTCTCGTGCGATATATAACGATTGCGCTGGCGTGCGAACTCATAAAAGCTCAAAAGCTCGTACGACAGCGTCTGTTCTTACTAACCTGTGTGCTTCTACCAGCCTTGATTCTCGTGTTAGCCTCAACTACCTGGATTTTTCTCGAAACATTAAGCTTGGCTCTGGCAGCGGATTAGGCTCTACATTTGCAACGGGCGTTAAAAATGCTAGTTCCTAGCTATTTTCTTATTTCCTTTTGTCCTTTATAGTTTTCCGTAATTTTTTTTGTAGCTCACATCTTGTCTATTGTCTTAAGGGAATAAACTAGGCGAGAACCCTATTATATCCGTTCCTTAACTTCTTTTAAAACTTTACGTTTTACTGTTCTCGATCGCCGTTCTTAAGGGCTCAGGCATATTTATTACGTAGTTAAGGTGTGCATTTATATACTTCGTTTCTGTCGATATATTAATAATACCCTGTAATCTCGTAGCAATCTCATACTTAGTTTTTCTTTAAATAATAATAATAAATTAATAGCTATAAGGTTCTATTACCTATTTTGTCGCAGGGATTAGTCGTTTAGGTTCGACATATTCGCCGGAAAGTTTAGTAAAAGGTCTAGCGGATAGGAAGGCAATTTAACTCGAATCGAGTGTGCTTGTTCGGTTGAAGGTGTTTTCGATAGGCCTGCTTAGTAATACTAATAGGCAGATCCTCGCACAGAAAAGCGAAAATAATTGCAGAAAGGTAAGAGGGAGAAAGGAGAATGGATTGCGAGAGGTCGCGAAATCGGCTTAAAAGCGCAGTGGCTAAGCCAGCAATAGCCACGTCATAAGAATACGGCGAGCTTTTACTTATAGCTAGACTTAATAATCTACGTAAGGCTGACTTTATTTTATGCGTAAGGCTTCCGCGAATGAATAAGAGCGTAAAAATAAACATGTGGCATTTAAGGTCCTATTATATAACGGCAAGACCTTTTTAATTCTGAAATTACTATTTACAATAACGGTCTTAACTCGATTACCTAAGTTTAATAGATATTAATCATTCGAAAGAGAAGTTTCCCGAAGCAGCTTTCGATCATGTAAAAGTAATAACTATTCAATTGTCTATAGAACTTAATTAAAAATTAATAATAAATAAAGAGAGAAGTTAAGTGGACTAAATTCCTAACCATTGTTTGTTTTCCTAGGCGTTTAATGTTATAATGCCGTTAAGAGGTTAGTTTTTATTTATTATAGAGTTAATATAGTGCAAAAGCTCGGTGCTTTTGCTACGGTTGAGATTTAGAATCTCGATTAACGCCTTTAGTTATGACGGAATTTAAGGTTAGTTGTGAAGGAGATTTGTAAAGGAAAAGTGAACTCGACTTGACGCCAAACGCGTTAGAGGCGTCGAATTAACTCCGCAGATCTCCAAACTCTAGAAATGAGGTATTTAAGTCTTTTAAAATCGATGAAAAATCCGCGACGCGAATCTGGAGTTATGGTAGAGGTTGACAATTGTTTATTATTGTTAAGGAAGAAAAGAGACGAGACTGTAACCGGCTTCCCTTACATAATCCCACCCCGGCTACAAATCCCGCCCTAATAACATTTTACACTTGATTTCTGAAAATAATAACTTTACGGAAAATAAAAATATATTCATAATTATTAAAGTAAAAGATATATTAAATCTCGCTTTATAGAATATATTAACTTAATTTTTATAAATATATTATATAGGCATTTTAATCTTCCGTCCTCCTCGACTTTCACGTGACAACTACGTATTCTCCTTTATTACAATTGGAGTGCGGCAGAGATCCCCTAAAGGTAACTTAACGATTAAAAAGGGTTTTAAAATAAGTTACTTAGCTTTAGGTTTAGCGCAAATTGATACTTTAGCTATAAGTACATTAAATTTCACCGGTAAAAAGCGTGACTTTAGTGTCTTTAAAAAAAACTAAGTTAATAGCTGTTAAATCCTTTACTAATTGCTTCGCAGCTTACTTTTGTTCCTTTATAAGTTATTCCTTTTTCTTTTTAAGGGCATTTGTAACTCGTTATATCTTGCGTTACTCTTTAGCTTTATCTTTAAGCTATTATAGCCTCTCTTTTTTAGCTTAAAATTCTATTACTTTAATAATAATATTTGCCTCTTAATATATAACTTTAATATCTTCTTCTTTATATAAATTAAGCTTTTTTCCTTTCTTACGCTTCTTTTACTTTAAAACAAGTGCTTCGCGGAGGCTATGGTTTTTATAGATAATAATAGACTTCTTAGCGACGAGGATTTAAAGTGCTTTAGATGCTCGTTTCGCACACTCTTTTAACGGGGATTACTAAAACCAGATTATGAATTTACGAATTGCCTTTGCTATAAGAGGTGTCCTTTCCATCGCAAAAGGTGTTTTTAGGTAAGGAATAGGCTTCCGGATTTTTATTAAAATAACTTCCTTATTAATAGGCCAAATGCCGGGTTTTATAAAAGTATGAATAATATTATCCTTAGTAAAAACAGCTTTTTAAGCAGTCTTAAAGAACTTATAAAAAAATCTTTTAAACATTTAAATATATCCTAAACCTTTCGATATAAGTTTGTTAATTTCTTAAGAATAAAATGTTATTACGGGCTAGAATAAGTCGATATTTAAGGGCTAAAGCCGGTGAGTTGTATAAGGGGAAAGCATTAAAAGGATAATCTTATGCGTCTTAGCCTAACGAATAAACGCTATATTAATATAATTAAAATGCTTATTAAGTAGTAAAAGACAATGTTCTCGCGGCGAGAAAAGTTTAATATAAGGTTTAAAGACTTTTTATAGCTACTTTATTTTTATAGCTATAGAACTCTACTTATTATTAGAAATAAAAAAGTAACACTTATTTCTAGGCTTTATATTTTATACTTACGTGTTTTATAACTCTTTAGAATCGCTTTTGTATATTAAAAGTAAAGGAATCTATTTACTAATAATAAAAACGCATGCAAAATAACTGACAAACTCTTGACTCCCGTCTTACTTTGCTTTTATAACTTATCTTAATTTATATACCTTTAAGGTTATAATTCTCTTTATAAAAGAGTAATAACCTATTATAAACCCCTTTTTATCGAAATTATAAATATTTTCGGGTTTAATCGAATACTTAATAATAACGTTTAATAATTGTAATTTATATATATATAATTAATTAAGAACTTAATTAAAAGACAAAAATAAAAGCACAAGATAATATATTAATTAGAAAAAGATAATAAACATTAAAATATACTCGGCAAAAAATCGTAAGTTATTAATATTCTAAAGATAAGCACTTTTTAACTTCGTCTTATAGCGACGGACGAAAGTCCCGGTCTAATTCTTATTTATAGCATTCCCACGAATCTCCTTTACTAAACTCTTTATAATAAAACTAGTCGGAGGTAGTCTATAGTTTATTAAATAATTAATTCGATTAATTAAGACCTTTTCTTACGCGTGAGTAAGAGTTTGCTTTTAAAAAGCGGTGACATTTTTACAGGAGCGAGTTAGGCCATAGGTCCTCTTAGAAATCGCTGTTTAATTACATTTAAATTTAACTATTATAATAAAATAATTTACGATTTCTCTGCTTTAAATTATAGTAACTGCGGCGGAAATCGCTATTGATTTATCTATTTTAGCTATGATTTAGTGGAGTATATAAGGGGGGTGAATCGTGAATTTAGACGGGATTATTAGGAGGGGTGGGATTATGTAAGGGGAATCGGTTAACGTACTTGATAGGTAAGCTGGCCGTGCATGTAAGGTGGCCACTTGAAATCCTATACAAAATACGTCTGTGCACGAAAAATAACTTTTTATTTTATTAATAAAAACTTATAAAAATAAGATATGTATAGTATTACAATATGAATAGTTTGTATTTTTAATTTCAAGCGTTAGTTAATTTTAATTTTAATTTTATTAAAGAAAATTTAAAAAGTTTATAAATACAGTGGTAATTTTAAGCGAATGACTAATTAAAATAAACTAGCGTCTAATATCTCCGGTATGTATTATTTAAACAAGGTTTTTTATTTAATTTTTAATTAAAAGGGTTTTTTATTAATAAAATAAAAAGTTATTTTTCGTGCACAGACGTATTTTGTATAGGATTTCAAGTGGCCACCTTACATGCACGGCCAGCTTACTTATCAAGTACGTTAGCGAAAGCTCAGAATAGTGGGGCGCGTATACATGCGCGCTTAGTGCAGCTAGCTCCCGTTGCGAGAATGAGGGGATCTCGGACGGATGATCGCTCCCTAAAACGACGAGGTAGCACCGATTTTAGATGGTGCCTCTTTTTACGTGAGTTAGAGATAATGTACGCAGAATCCCTAGAGCTAGATTACTTCCGGAATCTTTTCTCCTAGGAGTCATAACGATTCCAAGAATTCCCGGGAGTAAAGCTCCTGGAAGCCAGCACGTTCCTGGAAGCCTTCCTCTCAGGAAACTTGCTACTCTTGGGAGCATATGGGTTCCTGGAATCCACACACGGAAGCTAAAAAAGAAAATACTCATTCTCCTGGATTCTTGCTCACGTTTCTCGTGCTAGCCTTGACCCTCGTGCCAGCCTGGATTCTCGTACTAGCCTTGATCCTCGTACCAGCCTAGATTCTTCTGCTACCCATATTTCTCGTGCTAGACTTGATTCTCGTGGTAGCCTTGTTTCTTGTGCTAGCCTTGATTCTCGTGCTAGCCTGGATTCTTGTGCTACCCATGTTTCTTGCTAGTACATGCTCGAAACCGTTGGGACGACCCCGGACAGCGAGATGGCAGAAGATAATGATAAAATATGGTTCTAATTTGTCTCCCCTAAAACTATCGAGACATAGAATATTGTGGCCTTGGATAGTGAACTAATACCGAACGTTCCACATGTGGGTTTGTCGTTGATACTGTAACAGAGGGTTGCGGCCCATGCCGTTCCCAAACATAGTACCGCATGTGACATATGACCTTTGCTATAGAAACCTCGTAATTCTAGAAGATTATTTCTTCTAGACTTACTATTCTGGGTACTTTCTTCTGGACGCTATATGCTTCTACAAACTCTCTTCTATGTTCACTCACCTTCTTGAATTTCTCGTCGGGAAGCCTTCTCCTTCTAGACATGATATTATCCTGGAAAGTTTCTTCTAGTTATTGTGCGTACCTAGAATCATTTCCTGTCAAGCTTGCCTTCCTATCCCTTCAACAGCGATGATATTCTTGATTGATTTTGGAGTTGCGCATTCGCATTCCTATTTGTTTTACAAGGGCGTTGAAGAGTCTAGACATGGTTTATGGTGGGATGACGCCGACGAAATGAGTAGAGGATTTTACCACCAAAGATGTTTGGGACGCGCAGTCTTCACAGTTTGCCACAGACTAAAGTACTGTAGTCATTCCATTATAGCTGGAGATAAGATCAGAATGGGGGTAATAGCTAGAAGTAGTGGTGAAGGCCAAAAGTAGAGATGGATTGTTCGATGCATTCTGATGGATTGAACCCAAAGGTGAGCAGGGCCAGATTCGAAAGTCAATTGTGTGACCGTAGCTTCTGGCATTGAGGCCGGAATAAGAGCAACGGCTAACATTGGCCTTGGGTTTGCGTGCAAAAAAAGAGTCCGAAAGACGCCAAGCACTGAGCCAAAATCTGATCAAAACAATACAAGCTGGATAAAGGTACAATCGCTTGCAAAATCGGCTTCGCCCCCTTTTACTTAAAAAGATTCTGAGCACAGACCACCCTATCCATTTTTGGCTGACACCGTATCTCCCTTGTACTCTGCAGTACCTGGGCACCTCCGTTAAAGGTTGATACAGTATACAGCTAGGAGCCAAGTCGGTGTCCTGTCTACCCAAATTCTTTTAAAAAGCTCTGAACGCACAGACCTGTTATCCTTGAGTGTCACCTGATGACTGGATATATGTTCACCGAAATAAGGCAGGACAATCCGGCATCCGCCCATTTACCGCCGATGACTCTACCACTACGATGGCACCAAATTTGGCAGTCTTAACGCATGAGCTGACCCAAAACATAATCAACAGTAAGTTACTGTCGCTTGCAAAATCGGGTTCGTCTTTTCTCACCCCAAAAATTTGCGAGCACGAACCACCTTAGCCATGTATGCCGCTGACACTGTGGCTCATAGCCTTGAATCCTAGCTCAACTCGATCCTACTTCTGTGGTTCAACGTTTATATTAGGTAGTAGTGGGTCAAGGAGCGGTTTATGGGGTGGATCTAAGATGTGATCGGATTTAGGGAGTGGGTTAGAGAATGCCTGAAGTAATGTCCCACCCCACCCTTTCACCCACCCTTTTACACCAAAAACAGTGATTTTAAGGTATTAATATATTTATAACTAATTAATGAAAATTTATAATTTTTTAATATTCGTACTTACTAGCTCTTTTTAATCGACTTCACAAAAACAAATGTAGTTTCAATTATGAATTATTACGTACAGTCGCTTACAAAATCGGCTTCCCCTCCACACTCGCTAGAATGTTATGAGCCCCACCTACCAGATAGGGATTAGCGTAGTATCATGTGTCCCGAATACGTAAACGCTGCTCCCGAAAGGATGAACTTGAAGCCTCCAAAATAGTGTAAGAATAATATATAAAAACCAGCTCCCCCAGGCCCTTATTTATCAAAGTTATAAAAATATACAAGACAAGAATTACACAACGAGGACAGATATGAATCCTTAAACAAAAGGTCTTCAGCTTCTATTACAATATATTTTATCACTAATATCTCAAGGACAGCTTGTGGCCTGAGGCTGCTTGGTAAGCACTGAGAACCACAGGTGAGGATCACGGGACAGAATCACGTGATATATATTGTATTTACCCACCCCCCCCCAAGGATCCCTAGGATCCATGGGATCAAAAGGCAGGAAGGTCGTTCTATATAAGTAAATAGCATTCCCTTCTGGTAGGAGCTTCGTGCTCAACTTCAATAGTATTCTTTACTTAATACTTAGTAACCAAACCTATCCAATAACACATCAATATTACTAGACTTCTATTCTAATACACCTATCTTCACACGTCAAAGGCCTCTAGTCCTTACACCGGTAGCGACAATAACAGAAACTTAAGATCGTTATAAAGAAAGTTAATAAAAAATAATTAAATTATTAACATTCATCCCGAATAATAAATAATAATACAAGATTTATCCACGGCCGATCAATAAGTGAAATGCTTATAAAGGCAATCTTAAAACTAATAAAAGCACTAATAATATCAATTACATGCACCAAAAGACTTCAAGAGTTTTATAACTTCCAAGTGGCCGCCTTTAGCAGCTGCTTACAACGCAGTCCATCCACCCCCTTCAGCAGCAGTAGCATTAACATCAGCCTTACCATCGAGGAGTTTCTAAACGACCCCCAAGTGGCCGCTTTTAACAGCGTATAAAAGTTTATATAATAACCCTTTTTTATGCTTAACAAAGTTAATTAAAATATTAATATAATTCAGGCGGCTAAATTCTATATAATAATATATTAAGACATCCTTTTCTATAAAACTTAATCTAATAATAAATATAATTTATAAAAATACTACAAAATAGTCGTACTTATTAATCTACTCGTAAACGGCAGGAACTCGGTCGTGAAACTTTACTAGTAATTAAGGAGTTCTCGCCAAATCGTGCGAGCCGCGTATTATTTACTTTTATAAATTCTAAATTATAGATTTACGCTTTTTAAAATTACAAGTGTAAAGTAGCTAATAATCTAAAGCGTATTTGAGAAAAAGGTATCTTTACTATAATATAACCATCGAGTCTTCGAAACTATTCTTAATCACTATTATGCTCTCTTTATTATTTGTGGATTTTTAATGACTCTAAAGGTATAGCTTCTGCGTCATACGCATTATACGTAATATAATTTCTTCAACTTTTAAAGTTTTCTTAATAATATAATTCAGAAGACGAGTTAATAAGGCTACAGGATTTCAGATTAAATCAGTCTTAAAATCGTTCAAGTTAAAGTAAGTTATATATATCTCGCCAATAAAATGATCGACTTCTTCTAATTTAATATAAAAACTCTATAAGCTCGAGTCTAATAATTATTCTAGGAGATACTATAAGACGCTACAATAAATAAATTAAATAATTTATAATTCCTCGTCTAACTAAACTAAATTCTTATTTTATATAGTAATGCGCTTCAAGCCGTTTAGTTTCTTTCTTGCAATAAAATAAAGTATATTAAGCTTATATAAGAGAGCTTCCTTCAACATATTAAGTATAAGCGCTCGTTTAGTTACTATAGCTTATTAAAAAATGCGGCTAATAATTTTAGCAGAACTACGTTTTACAATCCGTTTTATAACGCGGTCGAAAGTTTCTCTCAAGTTTTTAAGAAGAGTTTTAAGTGTAACGACGCAAGGTCCTTGGACGTGAAGATAGACTTAATACTTAGAATACAAAAACTACAGAGCTATTGTGCAAGAGGGAGCCATATATATAAGGAGTCGGAGGGGGGTCGGACCTGTTCCGGACCCCTGACCTAGCCAAAGCATACTTGTCGTTACATTAAGCACTTCCCGGATCTCGTCGTCGCAAGTGCACTCGCATATTTCCGCAATTTAGTAGTCGACCCAAAGAAACTTACCAAACTTAACAAAGCTATTCGATCTTTAAAGAATAAGCATATATATGCCGTTCGCATTATTAATTAACGCTTTAATAATTTCCTAAGCCAAAGTAAAGTCCTATAAAATGAGTTATTCTTATAAAGTGAGCTATTCCTATAATATAAATTATTTCCCCTGCCTAAAAGTTATAGTTTTTTTAATATATACTTTAATATCGGCCTAGACTTTACGACAGTCGGTAGACTTCTTTTAAAAAACTAAGAAATCTTGTGGTGGGGTTGACCTTAGAGTTCCATTTGTCACGTGATTGAGCTGCATCTTGTTATATTTAAGATAGCCTTTAGGGCAACATCCTTTAAAAATAATAACGATTTTTACTATTATAACTTTTCCTTTTTATTTAAATTATACCTCTTCCCTTTTTTAATAAATATATTCTTTAAATATATAATATCTTTAGTATTCGTTAAATAAGTATTTTTTATATTTACCTTTTAGCACTTACTTTACTATCTTTTTATTATATACTTAGTGTTTTCCCTTTTATATATTTTAATAACTTATATAAAAAATAAATAAAAAAGCTAAAGTAAAGTATATAAAAAAGCTTAAAGGCTCCTTATGCTAACTATAAGGACTGAAACTAATAAGTGCTTAAACTAATGTAAACGTATTTACTTAAAGATTTCCTAGCCCTTAAAATAAAACTAAATACGGTATTATTTATAAGTGTTCTTAATAATTATAATAAAATAAAATTAATAATTCTAGCGATATTAGGCTTTATTGAAGGCCTAGCAGGCACGAAGGTAGAAAAGCTTATAAAGCCTATAGAGTTAGTCTTAGTAGTAGAGTAGTTTATAGTCGGGGTCGCAGAGCTTCCTCGAGTTATAAAGAAGTTATTAATAAGTTATTTAGACTCCTTGCCGTTTAGGTTGTCGTTAAAGGCGTTGTTTTTAGTGTCGTTTTTAAATATAATTAATTTTTCTTAATAAAATTAATAATTTAGTAAAGAGTAAATACGCTTAATATTATTAATAAAAAAGTAAAAAATATAATATATTATATTAAAAAAAGAAGAATATATAAGCTCAAGAAAACAAAGGAAATATATAAATAAAATATTAAATTAAAAAGCTTATAACTTTAGGCTCCTCTCAAGATAGTAAAGCCCGAAAGACGCTGAAGTCTAAGCCTCTTATTTTTATAATAAACGAACGTATAAGCTTAAATAAAATAAATAAATCTCACTAAATATTAAAGTTTTATTATTATTAAAGTTAATTTTAATATAAAATAACTTAAGACTAAAATTAATTAAAAAGACATAAAGTAAAACCCCGTATACCTTTTTATTAAGCTCCGTCTCGCTAGCCTAAAGTAGGCTTTTAACGGAAAAAGAAAAAGAAAAGAGTAATAAATACGCTTATTAAAAGTGCGGTTAACGTTAAAATTTGCCGAATTCATTTTAAATGGTTTACTTTTTGTTTTCTAAAGTATTAAATATATTTTAATATTAATTAAGGCGTTTTTAATAACGTAATCCGGCTATTTTTAATCCGACCTTTTTAACATCGATGCTCTACGTGCTAAAGCTGGCTTTTCTAGTAATTTAAGTACTCTTATATTAAAAGTAAGTAGTTTCCCTATAGACTTCCTATGCTTCTCGTTATATTATAAAAAACTATTAAAGTACTCTAACTATAAGTAAGAAAAAGAAAAGAAATAAAAGTAATAATAATAACTTACGATAAGATATATTTAATTATAACGAAGGCAGTAACTATTTAAAAAGCTTTAATATAAGAGCTCAAGCCGCCCTTTAAATTCTACCGGCTTATATAACACTTACTTAACTTATACACTCTTAAGCTATACTATATTCGCCTCTAAAGTAAAGGGGACTTAAACCCGCTAATATAAGTTATATAACATCGCTTTAAGCTTAAGCCGCTTTTACTTAAGCTTTTTAATTAATACGACCTGCGCTAAGACAATATAAACTTATTAAAACCTCTATATTATATAAAGTAAACAAAGCTTTAAACAATTATTACTATAAACCTATTAATATAACGTTTTAATAGCTTATATCTTAAGCCGCACAACTTGCTACGGACTTTATTAAAAGACTTCTTTATTTTGTAATAGCTTAAGCGATACCAACCCTAAGCACTTTTAGTTACTTATATTTTAACGAAAATAATATTATTAAGTTTTTTAAGATTTTAAAGCAACTCTTTACGGCTCGAGGCATTATAAATAACGTTAAAAAGAAATAATACGTCGTAAACTATTATACTCTCGAAGTAAGCCAAAACATTAAATAACTCCTCGACTTCTTTAATAACACTTATTAAGAATTAATTAAAGAAGTTATAAGGGAATACCGAACGTTCGACTTTAAGTAATATTATTATATTCTTTAAAACTTAAAGAAAATATTTAATAACTTTAAATATATTATAAAAAATAGTTTTAAATTTTAATCTTAATAATTTCTCCGAGCTTTTAAAGAAGTTAATCGAGCTTATATATAAAAGAAAATTATTACGGAATAATAAATAATTATAAATTTTTTAGCGGCTTTATTTAAGTACTTTAAGTAAAAAGCTAAAACTTTTATAAAAGATAATAATAATTTTAATATAAAAAATATATAATTTTTTAATAAAATATATATTAAAATAAAAAACTTATTTTAAGTTAAGCGAAAAATTAATACTTTAATTAAAAAAGAAATATTATTTATGCGAATTACTTAAGCCGACTGTCTTCGACTTAAGTCGAGTAATAATAAAACTCCTTTTTTAATAATATCGTTCGGGGGGCTTAACTTTATAACTTGCCCCGAGTTTATAAGGTATAAAAATAGTTTTTTAACTCGAAAGATCGACGACGTTTTTAAGAAGAGTTCGGTGCTTTATCTTAAACTAAATTAAAAAAGGCATATTTAAAAAAAAGTTATTCTTATTATTAAGAAGCTAATTCGCGATATTAATTAAGTTATAAAACGGAATATTAATATAATTACGAAAAGACTAAATAACTTACGCATTTTATACGTTATTATAAAGAAAAGAAAGAATTTAAAATTAATAGCCGAAGTTAAGGCTTTATTTATTTACAAGTCGATTACATACCTTAAAAAAGTTAAGAAGTTTTATTAAGATTTTAAAGTAAGTATTAAATATAATCGACGCTTTAGTACGAAGGACGACATAAGCACCGAATGCTTCTTTTGCTTTAATAAGCCGATTCCGGGTGCTAAACCTTAAGGATTTTATAAGTATTAAAATTAATATTACGAATTTAAAAAATAATTTAGTTTAAGAATTATTTATAAAAATAAAAATATTTATATTTATATAAGCTTTTTAAAAAAAAGGAATAAAAGCTTAAGCGATTTAATTTCCTTAAGATAAATTAAAAAGAGAAGTCCTTATTTTATAAATAATTAATATAAAAAGAGACTTAAACTTAAGGCGAAAAGAAAAAGTAATTTAAAGAAAGCTCTAAGACGCTAAAAAAGCCCTTTTAACTTAATAAAATATTATATTAAAATCAGTTTTAAAAGGTTTAATATTAAAAGTAAATTAAAAGTCTTAAGATTATTTAAATATCTTTACTATTCGACTTTTTAATATAATAAGATTAATTAACGTTTAAAACGTATTTATTACTTTTAATTTAAAAAGAATAAATAATAACTTTAAAATAATACTTATAAAAATAAAATAATAAAGTATTATTACTTTTAAAATAATAATAAAAGCTGAATCATATATAATCGGAACCTTATTTTAAAAACGCCTTAAAGCTTAAGTTAATTATAAAAGACTAAAAGTTCGCGAAGAAGTTAAGAATACCGTTAAATTTTAAGAGCTTATAAACGTAAACCTTTTATTTAAAATACTTAAGGTAAAATGTTGGTCCGTAGGGATTCTTACCGATATAGAACTCTAGCTTAGGGCCGAAACGGTGGGGTTTCGGTGGGGTTCCGGACCGGTATATAAGGAGCTTTACTCTTATTTTAGAAGAACACACTTTATAATACTTTTAAAATCACTTAATAATATTAATATTTATTTAAGTGACTTTATTATTATATGTCTTAATATAGTTATATTAATATTAATTAGTGGTTTACTTAAAATATTATAAAACGGCAAAGTTATAGTATTAAAAAGTTAAAATCGTAAATAGCGTGAGAAGTTAAGATCTTAACGCCTTAGCTTCGCCTTTATATTTAAATTAATTAAAAGAGAGAATTTTTTTAACTTTTAAACGTTATAAAGAGCCGAGCGTCTTAATAATATTATTAAATATTAACCTTAATACGACAGTTACTCTTCGACAACTATTAAATTAATATAAACCCTCTTAATACAAGACTTTATTTTCGTAAACTTATTAAAACTATATTAAAACGGCATTATTACGGAAATTATATTAAAAGTAAGAGAACTAATTTCAGTAAATAACGGAGAAGAGAACGAGGTAAATATTACACTTTAAGCTTTAAAAACTCAATTAATAAACGAATTCCTTATAAACTTAACGAAATACTTAGAATACTTCTGTAAAGACCTTTATAATAAACGAGTTAAAAGAGAATTCCTTTTTTAAGACTTTTACGAGTTCTTTAGCGAATAGACAGTCGACTAACTTAAAATAATTAATAAATAAAAGAGACTTTATTTTTATGACGCTTTTAAATTTTATAAAGTTTACGTCGAACGGTTAAAGAAGATAGAGACCGTTAGAATATTATACGTAACACTTTAGGCATTATATAATAAATAGCCGTAAGACTAGCTTTAAGACTAAGCTTAATTTTATTCTGAATTTATACCGAAATATATACGAGACGAGCTACGGTTATAAGACGGGCAAATTAAGAGTTTTAAGTTAATACGATTAGCTTTACGAACGCTAAAAGTTAAAATATTAATTTTAGGTTAAGAAACGTATATTCTATAGAGTACTTAAGACGTTACGACTTTATAATATATTATAATAGTTAATATAAAGGAGAATTTATATAATATAACTCTTTTAGCGCCTGTAGAGGTAAAGAAGGAGTCGTTATTTTTTACTTTTAGTCTTATAAAAGATTTACTTTAATAAAGATTAAATAATATTTTACTTTTAAACTTAACCCCGATACTTTTACTTATTTTAAAAGACGGGTTAATATTATTATTTAAGACAACCTCGGAATTAATAAGTAACGGTAGAGATTCGGACTTCCTTTCTTAGTTTATTATAGAATTCCTCTTAAAATCCTAAACTAAGTCTTTAATAACGTTATCGAAGATATATATTAAAGAGCTCTAATATAATAGGACAAAAGACTATTTAAACGAGAAGTTATATATTTTTATTAACTTTTATTAACGCGTTAAAGTTTTTAAAGTAATTTAAAAAGGAGCTTTTCCTTTTATAATACGAGACGAGGCGAGTATATATTATTATTATTACTTATAAAATAAAAGTTATACGTTTAATTAATTAATATAAGTTACGCGTAATTACTTTAAGACGGAAGAGCGAGCTTAGCGGTTCTTTAGTTAATAATTTAATCTTAAATTTGAGGATTTTTAAAAAGTCGATTATTAACGCGGCAAGTTAGTATTAATTTAATTAAAGAACTTTGCTAAGGAATTGTAGTATATATAATTAAGTCTTAAGAATAAGTATATGCGGAATAATTAAACGTTATATAATAAAATGATTTAAAGAATATTAAGTAATCTTTTTTTTAAAATAGTACTTTTTAACGCGCCTTTAATTTTCCTTACTCTTATAAATAGCCTACGGAACGCGGTTAACGTAAAGACAAATTCAAGTTAAAACCTGGCTATTTCGGCTATATTATTTATAAGAAATTAAATTGCTATAATAGCCGCTATATAAATAAAGAGAGAGTTACCTTTAAGGCAAAATACTTTGCAAATCGAAAGGCAAAAGGCCTTAAAGTTAACGATTTCTTTTTTAAAATATATTTAATATATATAAAAGGGAACGGTTTTAATTTAAATAGGATTCGGACTCCTTTTAAAGACTATAATAATTACTATAAGCTAGAATCGTCGTCGGAAGTCGATTCTATTATTAATTTAAACGACTTAAACGTAAGTAAAGAAAGTGACAGCTTAGCACTTTATATAACTGTGTTTATAATAAGTAAAAAGAAGTATAACGCATAAGAACTATTTTAATAACTTAAGGAGTAAAAAGTAATTTACATTTTAAAGGCTATAATTATAAAACCTATTGCTTTTGAGGTATATATAATATAATAAATTAATAAATTCTTTTAAAGTCTATTAATCGACACAAGAGCGTTTAATAAGAATACCGGCGGCATTAATTAGCTGCGGGCGTTATAATAAATTTAAAATATTAAATTTAATATAAATTAAATAAGAACGAGTCGGATTACATTCGGTGCCGGTTCGAGACTTTCCCTTAAAGTTATAATAATTAATACTTTTATTAATAAGATGGAATTCATAATCGTAGACGTAAATATACTGTTCTTAGTTTATTTATAATAGCTAAATAAGCTTAATATATAATACGATAACCTCCGCAACGTATTAATTTAAGGCAAAAAGAGACACTTAATGGTTCGGAAAAAAGGTTATGCGTGGCTTTATTTAAATTGCTATAGTTAACTTCTTAATTTTTTAACGGGGACGATTAATACGTACTATTTTATAAAGACGGAAATTAAACGATTTTATAAGCGGTTTAATTATTTTATAATAACGCGTTTAAAGCTTTTATTAAATTAAGCTAGTTATAATCCCGATTCTAAAATAATAATAAAAGTTAAAGAGCTGTATAAGTATTACTAAAGGTATAAAGAGGCTTTATAAAGGTTTAAATTTAAATTAAAGGACGACGTTAGCTTTAATTATATAGTCTATATTAATATAATTTAGCTAAGGGCTAAACAAGTCCTTTATATAGTCGACGAGAGTACGGGGTTTAATTAAATAAAACTACTTTAAAAGGCCACCGAATCGACTACGGCTCGGTTTATATTTAAAGTATTTAAATCGGTATAAATAAATACTTATCTCGGCCCTTTTAATTACGTAGTCTACGACTACGGGACTAATTTTAACTTAAAGGAGTTTAAGAGCTCTTTAAAATTAATAAAGACGACGCCGAAACTCGTGCTTATAAAGGTATACTATTCTATTAAAAAGGTAAAACGATTTCATCGCCCCCTTCGTTAAACGTATGAAATCGTTATAAAAGAGCACTTAAAATTAAGCGACAAAAATAAATTATAAATAATTATAAAAACAATTAACAATATAACGAGTCCTTAAGGCCTTATCCTTATATTACTTGTTTTTAGCGCTTACTTTAAATTAATTAAAATAAACTTATTAAATTTATTTATTAAGTAACGTGCTACTATTATTAAGAAAGCTATAAAAAAGATTCATAAGATTTAGGCTAATTAATAAGTAAATAACGTGTTAAAAACGCGTAATAGTTTTATAATAATTTATATATATAACCTTTAAATTAAAGATTAAGTTATAATATAAAAGGAAAAGAAGGGGTAAAGAGACTCGTATAATTTCCTAAGAATAAAGGAAGAGACGTATAAGATTAAGATAAACGATAATAAAACTAGAACCTTTAAATTAACTTTTATATATTTATTTAAAATAAATACACCGAACGTTAAACTTTAAAAAGAAAATTTATTAAAAGAGTCCCGTGAGCCGGGATTACGAGTTAATAATTTATTCGGAACGATACCGGAAACTCACCGAATTATAATTAAATTACTTTTTATATAATTAATTTTAGGAATTTAAGTATTTAATAATAATTCTAATATAAAAGCGTTTTTTATAGAAAAGGAGACTAGAGATTAAGAGCTTATTATTAAATTATAAGTTAAGGACAAGATTAAGACGTTAAGTTTATTATTTTAATAATCCCGAAGGACAAAATACGAGGTATTTATAAAAAGAGGTATCTTTATATTAATCGATTAAAGCGACTCACGACTTAAAAGCCACCGAATATTTAAGTTACGTATAAGAAACGAAATTAAAGATAAGGAGACTCTTATATTACGGGAGAAGTTAAGGCTAATAGTTATGTGTTTTAATAATAAAAGGAAGAAAGATATTTTAATATAATTATTAATAATTTAATAAATTAGTTAACGACTCTTTATTTACTTAGCGGCCTTTATTAAAATACCGAAACAAACGGGAAATAATATTAAATCGACCCTAGCGATTCGTAATATTATTTAAGTATATATATAGGCTAATACTAAGCTTCTTCAGAAAATCTTTGCGTGGCCACTAATAGAAATTGCGGATGAGTTTCCCTATAAAACGGTATTTATAATAATACTCTTATTATAATATTATAAAATTAAGGAATTATTAATTTAATACGTATTATAAATACTATTAAAAGAACTTATAAATGAAAACCTTTACGTTTAACCCCTGTCTATTAATATTTACGTAATAGAACTCTTATATTTAAACTAATTAAAATGCAAATAAATAATACTCTTATTTTAAGAAATAACGAGTTCTTAAAGATAGAATAAGAATAAATTACAAAAGCCGGTTTCTTAATTAAGCCGATATAAGTCTTTAACCCCTCCGAATTGGTTACGTTTAATAATTATATTATTATTATAAAAGGAAATAATCTTTATATGTCTTAAAAGAGACAGAAAATAAGACTAAAAGTCGTTAACGTTAAATAAAAAAACTATAAGGAGGCCTATTAAAAACAACGCGCTCGCGGAGTATATATTGCGATAATATATTAATTAAAGGCTATGTTTAATTTTTTTATTATAATATAATATTAAAATTTATTTACGGAGGAAGCTAAGGCCTTAAATTTACATCTTTAATAATAAATAAATAACTAAAAGAGAGGCCTGCGGTATATATTTATCGATTTGCGATTTGCTAAAGTATATACTTTCGTTAACGGCTTTTTTATTAATAATAAAAACTTAAGTTTATAAATCGGGTTTTTAGTATTAATTGGTACCGAAATAAAGGAGAATTTAAAGTTTATATTCCGTAATAATATTATCTATACTAGCTTAACGAAGTATAAGAGGGTAATACGTATTATTTTTACTTTCGAGCTTTATATTATAATAGTAGGTGTTAATATACTTATTTTTATGTCGACTATTATTATTATAATAATTAATAAGCTCGGCCTTTTACGCTTTTTTACCGTCGTTTATATAACTTTTCTTTTGTTATATAAATATATTATTAAACTCCATACGACAAAGGAAAAACGTTTAATAATTAATATAATAGCTATTCGACAGTCGTATAAACGTAAAAAGTTGACGGAAATAAAATAAATCGATGGAGTTCGTAATTCTATTAATATAATAACTAAGGGAAATTTAAATAAGGCTTTTTAGGAGTTAATTAATTTAAATTCTCTTATTATTAAAATAGAGAATTAAATCTAAAGGTTAACCGGAGGCGATTCGAACTAATTCCGGTGTTATTTTAAAAAGTGGTAATTTTCTTTAACTTTTAATTTCTTTTATATACTTACGGTTTTTTTATATTATATTTTATATTACTTTTAGTTTGCGAAATAAAAAATAATAATTAAATTCTTTATTTACCCTTTAATTTAAAGTATTAACGAACGGTCTTATAACGACACTTTAATAAGGACTTAGTTACCGGTTTTACTATAAGAGGCTATTCTTATATAAGAATATAAAGAAAGTATTATTATAAAGAGTTAATTATAAAGTTAATCCGAAATAAGGCCTTTAAAACGACGAGCGGCGAAGACGACGGCGCTTAGCGCGAGTAGTTTTTTACTCGGCCGCAGGCTTATTATTCACTTCCTCCGCCTCGTCCTCATTTCCTCTCGCACTAGAATCTCCTCGACGACGCTTCTTCGCCGCCCCTATCGCCGCGTAGCGAGAGAACTCTAATAGGGCTTTTAAGCGTTAATTGTGAGAATAAGCGAGCCAATCAGGAATGAGGAAGCGCAGTAGGTGAGGACACGTGATCAAAGAGAGAGAATTGCTTGCTTGCTTGCTTAAAGAGTTAGAAGAGCTCTTCGGTAGTTATATACAAAATAATAGCTTCTCTAGTAGCTTTTACGACTACGTAACTGATTACGTAGTTTATACGAGCTACGTAATTGAATACGAGCGTAATTTCCCGGAATACAAAGGTAATTTCCGGGCCGCGTAAGCAGTGGAAACCCCTTCGGCTATTCTAGGGTAGAATCGGCACGAATTACTAAAGTGAAATCCAATATTAATATTAACTGAATATTAAGTTAAAATCGGAAGTACTTATATTAACGTTATTTAATAAATTAAATACCTCTTTACGGAGAGCACGAGTCTCCTCTAGTAACGCTACTAACGCCTCCTTCTCGGTCTTTAGCGCCTTCGCCAAAGTAATTAAATAAACGGAATCGATTTCGGTCGCGGCGGCGACTATAATAGCCTTATCCTTTATTATTACGGTAGTAAAAAGGGCAAAGAACTCCTTACTTACGTATTAAAAGAGTTAAATTATATATTAAATACGGAGCTTTTACGGATTGTTTTTAGAATTAATTTTAAGATTTTATAATTTATAAAGACGTAAAAAGTGTTTTGTTTTATATAATAAGCGCATTTCTTCCCTTTTTTATTATGGAAAAGGTAATTATATAACGGAATCGTCGCCATAAGGCGGGCGCAGCGGAGGTAGTATATACGGTAGGCAGCCCGGAGAGTACCAGCAGGAACGGGAATTAATATTATATTACTTATTAACATTTGAATCACTATAGAATCGACACCGAATCGATCTTAAATTAATAATAATATACTTATTATTATTATTATTATTATTATTATTATTATTATTATTATTATTATTATTATTATTATTATTATTATTATTATTATTATTATTATTATTATTATTATTATTATTATTATTATTACTAGTAGTAGTAGTGGTAGTAGTAGTAGTAATTTCTTTTAATAAAAGTATTAATAAAATAACTTGCCGTCATTACTTAATAAGCCACTAATTCGACTAATATTAAAGCTTTTATATAACGAACGATAGTGAATAATATAATTACTAGTCGATTGATATACTCGTTACTAATACCACGTTTTTCTAATAAATAAATAAATAATAAAAATAAGAATTACTTACCGACAGCCTATAAATAAACACTTAATAATAACCGATCGGAAATTCTTCAGATCTTCAGGATTTTCTTTAAGAGAGTCTAAAATCTTTGAGAATAATTTCTCTTTAAGTGTAAAAGGAGATTCTTCTAAAGACTCTGATTCGAAATTCGATTGATTTTGCTCTAAATTAAGCTTAATAGAGTTTCTTTAAGACATTTTGTAAAAGTAATAATATTATAAATAATATTAGTCGTAATAATTATAATATAAGTAATAATATTATAATAACAATAGTCGTAATAATTATAATATAAGCATTAATTATAAAAGTATTTGATTTCTGATGAAAATAAAATCGACTTTTGAACAAGAGAACCTTTGTTTATATAAAGAATATTACTTTCTAGTTGATTCTATTTAATATAAATCATAATTAATAAGAATAATTATTATAAATCATAATAATATTAATTTAAAATTAAGTGTAGTTGATTTATAATAAATAGAAATCTATCGAATTCTTTAGATTATTATTTGGAATTTGCTGACAAATACAAAATACTTACTTAGAAATAAGCTTTCTATTAATAAAACTTTTTGATTTTTAATATTAAAATAAATTATACTATTACTAAGTTATTTATAAGGCTTACTAATCTAATATGTATTACTAATTAAGTGTTATAAATTAAATAAAATATATTTCTTACTTTATTTAGGCTAAGCGAGGCTCTCTAGATTAACCGAGACCGTTAGACTTTAATTGATTCTATTATTAGAATATAATAATCTTCTTTAAGCTTAGTTTTAAAATCTAGTCTCGATTAGGATGCGGCTCTTATATTAATCAAATTAATCAAATAATACTTGATTAATTTGATTTGATTTGATTTGATTTGATTTGATTTTGATTAATTAAGATTTTACTTGATTTGAATATGATTAATACCATTAATCAAATCAAATCAAATCATTTTTCACACTATAAAAGCCGTATTGTTTTGCACGGGAATCAGAACAAGGCTCAGAAAATGTCACTCGGTGGTGGTTCTGTGCAACTGTCTGTTGACGAAATAAGAAGACGAATACTTGAAGAAGTTATGTCTTATTTATACTCCAGTATGAGGGAGGTTGACTAATTAAAGAAGGCCTCAAGTGCGTGATTGGAACTGCTACAAAGAGTATGATGAATCAAAGAAACAAAAACGCAGCTTGATAAAAGTTCCGTGACGCAACCCTTTAAGACAATCACAATTCTCCCTACCATTTCAAAGAAATAGACCTATTTTTAGATACCGTCACCAAAAATGTTTCATCACTGTTCACAGTTTCTCGAGCTCAGAGCTCAGAGCAGGGTTATAGTTTCGTGCTTTTTTACTTCGGAGGATTTAGGGAATGTTGGTGGCAGGTCTGCCGCGACAGCATAATGGGTTATGAGAGCCAGTTGTTCAATACGAGATTTCTTAGCAGCAATCATAAATTCTGGACCAAAGTGATGATAGTGGCGCAAACAACAATTTCAAGCCTGAAATCATTACCTCTGTATATTTAAATCCAGATCCAACTTCGCGGACTTTAGAAGTCTTGTTACCAGCCTTAAACAAGAATTACTCCGTACTGAGCTGCTTGTTGATGGTTTTCCCAGGCGTTGCATTATCTCCGTTCGTACTTTAGAAGAATTGTAGTATCAGGCTTTGATGCTGCCTTGTTATTCCGATTCAGTGGTGGTGGCTGCGGAATCGGCGAGCCCTGCTTGTCGACGAGATTGTAGTTGTATGTTGCCACAAAGAAGGCTACAATCATGTTCATTTCGAGTTTGGCAAACTGCAATCATTGGATTAGAAAGGTGGTTATCAGGGGAGATACTCAACATACTCTCATTCCAGCTGTCGAGATGTTTGTCAGTAGATGCGAGTTTTGGATTGGACAAAGGTTGCTTACGACATGGATGCCTTCCAATGCCCCAGCCAATATAATCAAGTTTATTCAATCCTTCCGCTCGATCTGGGAGGTATCTCGCCGGGTCCCAGGTCTCGGGATCTTTGTAGATAGTTTCATCTCGGTGAGTGTCCGCAACGTGGTAGAGCTGAATGATATGATATCAGTAAGATGACTCAGCTAGACACATGGGATATGTCAAGGCTTACAGCAAATGCCCCGTTCGGTACAACTTCGCCACCGATATTAATATCTGTACCACTGACATTCCTCCGCTGAAAGACACCCTGTCCTTGAACCCTGATTGTCTCCCTCAAACAAAGATCGAGCATCGGGAATTCGATTTCCCATGCCTCGACGGGAAGATTCGCGAGCTGGTCTGACAAAGATGTGGTCTCGTCAGGAAACCCAGTAGAGTATTTTGCAGCTGCGTTCTCAACTTCTTTGCGAACTTCGGCCATCCAGCGGGGGTTGGTAGCGAGGTAACAGAGGAGCCAACCGGAGTTGATACCGCTGTTTACCACACCGGCGAAGAGGGCACCGATGATGAACTGGTTTCATGTCAGAATCTCATGCAGAAGCTTGAAAACTCTGGCGGTTACTTACGCCAATCATTTTGCCGATATCATCTCCTTGATCCATCAAATACTGCAATGTATCATTCTCCCGAAGCCCTATCTTCTTCCTCTTATCCACAATTCCCTTCAAGATGAAATACAATCTCGCTCCAGCGATGGATTGGTTGATGAACGATGGGGTAAAAAGCTTCACAATCCATGGCAGAACGATGATTGATGGGTTGTAACTGCTCTCCATGGTTTCATAGATTCCCCTCGTCGTATCGAGAAGTGCACGATTGTCCGCGATATCATTGCACCCCACGTTACGGACAGTGAGCTGAAAGACGAGGCTGTGGATGCTAATGAAAGGGTCTGTCATACCAGAGTCGCCGAACTCAAGTAGCCTGGATTGAGTGTCGCGGATCATGGCTGGGACACCTGGAACCGTTAGCATTGGAATGACATGGCGCGGAATGTTTTGGTACATCTCCCAAAGTTCTCGCGGGAGAGCATGCGATTGATGCGTCGATTGAAATATTCTGCAAAGTCACTTGTGTCTTGGATTGCTTTTCCTCCTCGGATGGTTTGCGGGGGAGTCGGGATTTGAGGGCTAAGACTCGATCTGTAACAATCATGTCAAAGCTTCTCTTACGAAAGACTGGGACACCACCGTAAATAGTAGCATACCCTTCATGCAAGCTCAAAGCTTTGGACTCGAAATAGTCTTTCCTAGCTTGCCTGCCAGAAAATCCGATGACCCCATATTTGCCAAGGTAGAAGCTGAAGTTCCCCGTCTTGCTTTCAGCAATGGCATCTCGGTAAAAGTCCCATTGAGTCGAGAAGTAACGAAGTGCTCCAAGGACAGGATACTGATCTGAGATTTGCTTTGGAGAACTGGGAGAAAGGACTTGTCTGGGTGAAAACAAGACATATGACGCAAAGATAGAGACGAATCCTAAAACTGCTAGAATGGGCAACGAGACCTCGGTCGAGAGGGAAGAGGCAAAGAGGCTGAGCATGCTGGGAATGGTTCTTCGAATTCAGTGTGCATCGGTTGGCTGCAGTTGTATTTACCAAAAACCTTTAGATGAATGAGAAGAGTAAGGTATATATAGTTTGAAGCAGTGTGAAAGTATTCGCATACGAGCGGGGTCTGAGCCTGCATTTATCCAACTGAGCCTGTGAGACGCTGTACTACCTGGAGCTCCGACTGACCCGAAAAGAACACAAATGGATCCAGTATCCGACTGGTGAAACAAATAGGATCTCAGCTTGTATCACCCAATGAATGCGTGCAGATCCTATCTTTGGGTTTAAGCCTGGTCACTAAAAACTAGCCAAAGTTAGATGGGGAATTCTTCGTCGCCGATTTCGAAGCTGGTAATCAACGTTTGGCGTAACATCTTAGTGGCCGTGAATCTCGGAAAAGTAGAGTATGACCGAGTGTGGCTACTGTGTTTATTTAGAGATATTAGGAAGGTAATTCAGTACTTAACTTGAGCTTGAAGTTGAGAAGTACGCAGGAGAGTTTCGCTTGTGATTGTACGGAAGGTACGGCAAGATTGGGGCCGGCTTGGCTCCAAGAACCACATTGAGATAATTGGGGGGTCGTAGACCACGCAAAGCTACGCCTTCAAGGGGCATACCAAAAGTAAAAAATCAGCAAAAAGTAAAAAATTTGTATCATAAGAACAACCTTTAATATTTTAGAATTTTTCATATAGTAAACCTTTCAAAAATATAAACTTCTATGAATTTTTAGGCAAACATTAAGGTGTATCTTTTTTTTTTTTTTCTAAAAAAAAAAGGCGTTTAAATATCGAGATATTTAAGTGACGCTCGGACTAATTCGCTTCGGCAAAACAAAATTTTACTTTTTGCTGTGTTTTTACTTTTTGAAATGCCTCACTAAAAGGTGCAGCTTTTACCGGAGAGTGGTAGTCTCCGATCCGACAATTAAAGTCAACTTGGGAGTCTTTTCAAAGCCATGAAAGGTTCCTACTCCAGTTAAGAGACCTTAAAACGTGTATTCAATTTCCGCAAGTCGAATATCACCCGCTTTTGCCCGGATCAATCTTCACAAGCTAAATTCCAGTCTATTCCCAGCATAGTCCCTAGCAAAGAATCTAGTCGGATACTCAACACCCTTAGAGCCTATAATTATCTCAGTCCGATTTTCCTAGCTCAGTCTTTTTTTCTCCTCCTCTCCCTCCCCACAAGCTCAGACTCAGTGGAAGGAACAAGAAACTTACCACTACTCTCCTCACCAGGCTTATCGGCCTCTTTCGGCGCGGCCTCCCCGCCCTTCTCAAAATGCTCGTATATTTTCTTTCGTAGCTCCAGCAGTTTCTCCGCGCTGTCTATCTTGAAACAGGGATGGCGCGAGGAGGGGGTGGGTTCTGGAGGGCCGAAGGCGATGTGGATTTGTTGGCCGGAGGTGGATATGTTGAACCTGTTTTGAGTTTGTTAGGAAGCTGCGAATCTCAAATGGGTATGAGGTTTATAGTGGAAGTTGGGGTCCGAAGGAAGGATGGTGGAGTGGGGGACGTAAGGTATGTATGGTATAGAAATGTCCAACAGCAAAAACCCAGAAATCATGACGAAAGGGCCAGCTCACCAAGCCAATCTATCTCGCTGAAGTTGAGGAACAGGAGACCGCGTCAATCCCAGCGTATTGCCGTAGAATTCAGCGGCTTGGTCAAGTGTCCCCGGTGGAACAGTTAGGTTGACATGTGCAAGGCCTGAGATGAGAGCCATGGTTCTAGCCTTTGGTGGTGGGAATTGCAAGGTTGGTGATCAGATGGAATTTATCCGGGCGAAGACTGTTCGAATGAAAATTTCCTCGTGGTTTGGTGGATTAGTACTTTGTTGGCAGTGATGAAGAGATGAAGAGGTAATCTGATGGCGGGGTAAATATTCAGCAGATGTTTGCACGTGATGGCACCTTTATGCTTCCCAAATCGATGTTACAAGTCACTGAAGTCAAAGACAAAATCAATGCTTTGGGGACTGAAGATATCTAAGCAAGTTGGTTGCAGTAGTAATCAAAGCCCATGGAACCCAGCAGTCGCTCCAATGATCGCAAATACCCTCAATCCACCTTCAGTTCGTCCGCCATCTCAAGCTCCCTTGCAAGCTCGTGCTCACGCTCTCTCTCATCGGCGTCTTCTCGAGAACCAATGTTCTTGTCAGGAAGTTGGATAGCTCGATCGATAGAGTGCGGTAAGGAACGGTGACGGCCTCGGAGCATCAGTGCTAGCATGCAGACTTTACTAAACCAATGCCAGGAACCACAGAGGGAGTACGATTGGTCTTCCAAACCCATACTCAGTCCGATATTGGCGTACGCAGAAAATACTTCGAAGAAAACAGGAAAGATGTTAAAGTCTTTGGACGTTGACAAACCAGCCTCATAGAAACCAACAGCGATCAGCGCTAGGACGATTGACCATGCTCCGTAGCAGACTTTGGAACTCAATTGCTTGCCGACGAAGTAGAATTTGCCATGAACGTCTTTCCGACGAATTGAGAAACTGACTTCATCGGGTTGGAAGGGTCTGCTAGCACTATAGACACCGAGGGACCGCTCTTCGTATACATTCGAGGTTCGCATCATGATTGTGACTGGAAAGGCGGATATGTACCTGTATTCATGTCTGATTAGGTTTCCAGTACGAAAATCAAAAGATGTTCTCGGTGAATTGTTATCGAGATGAGACGCTTGGAATTCGTCGTTGTGGAGCACTTACATCATTCCAATGTATAGTACCAGAGGACCAACGGGCAAAGCAGGGATTGTAACGATATTAAAATCCACTGCATCTGACGGAGAGCGATTGAAATAAGCCGATCATGATTCTTTGGCCCACCGATCGATCTTTCATTTCCGAAAGATGTTGTGCAGAGAACTCGAGGGCTATCAAATCAATGGCATTGAGTACAAGCAAGCCAAAGAAGAGATATCGCGTCTCCTGGGTGGGAAACAAGTGCGTATAGACTCGGCGTGGATACTTTAGGATGTAGGTTAGGGTCTCCCTTGTCTGATCGTAGCTAGACCGACGCGGGGCTGTCTTCAATATCACCCAAAGGATGATTCGCAGGAATATTGGGAATCTGCGGTGGCGTCAGTCATGCCTGTGAAGCTATTGGCAGGTAGCGAAGCTTACGCAGTATTTCCAACCAACATGAGAAAGCTCATTAGCAACACGGGAAATCGATCGGTTCTGAAGGGCATCTTATAAATGGTTAAAAGTGGAAAAAAGCGCGGAGAGTAAATCTTACCATAGAGTTGTTCATGAGAGACATGCCAGCGTTGTTGAATGCTGAGATAGAATTGAAGATACCAAGAGACCTACAGATGGTGAGAAGTGCTTCTTTGGGCTAAGTCTAGGAGATCTTACACCGGATTAACACCATCGAGGCCAATGACGTCTGCCTTATTGAGCTGAAAGTACAGGGCAAGACCAATAGCTCCCAGCAGTTGATGTAGAACCACGTAGAGTGCGACGACGAGGCGTAGTAATTTGATGGAACGATACTCCACACAGACAACAGACTCTCTTTCAGATCGAGAAAGGCCGTGGAATGTAGAATTTCTGCCAACGGTTGCCTTGCCAAGAAAGCCTTTCCAATAATATCGTAAATTCGAGGTTATCGTTGTCTTTCGTCTGGTAGAAGACAATAACAGGCCCGAAGGAGCATGATTGGCAGCGGGATTTGGGGATTCGTTGTCCGTAACAGTTTCCTGACTTGTGCTGGATTGTTCTGTGGATGGTGTTAGCAAGGAACCGGTAGAGGTTCAACTGCTATGAAGTGCAGTTGGGAACTAGGAAACTTACCAATGGAAGTCCGCGAGATCTGCAAGGCAGCCTGAGCAGACAACTTTGCAGTGCGAAGATTCTCGATGATTTCGCTGTATCTGTCTTCCATCGATCCTTTCCGGACAGTCAGGACGACTAGGCCGGCGATAGGAGCGCTTCCCAGAATGAAGTTGATGCAAACAATCACTTGCTGAAAAGCATTAAGAGCGGAAACGTTGGCGGGGACTAGGCCAGTATCGGTAATGGACGAAATTGCAAAGAATAGACAGGTGAGGTAGCTGTGAGTGCGTTTGCCTCCTTGAATAGCCCAAATCAGCAGAGAGGAGACCAAAGACCACAGAAGGAAGGCAAGCCAATGAAGGGCAATGAAAGAGAATCCGGCAAGGTACTTGTACATCTTTTCAACAACCTCATCCTTAGGGAGAATCGACATGAACATTGCCTTGACCAAGCTTGTGACGCGGAGACAGCGAGCAACGCTCGAGAGCCGAGATTTCATGGGAGGTACCTTCTCCTTCTCCTTCAGAATTGCCGCCTCCATTCTCAATGTAGCCAGATCAAATACTCAATTTGATGGTTGATATCGAGGTTGTGTGCTCTCAATTGACGTTGATAAACAAAAGAATTCAAAATTTATATAGACCCCCACGCAGGCACATTCACGACTGCTTTCGCGTGGGGGCTCGAGTTTTCCACTATTCCACCTTTGGATAGCTAACAAACTCTCGAAATCAGGCATTCACGGCAGTAGCCGGCTTCGGACAGTGGATGGTCTCCAGGGAATACCTTTTGTGACTATGGAGGCGGCAGAGAGCATATTTGCCTCACTCTCAGCTACCAGCCGCATGCTTTGTGCCCCCGAGATAGGAACGACGCATATTGAAGATATATTCTGTGATACTCGGATGAGGTTTAGATCCTTCTAAGCCTTTGAGGAACGTGACGTTGTTGAGAAGGTGCAACATCAGCCTCGTGTCGGCCAATCAAATCGCTGGGGCTAATCACACGTGTATGCCCCTTTAGGCGAGCGACAACAGCACAAATAAAAGTAGGCTTTGCAGAAGAGACAGACGCAGATGACGCAGTAGCAGTAAGAGATACTACTCTCCTCCTCCCCATCACTGCATGACAAAAGTGATGTTATATTACGGGAGCATTGCGGTGGGAAATTGGGTTTGGCCAAAGAATCGACAGCAAGCAAGAAAGAAAGCAAAAAAATGCAAGCAAGTTTCAAAACGCGAACGGATTTCTTCTAATACAAAATGCTCACCTATTAGTTTTGATATCGTGATTATCTGCAGATTCTCAAGGGGCGTCGAGGAAGTCAAACCCAACCAATGTCGTGAGTTAGCTCTAGCAACCTTCAAACCCAAGCTTCTAGAACGGTAGCATAGATCGTCAAAAAAATAAATGAGATGCTCACGAAAACCTTCAGTGCCTTACCTGAGTGCAGTTAAGTTGTTACATTGCCATGCAGAATACGTATCTAGGCAGGGAAGGACGGGCGGGTTAGGTTCGGTTCGACGCCTACTCGACCCGAACTTCATTGAGTAAAGCAAGCTTTGAGAGGGTTCAACTTGTTTCCAAGTCTTGATTCCAGTTTGCGTGTGAAATACCCTGGTCCACAAAGACGCTTACCAGGAGTTGATGTTGAGGCGAGGTTGTTGAGAAGAACTTGTTCATGGGAAGAAACAATTCTAGAGAGAGCTAGGTTTATTAGGTGGTAGGTGGCTTGAGTACGACATGTTATACATAATGATAAGATATACTCACACTCCTCGCTTCCTAAGAAGAAGCTGGGAGTGTTGTTGAATGAAGTGAAGTGCGGAGGCATGTTGAAGGTTGTTTGGTAGTCTACTGACGTTGCTTATTTGCGCTTGCGCGTGTTGTCGCCGCCAACCCCAATTGGGAATATGTCCCAATTAACCCAAAGAATTGTTCTATGCATGTGAACATGCTTGCGCGGCATGCTATAGAGTTCTTTAAGAGTTTGGAATGGACTTGGAGAGGCCGTATATTCCATCCTAATCCGGCGCTGCACCGTCGCAGACCACCAGCACTCAGGCATCCTTTGCGGAGTTGGCCGTTGCCACATGAAAGCAGAGAACGCAGACTGAGCTCCAAAGGCATTAAAGGCCTAGGAAGCTGGATATTGAAAAGTCCTCGAGAAGTGTCTTCTGCCGAGCTCTTCAAGAGAGTGAAACGGCTACTCATCATGGTCTTCCAAATTGCATGGCAGCAGATACCCTGTCAACAAGTGGAGAACTCAAGCTTTTCTCTTGACCATCGGAGATACAGCACACAAGCAGGACTAGCAAGAGAGAGGTATGGCATGTCAGCTCGTCAAAGCTACCCGAGAATCAATCAGAAATTCTTGCTCATCTATCATCTGTACCCCATTGCCCTTCTGGTGAGCCCCTACTAGTAACTGCATTTGCGTTGAGAAGAGTTCGTACATTGAACCTGTGAGTTCGGCCACCTGCTCGACCCAATTCTTCCATCAAGTCGCTGTTTGATACATTCGTCGTACACGTGTTATACAGTATCATACCCTTCCTACCAACCGCATGATTCGACTTTGGAAACTGCAGACCCATTTCTCAGCGAGGATACAGTTTCCCCCGAGTCAAGGTCTGCCTGGATAAGACATTCGCCATTGCCCTTCTCGTGAGGAGGAACAAGATCCGAGATACCATAACGAACGGTATTCATTTCTTGCCCTCTTTCTTTTCCTGCACAACCTTCTCATCGATCTCCTTGACGTCCTCGGCTTTGTCTTTCCCCCAACTCCACACTTCCCATATTTGATCCATGATCAAGCCACCATATCCTCTCCCTTCATCCAAAGCCTCTTTCTCCTTCTGGTCCCTCTTCGCCTTCCAATCCGAGCCTTCATTCCCCATCCACACCTTCTCTAGCAATCCCCTCTCCTTTTCCTCGTTCTCCTTCCTCCTCATTTCAGCCAGCACGCCCTTATCGTCCGCGGTATTGATTCTAATGAGGGGATTTGCCAATCCTCCAGTATCCCGCCGTTCGCGTTCTTCCTTCAATCGCCGCTGTGTCTCCATGGCTTTAGGCGGCAGATTATGATTCGACATGCTCTCCATCCTAGTCGCAAAGCGCTGTGCTATGCTTGCACCTGTGTAGTGTGATGCGAGATGGTTGCCGCCTGCGAAGAAGCCAGCTGTGAGGGCGACGGTGTAGATGTCGAGTTTGCGGGGTGGGATGAGGATTACGATTGGACAGACGATGAGCGCACCGAGGGCGATGTTGTGGTAGAGAGTGTCGCGAGAGTTAAGGGGTGATGGGGAGGTGGGTGCTGTGGTTGACATGATGGTGTGTAAGGGGTTGGGTCTTCTGATGTTGTGTTGGCACGCGGCGTTCGATGTAGACTTTATGGATTCCAGGTTATTGAAATCGCATGTCAAACATAGGTTGGAGAAGTCGATTTCCACAGCATAGAATTGGTGTCGTCGAAATTAAGATTAGCTGTACGAGGCTTCGTGAATATGACATCTAAGATAGCGGAAGCTAAAGCTCTCTGCATGATCGAAAAAAGTTCCAAGATCCGAAGTGTTCCCGTGTTAGCGCGCTTCAAAGGCTCAAGAATTTTGTCCGGTTTTTTATTACGGAAATATAACAAGATAAGGCGATTTTCCCCATTCCTCATGTGAAAAGTCGAGTTGCCAGAGTGGTTAATGGGTATGACTCGAATTTTCCTCTTGAGGAATTGCTAGATATCATATGGTTTCGGCCGCGTAGGTTCAAATCCTGCACTCGACGGGAATATTATTTTATTCTTTTGGCCCTCTGTCTCTCTCTCCCCACTCTTCGTTTTTGTTTGCTATTTGAAACCAAAATTTATCGCTTTTTGGCTTCTTTAAATAAAACATACATTCTTAGTTTGAAGTTGTAAATGATTTTCATGGCCGAGAATCACGCTGGCAGGATTCGCAGATCATTTGCTCGGCTATAGGCTTACCGAGTGGAGAGTTAAGAGGCGGAACGAAAGAGAGAGAGAGGTGTTGATCTACTGCTTCGTATTCAGTTTACTTGACAAAACTCTAGTGAATAGTGTTACAAGCTGTGCTCTTTATATCTGTGTTATTAGGTTGTAACTGTACAACCACCAGCTTCAACTACTCTTGGTGCAGCAGAACCGTGTTACGGCCAAAGCATCAGGTACCTACCTTGTTATGAATACCTAGACCTAAATACCAGCGACTTTGGGCATGCGTGGAACAGAAGATTACCACGAGCTCAGTTTGGAGTTACAGCTGTACAGAAATCATAGTTTACATGGGAAAATAAACGTTTACCAGCTGGAACTCCTATTCTGGACTCCATAAGCTATGCAATGATCCATCCTCTATCCAGCCATCCAGTGACAAAGGAAAAACCGTGGTATCGTAAAGCAAACATCTCCCATTACTGCTCAGCACTCAACATCTACGCATCTCCCTTGTGCTTTCTCTTCTTTTTAGTTCCCTCCTCAGCCTCTTCGCCATCAGCACTATCCTCTGCCTTCCGTTTCTTCTCTTTCTTGTCTTTCTTGACTTTCTTCGCCTCCTCAGCACCACTGTCCTCTTCTGCCTTCCGCTTCTTCTCCTTCTTCTCTACCTTGGCCTTCTTCTCCACAACCTCCTCGTCAACACCGCTACTGCGTCTCCGCTTCTTCTCTGACTTCTTCTCCTCCTTGGCCTCTGCCGCTTCTTGCGCCTTTGTTCCTGCCGCAATCTCTGCTTGCAAAGTAGCTTCGAGTTCCGCAAAATCAACTTCTGGTTCAGGTTCGGGTTGTGGGGTCGGCTCTTTGGCAGGTGCGGATTTTGCTGCTTCGTGCGCTGCTTTCCTTGCTTTGCGTTCTGCTTTCCGGGCTTCGGCTGCCTCTTCTTTGATTTGCTTGCGGCTCTTCTTCTCCAGTGGCGGCTGTGTCAAGTTGACGGGTGTAGGTTTGACGTCGACGACAAAGTATGGATTGGCTTCGACAGCGCCAGGCTTCTCTTCCTCCGAAGCTTTTGGTTCGTCTGCGACGCTTGTGAATCGTGGGATCTCAGACCCAATTTCGAGGTTGATAAAATCAGCATTGTCCGCCACTCCGTCGTTCTCACTTCCTTCTGCGTCCGAATCGTCCGAAGAGTCTGTCATCTCGCTATCGCCATCCGTATCAACATCCTCGGGGTTTCTACCCAGCTTGCCCTTCCCAACTGGATCATATCCAATATCCGCAGCTTTCTGTTCAAGTTTTGGCCCGAGAGGTTCGAAATTCGTGCCCAAGACACCAAGGCCCTTCTTGTCTTGCAGATGCCGCGAGGGTACCTATATACATGATTAGCATCTGCCAACGGCAAACCGTCTTGCATACTCACAATTCCCTTTGCAGCAACGCGCGCACTCGTCAGAACCTCCCGTGCCCTATCCATCATCCCACAGATAACTCTCCAATTGCCTCTCTCGCCCAGCTCAAACTCTAGTCTCTCCTTCTCAGGCATCTCCGACATATCTGACTTCATACTCTGCATGACTCTATCCAGCGACCGGATATGTGCCTCGATCACTCCAAGGTGTTTCTTGAACAGCGCCGGCCACTTCGCATGCTGCGGACTCTTTGTAAATGGCTTCGGCCGACCCATTGGTAGCGGGTATGTCGCAGGTCCAGGCGGATTGGAGTGCATAGCGCTCTTCTTCTCTCGCGACGGGATCTTCTTTGCTTTCTTCTCTGGTTGTGCTGGTTTCGGCATCCCAGGAATCTTGGGTTCCTGGTTGAGCTTTTTGACCGCCAGCTTGGCTTCCTTGCGACCAGCTTTTCCTTTGCCTTTACCCATCTTGAGAAGTGGTTTGCAGTTTTGTGTGGAATGTGGGAGTTTATGCTGGTGGGATAAAGAATCGCGCATCGGGTTGACTCAAGAAAATTATTTTGGGCTCAGCTTTAGCGCGAGGCTGGGGACAATTTTGCGGGGGAGGCTGGTGTGCTAGGATACAACTGGGCGTAGTGGCTGTGAGCCTCGCTTAGTCACTTCTGGAGTTCATCTTCGCCAAAACATTAAATACTATCCTTCCCTTCTCCTACCTCGATCATCACCTAGAGCATGCGAGATTTCCTTTTCTTAACCACAGACAGACATGACGCTCTGGCAAACTTTCCCTTCGTTCATTACTAGAGGCGCGACTTCCCGACCGCAAAATATACGTCTAAGGTAGACTTTAAGAGAACTCTCTGTCTCGGCCTCTGCATTGGATTTTCTTTCCACGTGGGCCTCTCCTCCTTGTGGCTTTTTATCTCACGTTGGTTGCAGGTTTTTCTGATTTTGAAATCTATTAATGATTTTCTTCTGCTACTTAACTCGTTTTCGAGTCAGTCATTAGAATCAGGGTGGATTGAACATCAGTCACCTTTCCCTTCTGGGTCTCTGATGATTTGGTTAAGGTTTGCATTGCTTCCTACTAGAATAATGTTCTTCTAGCTAGTTGTATATCTTCCTCCAAGGCAAAGACCAACGATAACGCTATATCAGCATACCAAAAGCAGTTAGCAAGTTCTTCAGAAACCCGCCACCCCAGTCAGTGACGAGTCCTCGAGGAGCTTGAGAATAACGATAACATCAGGCATTCACCCCCTTGACTTGAACCACCACATCTCGTCGAAGCTTCAACCGCCACCTGCCTAAACCCGCTTTACCTCCACCTTGCCCCCTCCTTTCCTCAGCGTCCCATTTGTTTTACTTTTTCGATGCAAGGGGGGCACTTGCGACCACATATTGGGGTTTGATTGTAATTCGGTGCAGGACATCTTCCGGTTCTTTTGTACTCGTCACAGTTACTCAGTATTTTCATTCCCATGGTTGCATTGCAGCCGCGGCAAATTTCAGGACGTATGTTGCACATGTTGGCTTAAGGCTATGGTCTAGAAAACCTGTATCTTGCTTTGATTGTACTTGTAAGAGCTCTGTTTGATATTGCGTTGAAGCTGCGTGCGGGGTTCCTTGTTCTTTGAATTCGTGTTTGGTCGAGAAGAAGTGAAGTTGCCGCGAGAAATGGGAAGCTTTTATACTTTGGGCACTCATTCTAGCATATTCTGCTGTTCTAGTTAATGCGAAAGCAACTCTCTTGAAAGGTTGTGGTTGAGGAATAATCTCAATAATTTATGTTATATTTGGCACGTTTTTGTTGAATAGTGATTGCGGATCGTTCCAAAAATGTCCGACAGGCTGAAACTATTTATTTCAATGTCCTTCTGATCAAAGTTTCTGCTACAGTACTCAGTAATCTATTAATCACATAGCGATATTCAGGAGCAAATACCAAATTGGTAAAAACATAGTTAGGCTATTCCTCTATTCGGACCATGGAGTTCATTCACTTTGGATTTGGCAGCCATGTGTTTTTTTTTGGGGGGGGGGGGGGGGGGGGGGGGGTGATTTCATCACAACCACTTGGGGTTCAGTCTTGCGGCGGTGGGGTAACTAAGAATATTTTTCATCTTATTCCTCATCTAAGTGAGTACGTCCATGCATCCTACCATAATGCCGCAGTCACATCACATGATGATGTCAAAAGTGTGACAGGATACCCGTAAAGCCTCGGATTAGTCCTTTCTTCTAATCGGTCCATACACCAGCACCACTGCCAACATTTCCCAAATAACACCAAGCTCTTCACATATTGAGGCAAGCCATCCGTGTAGTCTCAGGAAACTGACATCATATCATCCACGTTGCATCTGCGTGCAAAAATGGCAGGCAAGACCCCGCCGCAACGAATTCGCTTGTTTACCACCCGCGTTTCAATTGCGTCTAGCAAGCTTCCCTGCAGTCAACCTCATACCGCCTTTCATCTTCACCATCGTCACACGACAGCCTTCTTCCTTGTTCAGTCTTATTTACTTGAGTGCCAACTCACTGCTGCGCTGCCAATTCAGGTATCATCCACCACGATTACGCAGGTCTTCTCTGGTCTCGCGGTGGTTTCGCTGGTGAGAAACAACTCGCTGAGATCTGCGAATGGTCACTAACACAGGCGCTGCTCAAGCGAGAGAGAGAAAAAATCGTCGCTGTCTATACTTATCGACGTGACTTCCTGCACTTGGCATATCGAATGCTCACTCTCACCTGAGGGGCAGGGAAGAGAAAAGTTGTGACTTCATGCGTTCACTTCCCAGTTCTAAAGCTCCTCCGCCAAGACAGAAAGATGAGCCATCGGTATGATGAGCTCCTGTCGTCAGTTAAAGACAAACTTACCAGTATCTATGACCAGGGTGGGCCTGAACCATACTTTCAGCCATGTACTGTTCCACTTTCTATATCTCCTGTGAGGTTCCTCTCCTGTTTCTCATCTCTATTCAACCCACGCTTGCCCTACTCTAAATTTGCGGTTCCTGTCCTTAGAAACGGCAATATGTCTTCCATGACAATTTCGAATTCCTCGATCGGCACAGATTCGCACTTTGACGCGCTACTGAAGATAGTCCAACTCTGGTACTACCAGTACGAAGTCACATTTTCGCTCTACGTCCTAGAACCGACCGAGAGATTCATAATGAACACAATAATCCTTTCGTTCCTTGCTCTCTTTATCTACGGGATCGTGTTATTCACACCGGTATTCGTCAGCCAGTTTCTTTCCAGAGCAATCTCGACTCTGTTCTGGGTATACATAAACGACAGTGGGAACCAGCTCGTGGTGCAACATAATATACCTGTGACATGGGTCAACGCTACAAAAGTTGGATGGGAGAAATTTGGTGGCTACAACATTTAATCCAGGTGAGTTGTTCAGATTTCCATTTGATAGTGAGAAGGCAGCGTTTACGGGCACGGCAGTGAGATGCCCAATGCATCGCACTGACTGCCGCGAGGGGCTGCATCAACTTCAAACCCAGCTCAAAGTTCCAAACTAACCCAATCAAAGGGATCCAGGCGTGCACAAGAGTTCCGTCTTTCGACGCAACTTCAAAACCACGCAACAATACAATCTCCTCGAATTTCGATTTAGTTCTCATCCAGTCGACGGTCAACTAAGCATTCCTGGCCTCGATGACGCAAACAAGTGCAATACCAACTCGAAGTGGGCTTTGAAGCTAGTTATTGCTTGTCTCTGACCAGGGAATGGAGTGGTTTGTTGTCTGGAAGAGTTGAGAGTATCCTGAGTCGCATGCGGGGGATGGCCAAGGAGGATCCTGGAATGGTGCAGCAATGCTGAATCGTTAAGCGAGATCAACAAGACGCTGCACCGCACCACGAGGTCTTGTTACATGGCTAGATCGAAAGTGGCTGATGAGAAGCTACTTTCAGAAAAGGGGTTTTTTTTTTTTTAATTGATCTGGAACAAGGTAATGATAATGATAATGATATGATATACCATTTGCAGCGGTTTTTAGCATTCTTTAGTTTTGTTTGGCGTTATGGGAATGTTATTTTTCTGTTGCACAAATTATTACGAAGGTCAAGGCACATGTGAGGACGCGAATTCATTCGCGATTTGGTTTGGATTTTGTTGTATACTGTTCGCGCTCTGTTTCTCGCCGTAGCTTCATCACTTCTTCCCAGTACCCGCCTCAGCCATCATGCAAGTACGCCAGCAGCAGCCCTGAGGAAGCCTAGTTGCTTCAGTGGCCTCCAGCAACAGTCTTGCCCTGATCACTGGCCTCGATATCCCCAACAGCCTCTGCAGCTACCTTGATCTCCTACTTCCAGAGCTTGCGGGATGGAACGAAGTCCTCATTCAAGTCAGTGGGTCTTCTTTGTAGGGAACCCCACAGCAGTTTGTAGTCCACCATACCACTAAAAAATGACTCACCCTCAATCTCTTTACCTCGATTGTAAGATCTTAGGTCGCCAATTCTTCAAGGCCAGAGTGTAGGCTGGCTAGGCGGCGGGCTTGCCAAGGCTCAGGAGAGTGATCTGTTCGTAGACTATCCAGAGTCTCATAAGGTCCATGTATAATACTGCGCGGAGACCCATGACTTCACGGCTGTCCAGGGGGGCGAAGGCGTTGGGCTTGATTTGTTCATTGATGAGCTGATCTGAGTTAGCATCACCCAATCTTTATTTGGGGAGAATATAAACGTTACGTCTTTGGCAGTGCCTTCGGCGCTAGTTTGTTCCAATCTCTCACGTACGAGAAGGAAGAAAATCAACCATGTATCCTCTGAAGAGCTGGGATTCTGAGAATCGGTGTTCTCAGGGTGCTGTTCCTCCATGCGCTCTTTGATGCCGCCGAGCAATTCCAGTGTATCAGCATCCTCTTGACTTGACCCTCTTGCTTTTGATAGTTGACAAAATGCCACGTTGTAGGCGGAGCGATATTTTACCTGGCATTTAGAATGGTCATTGCATTGTGGACTGTGGTGTTGGAGTGGAGGTTCGATGTGTTTTGGGTGATGGAGTTGAAGAAGGTCTCCTATCGAGGGTAAGAAGTGATAATTTATTGAGGAGGGCGGTAGGAAGCTCGAGAAAACTTCTTAGCGCAAAGGGAGTAGACAACAAATCTGTCTTTATCCGCCTCCTCCTATTCACCCTGGCGGCAGATCTACCGGCTTCAATTGCCCCGTCTTACAATCAATCTGAAGGGAGCGGCAGACATCCAGATATTGAGTCCTTCTTTGAAGGGGCATGACATTTAAAATGAACTCACGGGCAGATTTGAAATGACTGTTTTGATTGATTTTCATAATAAGAAAGTCCATGATTCTTTCTCCGAGTAAATGCAACCTTCTCTCCTCAAGCAGGTATTTTCCCGAAAGAGTCTTCCAAAGTCTTCTTGAGTACCATTAGATATATTAAATATTCTCAAGCCGTTCCTTCACCTCGAACTTCGTCGCCTTGTTTTTCAGCAGATAAACCCTCCAATGACCATAACTCCTTGAATGAAGCAACATCCCGCTGCACGACAACGATTTCGTCATACATGAAGTTGAATAGAAGATCGTGATCTTGGAAACGGCTTTCATTTGCAATGCTCCAGACCCTATGATTTTCCATCTGGTTGATATTCTGCTCCCATTCCTTCAGTATCTTAGGCATTGGCGGGTATGAGGCGGGCTTAATGCAGATGAAGAGAGCCATCCACTCCCAGAGGACCCACAGGGCAGTGATACAAGCGTATACCAGGCCTCGGGCACATATGATTTCGAACTAATTAGGGAAGTAAAAGTCTAAGATGCCTTTTTTGATAGTCTGAATATGTGAGTCAGCTTAAGTATTCATCTCCAATCGTACTTCAGATGTTCTCAAAAAGGGATTTTCAGGTAATTGCTCTTGAACCTACCCAAAGTCTAGGTTTCGTTCTCCTCTGGGTATTCATTCTCCATGTTATCTTTGATTCTCCAAGACACAAAAGCATTTTTGCTTCTCCTTCGTTCAGTCTGCGGTTCATCGGCTCATCACTTGCTGCTTGCCGTACAGAAAGCGCATACCTGCTCCCCATGATGGATGCTGAATGGTGTCAAGTGATGAGCTTCTGGAACTTAAGTGACGGCTATTGAAGTCTAGAGACCGAGGTTGATAAAAGCGTGAGTTTGGAAATGATAAACAGGAGGGATTATGTATGTGAATACGAAAGAGGCTGCTGCTCTTGATGCCTAAAATCAGGACAGGCTTGGCTGCTCAACCGAGCGCGTTCGTTTTTGTTTACTTCCATTCACCTTCACCCGATCAAAGTTCATCACCACTAGGGTCAAGAGGAAGGCTAATTTCTGTGTTCTAGAATCATGAGATCTGAAGTGAGACTGGTCAGATTCGCACTGTATTCGCACTCTCATCATTGACATTCAAGATTAGGGCAGATCCTTAACGGCACAGTGCCCATTGCTTAGCCTAAACATTGGTTGCTATGTTTGGAGAGTGAAATCCTGGTCTGTATCCGTAACCTCGTCGTCGTCTTTTAACATTGACTCTTCCCACTTCAAGACTCCTTCCACCCTCGCCCTGAATATCAAGCAACAGTTCTACATCTGTGAGTCTGTGACACCAGAATATTGTCCACTGTGACCATACAAGGAACGCGAAGTACTTGATGTTGACATTAGCCCCCTCGACTAGCGACCTAAGCCTGTTGCACCTCAGTGATCACCTGGGGCGAAACTGATTGACCACTTCGTGCAGCGTCACTCCTCACACGTCAAGATTGGATCGTGATGCAGCTCTCCAGTGGAGTCACATCGCTAGCTTCGTCGGCATTAAATGTGTTCTTTCCCCAATGCTAATTCTGGGCTTCCATGTTCCGCAGCAATTTTCTCGCTAGTTTTCAGGGTGCGCACTCACTGAAAGGCCCTGTATCAAGGACCACACACAAACTAAAATGTAATTCATGACCAACGTCAGACTGAAGATGGCGAATGCTAATCGCTACCACGAAGCTGATCCCGTAGGTACCCAACTCTAGTAAGGAAATTGGACACCTTCGAAGCAACACAAGTCATGTACAGCCGAATAAGTTTCCCCTGAGCTGATCTCGTTGAGATCCAAGATATGGGATTCTGTCGAAGTGTTGGCAGTCTTAAGTGCACCTACTAGATCATCTTCAAAGCCATCGGGAGGATGAATAGTGACAGGGAAAGTCAGCACACACCCATCTCTTGGCGTCTCGTGAGTGCTTGTTGGACCGAAGTTTGAAAAGCCAGTCTCGAAAGGCATTGAGTCATCCCACATAAATGCGGGATCGGAATTGTCGTTGTTATGACAACAGTAGTCTACAAATGGTTCGGTTTCAAAGAATGAGCTGTGAACGCAGAGAGCGGTTAGTCCGATTTATGAACGTGCGGATAAATCCACTTTACCTTTCCATGTTGAAAGAATAGGTATATTCCATACTATCGGGAAGACTTGGGACAGTAAAGTCCTGGCTCCCCTTAACCTTTTCAGAGTGTCCAGGCAAGGAGGCCCTTTCTAGCATGTTTGACACCTCGGCATCAAATCCCCAACCTCCAACCCAGTCCTTCGCGACCGAAAGCCCATCACAAAAATGTTCGGCAAGATGCTCAACGCGATCATCCCAGGTATTCAGCGGGGCATCACAGAATCCACAACGGGAGCAAATCGTGTTCACACTCTTCCAAGAACTCATGGACGGTATCAATGGACAATTCCTATGCATGAGTCGTAGGTGTTGCTGGAGATGATCTTTGCGATAAAAAGTTCGCTCCCCAACGGGTCGACTCGCGCAGATTGTGTAGCCGTGTGCTCCAATGTGCTCAGGGGTTGGATCAATGATACCACAGAAAGTACATGTTACTTGATTTGTCGAAGGGTCAATTTCTACGCTTCCGTGAGGGCTACATGTCCACTTCTCCAGAGGTAGATGTATGGATTTCTCATGGCGCTGCCAGTCATATTTGGTTCTGAAGCGATCGGAACAAAACGTACACTGGAACTTCCTCGATACTGCTTTTTTGCCCACTGCCTCTGCACATGAACGTGAGCCGAGATGGACTGGAACTCGGCGATGTCTTCGCTTAGATTGTGTAGGCGTTGTAGAAATATCATCGGCATTTTTCCAGTCTTCAGAATGGACTGATTTGGCATTTGCAGCATATGAGCGGATTTCCATGCTTGAAAGGGAAGATTCGCTTGGACAGAATTGGCGATGAAATCTTGTGGATCCTCGAAGAAAATCCCCACTGGAAGCACCATTCAATTGGCTGACTGCCTCCAAGATAGCTGGCAAGGAAGCGGCTTCATCATCGGTCCATGAGTTCAGCCAACGATGAAAAAGAGGTAAATCATCGTCAACTTTCGAGACTTCTGTTGTTGTAGACGTAGCTGCATTAGACCGAGTAGTTGGCCCTGATGATGGAATCTTTCCCCGTTTGCGTACGTTCGCAAACCAGTTGGAGATCTGGCTGCGTTTGAGTCTGGTCGTTACGGTTAGGTGATCGAGATCACTCGGCGTGGGATATGGCGATTGACGATGAGTTGAGAGCCATTGCTCCAGCAGACGCAGAGATGCACGTGGGAAGCGTGGTCTCAGGCGAGGCTCTCTGGCGATGACAGATGTGGAGTGTGGACCGAGAGCTGTAGTAGATTTGGTGGACCCCGTAACTGAACATGATGAGGGTTGTGAGGGAGGCATCGTAGTAGGATCGGACGGAAAGGGTCTTTCTGATCCTCAATGAAATGTGCATTACTATTCCGAGGATTTAAAGCTAGTTTACCGTGTTCTTATACGTATGGTAGAGGAGTGGGGAAGACCTACGAAATAGACTTGCTCGGGTCACGTGCTGCTGGTCTATCCACGCCTTTCGAAATATAGGTAGGGCGAGCGTAGTCGTAGATCTCAATTCAGCCACTTTGAATGGAAGAGATAGGTATAAATCTTGATTTAGGTTTTGTCCAATTTCTAAAATTATTTCTGTGTAGAAATTTGAGAATTAAATAAGAATTAACAGTTCCCCCTAATTAGTGAGACACGTGCATTAAGTCAACAAACATGGATCTTCTTAGGTTCCTACCTTGTAAGAATGGAATGGGCCAATATACTGCCTGTCCAAACCAAAAAATATCCAAGCGGTTACAAGGAATTGCAATTTGGAAGTGATGGTGTGAGAATGAATAGCAAAAAAGCATCTCTATTACTGCTTTGGGTGTTTGATTGAGCCCAGATGTTGATTGAACTAGCCCTTCTTTGGAGTCCTGAATACTTTAAAGAGGTATCGTGAATATAATTCCAAATCGAGTGCATCCTACTTAAGATTATGCGTGCTCTAGACCTGATGCTGGTCTGCACAGCATTTTCATGAGCTCGCTTATTTCGATCAAGCGACTGGATGCTCAAAACAAACATAAGTCTGCGTCCAACCTCGAGTAGCTCTTCTTTCGAGGAAACTAGCAGCTCTAACGCACTCATCTTTGTACGAAAATTCTGCAATCTCCCTTGCAATTCCATTAGCGCGAGGGTGTCAGCAGCATTCACCACGCGTGACACAAATTAGGTTATCCCATCACCACACCTCGTTAAAGACAATCTCCTCTACCTCTCCGCTTCTTCTTCCTTCTACAAGACAACCAAACTTGCCCCCCTTTTCAAGAGCAAGTCAGAGTTTCCCCGACCTAGTTGACTGGGATCAATTTGAAGCAGACCTGACAGAACAGCAGACACTCCACTCAAAAGAAGACTCCTACGAAGCAATCGATATCTCCCAAGACAATCACTTCAGCACGCACAATGGCGAGTAAGTTTGTACCGACTTCTTGCACCGCTCAAAGATGAGAAGATTTCAATGTACTGACAATACCGACAGCCAACGTAGAGACCATTGTCTTGCACGCTTTGACACGCCTCGTCAGCCGCGGCGATCTTGACGAAGTCTCCTTTGACCTGATCAACCCTATTCAAGATCGGTTCACAACCACCTGGGCTGGACCTACAGAACCTCGGACTATTGCCTTTGGCATATGGATCAAAAATATCGAGGAGATCGAGGACAAGAAGTCGGGCGTGATCACTTACGTGTGCAATGCGAAGTATCTGGATGCGAGCTACCGACGTAGAATGAACATGGCATCCGACGAGATCCACCGATATGAGCATGCACAAGATCAATTCTTGCATACTGGTACGGGCTCGGGCGATAAGAAGGAGTGGGAGGACAAGACTCGGGGTGAGAAGCTGCGATATCTCTACCTCCCTCTTCTGGGATTCGATGATCTTGCTGGGATATTGCACTCTGTCGTGGGGGAGATTGAGGGTGGCTTGAAATCTCCTCTCAGTGAGGTTGCTGGCTTGGTTGTTGGGCTTGCGAATATGGGCGGCATTGGCATACAGGAGGTCGTGGAGGCGCTAAAGAATGATAAGCAGTGGCTTCGGGTTATTAAGAAGCATTTACAGGCCATGAAAGCAATGGTGGAAAGAGAGACAGAGGATGGTTGGGACTGGGTGGTTGGATTGGAGAAGCAGGTGGAGCACTTCAATGTCACGCGTCTCGCATGGAAGCAGTTTAGCAGCTATTTCTGGCACTTACTTGGTCGAGGTTGCGGATCATCTTCTGATATCCAGAGAGATGTTCTCACAATGGTGGGAAATGGTGCAGAGTAGATAGGGCCCAGATAACCTCTGATCTATCAACTTCAAACATGCTATCAGAATGAAATGATATTCAAACGAAAGGAAACACATCATCTTGGAGATAGTATTCCCAGTCAGATGAAGTCAAACTGCGTTTATTCCAGAAGCAGGTCCCAAGATCTGTCCTAGGTCAGGCAGACTATGCAGTCTGAGCATGACATCTATTAAATTGCTTCTAGATGATTTACTGATGAGAAGATGCCGATCAGCTGCATTGCTTTAGGGGAATGTTCGATGGAACAATTACATTTTCCCACACAGACATAGACCCAATTTAGGTTGTGGGTATACCACGGAGCCATGTAAAGACTGAAACGTAAGGTAGAAGTCGCAGAATTATTTCTGGGATTAGACATTAAGCTTTTCTTGTTGACAACTATGTATATGATAATTCGCATGAGGAGAAGCAAACCAGAAGGCTCAGCGAGCGGGTGGTGCGTAGGATGCGGAGAGCGGTAGGGTTGCATGCTTATGATATCAATAGAGGGATACTGCATTAACAAGCGGGCATCAAGAAATCGAACCTCCAATATCACAGTATTAAACAATCATCGCATCGGTTTATCATCTGAGTTGACGCAACAATCGAAGACAAGCAGACAATAAGCATAAAAAGGATATATATAACCCTTACCTTCATATCTACCTGACATCTTGAACTTTTGAAAAGCAAAAGAAAGGAGGAAGAGAAAAGAAAAGAAAAGATCAGCTTATAAACACTGAAAGAGAATTTCGAGTTGGTATGTCCGAGGAAGATGTCCCCACCACAAGATCATGAGGGTTGGTTCTTACGTAAGCAGCATTAATTGATATCACGTCGCGTACACGAACTGATTGCTGTGTATGACGCGACTTGAAGAAACACCAAGACTTCTCCCGCTACCGCAAACCTCCTCATCTTCTTGTTTACTTCCTGTCCCTCTGCCATTCCAATTGACCATCATTCACTATGGCTCCCTCTAGACTCCCCCAAAAGCGAATCCTCGGGGATACTACGAACACTCGACGAAACATTGCCTCCTCTCCCTCATCAGCGAAGAAGCGGAAGCTCGAACAAATAGAATCCGCCTCGTCGCCCATTGCAAGATTCAAAAGCTCCCAGAATGGCCCCAAAGGAAAGTCGGGCTCCAGTCAGCCCAGTCATTTCGAATCCGAGGTACTAGAGAAGATGACCCAGGATATGGCTGGGTTGAGGAAGAACAATTCGGAAAAGGACCAGCAATGGGCGCGGCCTAGTCTGGATGATTTCAAAGAGGGCAAAGACAACCTCATATTTCAACAGATTGAGTGCGAGGAGGGTACCTTACATGGAGGAACTGCAACGGTCAAGCTGTTTGGTGTCACGGAGGCAAGTTGCTCTCGTCATTCAATCCACCCCTACTGATCGAATCTTCAGACCGGCCATTCTGTCATGCTTCATGTCACAGACTTCCTCCACTACCTCTACGTTGCTGCGCCGGTAAACTTCACACAGCGCGAGTGCGACGGCTTCAAGACCTTTCTAGACTCCCGACTTGCTACCCATCAACCCGCCATCCATTCTGTGCAAATCGTACTTCGAGAAAATCTCCTCGGCTTCCAAGGCAACCAGCAGAATCCGTACATCAAGATCACGGTGAATGATCCAAAGTTTATCAACAAAGTTAGGAGTACAATTGAGCAAGGATCCGCCAATTACAAGGGGATGTGGAAGGTATCTGGTAAAGGCGAAATTTTGACTTTTGACAGCATCGCATACGTTCTGCGATTCATGATTGATTGCAAGGTAGATGTCCTTGCAGGTATTGTTGAACTTGGCTAATGCGAGCAGATTTCAGGTATGTCCTGGGTAGAGGTACCAGCAGAGAACTATACAATGATTCCGGACAATGAACGGCATTCGAACTGTCAAATTGAAGCCTGGGTATCATATCGAGATTTGATTGCACACAGGCCAGAAGGAGAATGGGCAAAGATGGCACCTCTGCGGATTTTGTCCTTTGATATTGAGTGCGCTGGACGCAAGGGTATCTTTCCCGAGGCAAACCAGGACCCAGTCATTCAAATTGCCAACATTGTCACAAGATACGGAGAGAAGAAGCCCTTTGTACGGAACGTTTTCTGCCTGGACAATACCAGTTCAATCATCAACACACAACTTTTCGAATTTGATAGAGAAGAACAAATGCTGTCTAAATGGAGAGACTTCGTGGAGGAGGTGGACCCAGACATCATCATTGGTTACAATATTTGCAATTTCGATTTCCCATATCTTCTCGACAGGGCGGGACATTTGAAGATTCGGGATTTCGATGCTTGGACTCGCCTGAAGGGCGTCAGATCTGCATCCAAGGATACGAACCTTTCCAGCAAGCAAATGGGAAATCGGGATACAAAGGCAACCAACACCAATGGTCGGCTACAACTAGATTTGCTGCAGCTTGTACAAAGAGATCATCAGCTGAGAAGTTACACTCTCAACTCTGTGTGCGCGCAATTTCTTGGGGAGCAAAAGGAGGATGTACACCATACGATGATTACGGAGCTTTTCAACGGTACACCGGAATCTCGGAGACGTCTCGCCGTATACTGCTTGAAGGATGCGTACCTACCACAACGATTGATGGACAAGTTGTCATGCCTTGAAAATTACACTGAAATGGCAAGAGTCACAGGTGTTCCTTTCAATTATCTTCTCTCCCGTGGTCAGCAAGTCAAATTCGTCAGTCAGTTGTTCCGGAAAGCCTTAGAGCAGAAGCTGGTGGTCCCCAACTTACGAACCGAAGCCACCGACGAGCAGTATGAAGGAGCAACTGTCATCGAGCCAACAAGAGGTTATTACGATGTTCCCATCGCCACTCTGGATTTTGCTTCTCTGTACCCTTCCATTATCCAGGCGCACAACCTGTGCTATACCACACTACTCAACAAGAATGCCATTGACAAGTTGAATCTGGTCAAGGATGAAGATTATATCGTCACCCCCAATGGTGATATGTTCTGTACGGTTAAGCAGCGAAAGGGACTACTGGCTCAAATTCTGGAGGAACTGCTGACTGCAAGAAAGCAAGCCAAGCGAGAACTTGCGGTCGAAACAGATCCTTTCAAGAAGGCTGTGCTGAACGGTCGACAACTGGCTTTGAAGATTAGTGCAAACAGTGTGTACGGCCTAACCGGAGCGACCGTAGGGAAGCTTCCCTGTTTGCCCATTGCCAGTAGTACAACAAGTTACGGTCGTCAGATGATTGAAAAGACGAAAGAAGAAGTCGAGACGAAGTACACCATTGCCAATGGCTACAGTCATGATGCTCAAGTCATCTATGGTGATACCGATTCGGTCATGGTCAAATTCGGATGCAAAGATCTTCCAACTGCGATGAAACTTGGAGAAGAAGCAGCAGCATACGTTTCGTCCAAATTCATCAAGCCTATCAAGCTTGAGTTCGAGAAAGTCTACTTCCCCTACTTACTGATCAACAAGAAACGTTATGCTGGGTTGTACTGGACGAACCCAGACAAGTACGACAAGATGGATACCAAGGGTATCGAAACAGTTCGAAGAGACAATTGTCGATTGGTCCAGAATGTGATCGAGACAGTGTTGCGGATGATTTTGATTGATCGGGATGTACAGGGTGCCCAAGAGTAAGCAACCTCCCATGTCCTCGCGGAATGCTGCTAATCAGACCCAGCTATGTCAAGGATACTATCTCAGATCTCCTCCAAAACAAAATCGACATGTCAAAACTCGTCATTACCAAAGCCCTCGCCAAAGCTGACTACACGGCCAAACAAGCGCACGTGGAACTCGTAGAGCGAATGAAGAAGCGTGATGCAGGGTCTGCGCCAACACTCGGTGATCGTGTAGCCTACGTGATCATCAAGGGCTCAGCTGGAGCCAAGAATTTCGAGCGATCAGAAGATCCCATATTCGTCCTCGAAAACAACATCCCCATCGACACAAAATACTACCTCGACAACCAACTTGCCAAGCCTCTAGGGCGTATCTTCGAACCCATTCTTGGAGAGACCAAAGCCAATAGTTTGCTCGCAGGTGACCATACGCGTGCCATCTCTGTAGCTGCGCCCTCCATCGGTGGGCTCATGAAATTCGCCAAGAAGACATTCACCTGTATGGGATGCAAGAAGCCACTTGTTGGGAAAGATGAGTCAGGCGGAGCAGTTTGCTCGAACTGCGCGCCGCGAGTAGGCGAGCTGTACCAGAAGACGCTAAGCAAAGTCAGTGATCTGGAAGTCAGGTTCGGCAGACTGTGGACGCAGTGTCAACGCTGCCAGGGCAGTATGCACTGTGAAGTCATCTGTTCGAGTAAGGATTGTCCGATCTTTTACATGCGGATGAAGGCCAAAAAGGATGTAGAGGATGCGGGGAAGGAGTTGGTTCGGTTTGATAGGGATGCTGCTGCTTGGTAGAAAGTTCTTTCAATATTGTACGAAATTGCGGTCGAAAGAGTGAGACGTGGAGTTTTGGACTTGATTGAAATTGTATGGTATAGGAATGGCATTCGGTATGAGGTCTGCACTAGGCATCTGATGGAAGGAATCATCTTCTAGTAATGAGTTTATTCCTCGGATCAAATGAATATATCTACGGTGCCATATCATCACCCGCCATGAACCTTTGACCGCTTCTCATTCCCAATCTAGCTTTCTGTCCCTTCCCTCTGCGAACACTGCCAGGTATTGCCTTGCAACTTGTTGCTACCCCCAGAGGTTTCATGATATTCACAATCAGGCATGGGACAGCACTCTTGAGGGCTGTGTTCACGCCGGAATGAATATAGATCGGGAGATTAATAATACTTCAAATCCATGCCTCAACCACTTATCCTCACAAAACAAACGCATCAACACCAAAACCATTACCATTCACACAAAAAGCTCAGCTTGCCTCTATCGCTCCTATTGCTTTCCCAAACTTCCACACTTGGCATACGCTGAGCTTTCAAATGTCCATTTGCCGATTCAAGATGCTAACCCCCATACCCCCACCACACCCAGGCAAACCATAAATCCCACCTACAATCCACAGCACGACGTCAATGAGACTCCATATACCGACACCGCCTAAGGTGAGGAGTTTGAAGACTGCTAGGACCCCTATTTCAAATCAGTTTAGCATGCTATACCTTACAAAGACACTATCCTTTAACTGCGATTCAGCGCACAGCCTGAAGACGCTGAAGTGAAGCCTGCAGCTGCCCCTCAATTTAGCGGGCTTCGGGTATTTTAGTGGCAGATCTTAGTACTTCTGGCGAGTCAAACGCTAAAATTTCCCATCTTGCAGCAACTCGCTTCAGGTGGCATAGCCTGAACAAGTGTGCTTGTCGCAGTTAAGGGGATAATAGAGAGATACCAGAAGGAAAGAGTTTGAGAGATGGGGCTTGGGGTTTGGGAGGGGTGGAAAGGAAAGAATTTGATGACGTACAATGATGCGCATAAAACTGATCGACGCCGAAAGTACCCACAAAGAGCGCGAGGAGCGTTGCGGTCTTGAATTTGGCGTTGCAGTGGGGGGTTGGGGGGCAGGTGCCCCATGTGCGGAGGGTGAGTTGGTGTGTTTCTGGCTAGTGTGTTAGTCTGGTCTACGCTGGCTTTTTGCGCTGACTTTTTTTTGGAGTTCAAAGTTGAGAGATTCTAGGGAAACTCGAGTGGGAGTAGGTAAAGGGTTGAGCGACGCAAGGGAAGATATTATAGCTTGCCTTGATGTGAAGGACTATGGAGGCTAAGATACAGGAATAGCAGTGTGAACATGGAGATCTGGTAGATGAGGATATGTATGAAGTGATTTCGAATGAATGAGTGGAGTTTTATTGTAGTTGGCATTGTGTCTGCTGCACTATCCGAGTCCTTGCTTCTGATTATGGGGTTCAAAAAGGGGAAGTCTTTGAATGCCGTTCTGAGATGGTAGACGGCTGTCGGGTTGAAGAACTCAATCAGTGTCAGTTTCTCAGAGACTTGTGAGATTTATAACGCGTATTTGTGACTGTGAATATTGATTGCTATCGATAGATTGTCGCGTGCTGGCCGTGAATCATTGAGTCAATAAATGCTTCGTTTGCATACTAGCCACGTTTCTTTGAGGAAGACATCACCCTGATAGGCGTAACGAAGAAAGATAAAATGTTATTGTATAAATGGGTATCTATAAGGGCTATTTCTGGATGCGGATAATTCCTTATGGTGAACTAGGAATATTTTCAGATTCATTCTTCGACCTGCCATTTTTGCTAAGCGAGAGTAAACAAAGGCGCCACGGTGACACGTGGTTTTTGCATTGTTTGACAAAGCCTATGCATTGGAAAGGGCTACACTGACTATTCTTTAGTCAGTCTAGGATCTTTTGATGTCATTCTAAGAGAGTGCTGGGAAGCACATTTCATGAAAGTGAATGTAAGAGTGGCGTAAACATAGCAGTGAATAAGTCTCAACGCTTTTCAGAAGCCTATTAATATCTTATCAAATGCTCTGCTTCTCCCAATATATTGTTTATTGCAACAAAAAGAGAGTACAGAACACACATCAAACAATCTACTAGAAAGCATTGGTTCCTTAACCACTGCAATTCCCACCAAGATCCTCGGAGCCTCGCAGCAACCCGGACAAAGTTGTTTGAAAATGGCTTCAAGCCACAAACCTGCAACAGACTTCCTCGATCCCGAAAAAATGAAGACAACAATCAAGATCCATCTGAAAATCGAATGAATAATCTGGGATCAGATTACATTAACTACACCAGACCAGCCCGTTTGCCGCTCAAGAAGGTTTTCAGGTATGATGAAGTGTTGAGGAGATTGAATCATACGAGTATCAATTAAAGCAGCTTGAGAGATATTTTGTAAACTTAAGAAGCAAGCATCCCGAGGGAGCGGGGGAGGGTTTTGGGAGCCTGGGGAGGTGGTTTAGTAAGGGGCGCTAGATACGATTCTAACTATTTTGTATGAGTTAAAACATCGATGATTTTGAAAAGCATGGACCTATAATACAACCTTTTTTTTTTTTGGCGCTACGGCCCTGAGGTTATCGCCATCTCTGTCCCCTATGCCTCGAGCTAGCTAGGAAATTGTAATTCGGCAGGGTCTTGAAGTACACAAAGCTGATCCGTTGAATTTCTCCGAGCAGATGTAGTCTTGACCCTAGTCTGCTTTGAACACATTGGAGGCCACATAATATAGCACTAAATGGTTGGCTGGCCAGAAGCTGTGAGGGTCTTCGATGCTCCCGTTCGTCCGTTTGTGTACCTGACCGTCACTGAGACACTCGGTCGATTAGTTCCAGCAACCTTGTAAGTGGCAACACTAGCTCCATTGGCCTGAATTGTGTTCGGGACATTGACTGCCGTGAGAGCGTTATTGCCTGCTGTGACCGTGAAGGTAACACTAGTGAATGCACTATCATCGAAGTTGTCCACGGTGATGGCGAGATTTCCGTTCTGCGAGCCGATACTGACAGCTCCATCGGGAATGTCCGCATTCGAGACCTGGCGACCACTGCGCTTCGCTGGTAGAACACCAGCTCTATATGCCGCTCTCTTAGCTGATACTGAAGCTTGCGATAAGTCCGAAATGATGCTATTGCCGGTACGTCCGCCTCCCGACTTGCCGTAGTTACCGACGTAGGTGTTATTTGCCGTATTGACGCCATTCACTGCGCTCCATATACCATTAGAAAGAAGCACATTATCGGAAATTGTGTACGAGTTCGAGCCTTCGTCTGTATACGCCCCGAAGCCGCTCGAGTCGAAGGCATAATTTTTCGAGAGAATCGTAGACGGGCTCTTGGAAAGTGTATAGAGAGCTCCAAGATCCGTATGAGAAAGTCCGTAGCGGTGGAGTAGGTTACCGTCAATGACATTGTTCTGCGAAATAGTCGGGGTACTATATTTAGGCTGGTAGTTGTAGAGACCGCGATTGGTATACTCTGAGCTGCCACCAGCGTCATTTGAACCCCAGCCAAACCCATGACAGATGCCGGAATAGGGGGCAATGTTGATGTCGTTGTGTGAGATGGTAGAATACTGGACGTAACTAGCAAATATCGGTACGGTGGAGCTGAAGAGTGAAGAAACGTTGTAAAATATGTTGTTAGAGATCTCAATGTGTGTGTTCAGCATGCGGGTATCGCTAGGGTGGTGAGCATCAGCCCTGATTCCACCTGCAGTGATACTGTTGCCCATGACTTGGCTGAAATATCCGTCCTTGATGGAAACATAACTAGCACCAAGTCCGACTCCTGAGACGTGTGCATTTTGGTCATTGCCTATGCCCACGCCTCCCGCACCAAGCTGCGTGTAGCTTCCACCTGAGAATAAGATGTTTTTCGCCGCGCTGACTTGGATGGCTGAAGGCATCTGGCACCACCAAGGCCGCGCGGATTCGAAGTTTGAAGGAGTGTAAGTCTTGTCCTCGCAGATATAACCACCAGTTTGCTGATCAACGTAGCCCTTATCTGTTGCTTGTATCCAAGTAGTGTGTGCCTAAATTCAAGAATTAGCATAATCAACGGTTTGCTAAGTAGGGGCTAGATGGAATCTCACAAAGCTAATCCCTGTAAATGAAATATCATGCGCTGGATCTGCGTATGTCCCACCAACCGACACGAGCGTACCTAGAGTAGCAAGATATGCTTCAGCTGTAGCCATATTCTCCCCATTCAGAGGTTTGTAATACACTTTTCCTGCGCTTGAGTCGAGATAGAACTGGCCTCCCTCAGCCAATAGAGCTTGAGCATTCTGCACCCAGACTCCAAAGTCCGCGTTTGGTTTAGCAACGGTATCGTAGCCCCAATTGTTATTGAACCACCAATTTTGTTTCATGACGAGCTCTCTATTTCCAACGGACTGAATCGGCGCATATCGGTCCGTGAAGGAGTTGATGAAACGGACTTCCGCATTAGCAATTCCCTGGGTATTCATGAGCCAGTCGTAGGATGATGACGACCATTTCATAGAAGTACTAGTGAATGTGAAATCCTTCCGGTTAGCGATCTTTCTCCTCGCGTAATTGGAAGCCATTCCGTTAACGTAGAGGTTGCGTGATTTTGTACCAGCCGGAACATTGGCAGAGTATATGCCATTGGACCCAGCTGTCCAACCAGTGACTTTGATACCGCCAGATACCGTTGCACTTGATCCCACCCAGTTGACAGAGAATCCATTTCTCCCCGAGTCTTGAGAAGTGAAACTCAGTGGAGCCGAAAGGAAATAGACGCCGCTATCCAGGTTGACGGTGATGTTCTCCGTCATCGATGTTGCAATCTGGTTTCGAACAGCCTGCTGTGCCGCGGACAGGGTCAGGAAAGGCTGGCTTGCAGATGTACCGGCATTGCTGTTGGCACCACGAGGTGACACGTAGAAATTGATAGCTGATGTAGGCGTGCTCAGAAACGTCGCACACCACGCAAGGAGATGCAACGAAGACTTCATCGTGGCCGTGTATCTGGAATTTGAATCGGATTTTGAAAAGGCATGCAGACAGATCCTTTTTTGTTGGGTGGCCTTTTCCTTTTGACTGTCATAGAAATCGTCATTGAAATCAATTCAAACTTGTTCATCTAATGTCATTCGCCTGCCTACCTGATTAGCTTAGATAAATATGCCGATGATTGGCGCAAATAGAAGAATTGACTTTCCGCTTGATTATGCATTGGTTTCATGGCCACCTCAGGTACGCTTTTAGCAAGAACTAACGGTTAAATAATATTGAAGTCACGACCTAACATATTTGTTTCTCCGACGGGGATTTAATATAAACTAGACGGTATTAAAGTGTTCAATTTCGGCTACGGAAAATTATAATAACCTTTCCTATTAAGTATTTTGACGCTGAGTGGTAAACAATCTAGCATGGTAATAGCTTTAGAGCGGGGTAGGCAAGTGCACCCCTCTTTTCAATTAAATGGAAGAATTTTGGTCCAGTGTATCGAGGCAGCTTAACGATAAAATACACCAACATGCAATTAGCCAGACTACGCAACCGTACTAGCCTTGCGCCAATTGCTTTTAGATTCTGTTGTGGATATACGCCTATCGCAATTTGGGTACCATGACCGGGTTTACCAGATTGTGAGAGGAGAAATCAAGACGGGATCTAGGTTATTCTGAAATAGCCCACTACAACTTCCGATATTTAGACACCATTTCTAGCGTTCAAAGGGAAAGAGACGTACCGTGACTAAATGAGAAAGCTTCCGCACCAGCAAGACTGATGCTGAATGGGAATGTGGTTCCGAGCTTTAGCTTTGCCGTGATTGGTGGAGAAGCGGCCAAGTTGGCCCAACATTATTCAAACTTGGTTCCGAGCAACTGAATATCACCCTATACACGGCACTTGATATTCGTCGTGCTATTCTTCTAGGGCGTTCAAGATTAATATCATAAATGAAGTTAAGTTCATGAAGAAAATCCGAGTAAAATTTACTTTAGCTGTTTGAATGTGCAGTTTAGGAGAGATATGCACGTCGTCTTGCGTTGCTGGTTTGTCCATTGGCAGGGAACGGAACATTCACAGCTCTGTCTTCCCCTTGGGGCTTGTGACGTCCGTACTTAGTTTGCCCTAGCCGTCGTACATCTACGACATAACCTTGTCTCCATATGATGTAGTTTGAGTACACTTGGCACAACTTAATCCAAGGGACTAGGGTACAGGTTCCCACGGCAAGGATCCCCGCAAAATGGCCTGCAATCCAAGAACGTATTGTCTCAGCTCACCCGTAGGAGCGGTACCCCAATTAAGGTACTGTAATGTATTAGCTATAAGACCAGGCTAGCCATCTATGGTAAGAGTCTCCCAGAATGCAACCTTGAGATCCGTCAGCTTTCGCATATGTTTATAGCGGGGTAAGGCAGTTGAATAACTTAACTACACATGAGCCAAGCTATACTTACGAACCTCTTTGAGGCTATATTTATTATTCTAACTGCTGCTTGTTGCTAAGCGAGGGTCAACAAGGGCGTAACGAAAGGCACGGCCTAGCACGGGTTCAGTCTGACATATCCCAGCGAAGAAATCCTTTCGATTCCGGATTTGGCCTTCTTAGAGAGAGAGATGCGTGTTTAATTTCGAAGGCGAGGAAGTGGTGGAAAGTGCGATATGGATACGGATACAAGAAGCTCGAAAGACACCTCCACAAAGTTACGATGTAAAGATACCAATCTGGAAGTTGAGCCGGGGAAGATTATCTGACGCTTTAGCTGTTTGGTATATTGTTGAATACTATATGAGTTAAGACTTAGGTGTTTGAAAATTACAAGGTTGCGCGATACTGCTTCGTAAGTTTTTTATGGCAATTAACTGACCGGGTTTCAATCACTTCCCATCAATTTAAACACTTCCCGCCTATTTGAATTTCAAGGTAGGTAGGAGCTGTGGATAATTCCAAGATTTCACAACACGCAGGTACGAAATGAAGTACGCAAAAATGAAGTACTCAAAGCTATTTTGTAATTGCTTCAAATAGCTGCCTGAACGCAAGAGAATCTCCGAGATATCTCGCATCTTCAAGCATTCTGCTTTCAAGGCAAAGATAAAACAAGCCATTGAAGTCTAAGTTCAAGTTCATTGGGTAACGAAAAGCTCCAGACCAAATAATCCCCCCCCCCCCCCCCGGCCCGTGCTGCACGATCTCTATACCAGCACCACCAACCAAAGCATCAACAGGGAATATTTCACCAGTTCAAAGTTGAGACATTCAATCACTCCTCCTTGGAAGATCGCCCAATCCAAAAGTTAACCCCTTCAATACCTCAACCTTCTAGATGTCAAACTCCCAGCCTTCCGTCTCCGAAATGTATTTAAACACTACTTTAGCCTACTTTAAAAAGCGAAACTCTTTTCCCACTCCCCCACCAATCAGAGCCTCAACCCACACATCACACGCTCGAAACCTCTCATCCTCCCGACCAGCATACTTTTATAAATCTCCCCGTAGATACGTCAGCGAAGAGCGCGATGTACATTCTTCTTTCCTTCCTTCTTTCCTTCCTTCTTTCCTTCTTTCTCTTGCCTCCGACGCAGCGTCGAAACACTTGAAATATTCATATACTAAGACGCGAGAGGGGGAGGGGAGTGATACTATATGATGGTTTAGACGAACTGCAAGATGGATAGATGGATATTAGTTGGAAGTTATTTAGTGAGGAGGAGGAGGAGGAGGAGGGGGGGGGGGGGGGGGTATCATATGATGGAGTTGCGGTGCTATAATCGAGTTTCTATATACCCACTTTTCTATTTATTTATCTTTATTTTGTTTTCTTTCCTTTTCGATAGCTGTAGATTCTGGATTCTAGATTTTGGAAAAGAGGACTATAGGGAGAGGTGGTATCGATTATTGAGATTCCCTGTTAGAGCGGAGCTTGAGGTGTGAAGTGAAGGTTCAAACTTAGAGGTAAGAGATGACTTTTAGTATTTAACTTTTGAGAGAGTCCTGTTTTTTATGTCTTTATGTCTGTGTCTTTAAGAAAGTAAGGGAAGGGAAGGTTAGAAAGAAAAGATGCTTGGCTAGATTCAAAAAGGGGGGGGGGGGGGGGGGGGTTCTTTTCTTTTCGAGGCACACGCCAAAAGTCTGAAATGAAGAAAAAAATTATAACGTGATGGGAGGGGTTGAGGAATCATGTAGTTAAGGAAAGGCCATGTCGCTCGTTCTGTTATATAATTAGTTGTGAATGCATGATCACGAAATGCGTTTTTGTTGATGATGATGAGGAGGATGGTGCGTCGCTCAAATCACCTCCCCGCCATCTAATCAAGGCTATATATCTATCTACAAATATACTAACACGGCGAGTCTTCTGCAACTCCTCTAGATTCCTCTAGTTGCGTTACCTCAGTTACCTCAGTTACCTCAACACATCTACATCTAGCTTGCTCTTGTGCAGTCCTGAAGGGGGAAAAGAGAGATACAAATAAAATGTCACCACCACCAACAACCGGACACACTCACAACCTACCCACAACGTTCCTCTACTGCCAGAGTATCGAAGAGTCGAAGAACAGTAAGCAGCGACTACAGTACAGTGCAGTACAGTATATTACAGTACCATAGCTGGATATACATACATCCCTCTCTACCCCCTCCCTACACATCTACCCCCCTGTACTATACTATATAATACTATACGGCACCATACCCCATCCACAGCCAGCCACAATCAGTATCTCCCTTTAACAACCCAACCTAACCCAACCCTGCGGGGAAAAGATAAAAAAAAGGAGAAGAATTAAGAAACGTGAGGAGTTCACGGACTGTTTTTTATTTACAGTGAAGGAAGGACGTCAGTCAGTCTGTCAGTCAGTCAGTCGGTTAGTTAAGGAAGTCAAGGGAGTCAAGGAAGTACACTTGAGTGAGGGCGGGGGAGGGGTGGTTGAAATTGAAGGTTTGGGGAGGGAGAGGGAGAGGGAGCGAGAATTAAGAACAGAAATATATTAACACGGACAGTACACATACATACATATATATATACGAATAGTTCAAGTCACTCACTTACTCAATCACTCCAATCACTTATTTAGAAGAGCGTACATGTATCCAAGGTTATGTATTTAAATTTCTCCAATTTCCCCCTTCAATCTTCAATCTCAAATCGTATATACAAACATGCTGTCCACTTCACAGGAGAGATTAGGACTCAAGATAGAAGACAACGATTTATGTATATATATATAGACGCAAACGCAATACGCCCATTTCCATATATCCCTACAACAGAAATACAACCAAAAAAAAAAAATATGTCAATACCCCCAACGGTGTAATTAAAAAATGCACCCACCACCAGTCCCTTGTCCGCTCGCTCGCTCCGTGCGATGCGATGCAGCCTTTGTGTCTAAGTATTTAACAAGCAAACCAAAAAAGATTATCCCGTCTCATCTCATCTAGTCTCGTCGATCATTACATCTCATCTAACGCAAGCCTCTCCTTCCGTCTGATCCCGAACGCACCAATTCTCATCTATCGCACTAACACCGAATTCCGAATGCAAAGCTAAAAGCAAGTGTAAGCGCAAGCCTTCTACAAGAAGAAACTATACGCAAACACCAGCCCTGTGTAAATCGTACTGCCTGTATACAAGAACTCGAACCAAAACGCTTGTCCACCAAACGCTACCTTCTTACTCGCGGTCGTTGGATGCGCAACACCAGTCTTCTGATCTCTCACAAGCAACTCCTCGCGCTCGGGCATCTGGGGAGGGTCAATGGCGTAACTGACTGGTGTCCAGAGAGAAGAGCAGAGGAAGAGGAATGTGAGAGGAGGCCAAAAAGCGTGTGTAATGAGCCCGATGAAGATATCTCTTATAGACTGGCCCTGGGGGAAGAAGACGCGGTAGGAAGTGAGGACGACGGCGACGAGGGTGAAGTAGACGAAGACGAAGTGGAAGACGGCCATGTAGTTGAAGAGGATGGCCCAGAGGCGGCGGAGCATGTTCTTCTTGTTCTGCGGGTCGCGCTCGTTGAGGGCGTTGCCGAGGGAGCCTGTGGGCTTGAATGCTACGACGGAGCCACCGAGCCATGTGGGGAGGATGAAGGACCGGATGATGGAGAGGGAGATGTAAGGGGACATCCAGAGTTGATAGCGACTATCTCTCTGTCCGGTGTGGTAGCCTGCTGGGGAGAAGAGCGCGAATTCGCAGAAGCGATTACACATGAATGCAGCGAAGCAGGCACGGATCAACCAGCGGAGTTGTTCGAGGTCGGCATAGGCGATGAGGGGTTTACCCCATACGAGCACGACGGGAATGGCAAAGAGGGAGATGGTCACGAGGATGGTGAACATTCCTAGGATGGCGTAGAGAGCACCTGAGAAGCGCTGTGCGCCGCTCATCATCTTGACGTCTTTACCGAAAAGGCAGAAGTTCAGCTTGAATGCCGTTTGAATGGTTCCGATGGCCCATCGCGTTCGCTGCTTGAGATGTCCACCGAAATCTTCGGGCACCGTGCCGAATTGCAAAGGTTCGTGGATGTAGGCTGTCTTCCAGCCACATCCGAGCATGAGTGTCGAGGTTGCTACGTCTTCAGCGAGGGAGCCGAGGGGGAAATTTCCGATTTCAGTGAGAGCTTCGCGGCGGATCACGTAGCCAGATCCAGTGCACCATGCTACTCCTAGGGCGTCCTTGATGGGTTCAATAACGTGGACGAAGAAGTTCAGGGATTGAGCCAGGGGGTCCGAAACGGGGGTGTTGTAGAAAAGTTGGGGTGGGCAGGCAAGGGCGAGTTTGGGATCGAGCACCATATGGGGCAAGATTGCTCGGAGCCAGGATGGTTCCGGAATCTAGATTGGTGTTAGTTTGTGGATAAATATGGAGAGGTGAGGTTGAGAGTAGGTTTCTCGCTCGCTTGGTTAAACTAGGGGGGAGGGGGTATTTACCATATCCGCGTCTAGGGCAGCCATGAACTCATTAGCACCGCCAGGTAACAAATCCAGTTGCTCGAGGCCGTAGTTCAAGTTTCCGGCTTTGAAATGATGTGGTACACCCTTGACTTTGGTGCGGGCCATGTAGTAGAGGTTCGGGTAGACGTATCCCAGCTGGTTAACTGAAGCTTCGAGAGTAGCAGACTTGCCGTCATCCAAAACGATAATCCTGAATCTATCACGAGGATAATCTAGATCGCAAGCTGCTCGCACAGTATCGAGAACGACATCATCATCTTCACCGCAGCAGGTGACGAAAACATCGACACCTGGCACATCATCGCTGTTCAATCTCAATTGAGGCCTGTTTCTCTTCTTCAATGCCCACATGGTCCAGAAATTGTGCATCTGCGATGGGATTGCGACGACGATTTCCACAGCGAGGAAAACCCATGCTCCTGGGTAGATGATGCCGAATTTCCTCTGGGCAAGAACGACACATGCAATACGGAGGCCAAGGTAGGCCAGGTAGAGGGCTGTGTTGGTTAGGGCGAGGACAGGGACGAACTTGAAGACGAACCGACGCCAGCCTTTGGATAGCTCGACATCGTCGCGGTCATGGACTCGCGTGATGGAATCTTCTGAGACGAGGGAATGCTTCGAGGGGAAGGTTGAGGTGGAGAGGTGGCCACTGGCGTTGAGATTTTTGTTCACGAGGGTGGTGGTGCTGAGGTAACTTCTCGAGTTATTGAAATCGTTGTTGTACTGTGGCTTGTTAGCTGGTTGTTTCTGCTAGAATTGCATTATAGCAAGAGTTTGCTCCCGGTTTCTTTGGAAGTGTTTGATAGTATTTGCAAACTTACCGGAGAAAACGTCGGTGTCGTGGATCTTGAATCCACAGGTGTAGCTGGAATTGACTCTGCATTCCACCCATAGGCCGAGGACATTGAGTCGTGCGCACCCGGATAACCCGGCCTCCTCCCTCTTGGACTCGCAATTGCACTTAACCGCTCAGGTAGCATGAGATTGTCTGTACTGATCGCGTGTGGATCCTGGTGATGCGCGCTCAGGCCATATGGTTGTTGCTGGTTGTTCTGAAAATATTGCTGCTCCTGGTGGTATTGTTGGTCCTGGTGATAGGATTCTCTTTGGCTGTATTGTTGGTGACCTCTGATATCCTTCATCTCCTCCTCGTACACATCGTGATCGCGGCCGTTCATTGTAGCGATTTGGTGTGACGGACCTGTTGTCCTACCCAGGTGGTCGTTTGTAGTGCTTCTCGAGTTTTTCTCCTTCTCTCTTCTTTATTACACAATATTGTATGGGTACTCGATTCGGTCGGTTCGTTCCGGGGAACCCGCGTCCGTGTAGGATTGACGATACAGACGACGGAGATAGGTACGGGCAGGGAGGTAACGAGATGTGGAATAAACAATCACGGGATAAACGAGTGTGTGGTGTTACGTGAGCGGGGGATGCTACGTGAACGACGGCATGCGTGTGTATGGGATGAACGATTGTGAGTGTAGTTGAACAACAAACGAGTGGTAGTTGAAAAGAAATCAAAGCAAGGGAGGAGGCGCGAGAGGAGAGGAGGAAGAGTCGAACCGGGAGCGCGCCAGGACGGAACGGGGAAGGAGGGAGGATGGATGAGAAGGGTTGGGTTGGGTTGGGGTTGGGTAAGAAAGAAAAATGAAAAGAAGTCGAAGGGTGGGTGGGTGGTCATCAGCAAGCAGCAGCTACAAGACCCAGGCTAACTGTTTTGGGGAAGCCAGGGGAGGAAGGGAGGTGGAGGTAACCTAAAAAGAAGTAACATTACTCACTCACTCCCTCCCTTCCTCATTGGGACCATGGCTACTGGGCTATTGGGCTATAGGGCAGTGGATTAAAATAAAATAACATGCCAGTGGGTGGCAGTGGCAGTGGCAGTGGCACGGCTGGTACTGGGACTTCATACAGTAGGAAGGGTACACTGGCACTGGGACTGGCATGAGATGATTAATGATGGATCTCAGGCAATGAATGCCAACGGCGGCGGAATCGGCATAACACTGGGCGTGGGCGTGGAATGCCGTATGCGAGCGATACCTTCCTCCGATGGGGCTGCCCTTCATGGCCACCACCACTCCCACCACCCCTATTCCTTCCCACTTCCCTTTCCCATCTCGCATTCCCACTTCCCACTTCCTACTTCCTACTTCCCATGCCATCCCATACCAGACCCAGTCGCTTGTTGCCTCCCCTTCATTTCCTATGAACCTTCGCACCTACCCCCTCGGTGCTCGTCCCATCCTGTCATCTCGAAACCCCCATACAAGTAGAAAGAAAGACCCTCCCGTAAAAGCACCCTTAGAACCAACAAGAAAAACCGGGATTCACCCAATCAAGTCCCACCATTACGAGGCTTGGCGCTGGGCTTATCGCCGCCCACCGCATCACCGGCGTGGAGATCGTCCTGCAACATGATCCATTTGTGTCCACCCTTGGCTGTTTCAACAAATCTCATTGGCCGATACGCGTCAACGGTGCTTCCGACCCCTGCATAAGTGTCGAAGCTGTGCATTCCTCGACCGGGGACCCAACACCAAAACACGGGCGACACGAGCTTATCTTGCTTGATTTTGGCTCGTATTGGCCACCCCTGACACTCTGAGCTGCCGGGGGGGAGGGGAAGAAACGAAGAGAAAGAGATGGGATGGGTTTAGCGTAAGTATCGTTTTTTTCTAGTTGCCGTCTGATGCCGGCCGATTAGTACCTAGGTAGGTAGTAGGAAGAGAAAAATCCAAGAGGAAATTTTACGATCCATTATGCAAGCCGGTCGGCAGGTCTTTTCTTAGATTTATTTCGACCGGCACCCAGGAGGTTTGTTGATTGGTTGGTGATGAGGGAGGGTTTGGTTTGGGTTGGCGCTTACGTGCTCGCTCTGGCTTCTGGCTCTAGTCTTTACGAGTTTGTCGTTGATCGCTGGTTGGTTTGACTTTTTGGGTATGCTGCGAGGTGTGTGGCCGCGGAGGGTGGCGAATGATTGATTGAACGAAGGAATGAATGATGATGAGATGGAGGGTAGAGGGAGGGGAGAGGATGGAGGATGGAGGATGGGGATGCAGGATGCAGGATAGAGGAAACAGGAGGGGGGAATGGGATGGTGGCATGACATGGCATGCATGGATGGTATAGCATAGCATGGGCATGGGCATGGGGAAAGGAGAGAAAAAGGGATGATATGGGACGATATGGGATGATGGCGCGGGCGTGGCGCTTTTAGGACGAGCATTTGATGGGTGGTGGCTGCGATGAGGTACTTGGAAGGTACAGGTACGAAAGTACTGTATACGGTAAAGAAAGGTATAATATAGTGCGAAAGTACGGTACTGTATACTTCTAGATAGCAAAAGATAGTAAAAGGTTGGCAGGCAGGCAGGATACCAATTAAATTAGGCGACTCGGCGTTCCATACAGTCGGTGGGTGGGTGCGGGCGGGTGGCACTTTCCCACTCCTCTTTTCCACCCTTTCCTTTCTTTCCCTCACTCACTCCTCACTCTCCCTGCCCTGTCCTATCTATCTGTGCATGTCCTGTCCTGTCCTGTCCCGTCCCGTCCAGTCAGCTCATTGATCCATCCATCCATCCATCCATCCATCCATCCATCATCGGGCACTCACTCGCTTTCATTATTTTCATTACTTTACCTCTGGATTCTTTGACATACGTCGACTGCCACAGCGACTCTGACCTCCACATACCTACACGCTCGTTACTCGACTATACGCGGACCGACTTGATCGTCACCACCAATCTACGAACATATCATAATCTAATCACCAAGTAATCCTGCCAACACTCGTTTTCCTGCTCACCGTTTCTCGCCGCCCCCTTCGTTCGATTTCCAGCTACCCTCCCTCCATCCTCACTCACTGCGCTGCATCCCTTGACGACACCCTCTCCTCTCCTCCCCTCTCCTCGAATACTCACACATAAACACAACACAATGGGCGTCAATTTCCGCTGGCTCGTCAATGCCGGCCTCCTCATCCTCCCCGTCGGCACCACAATCGGCGTCCTGATGGGAGTAGACTCGCACCGTCAAGCAACAGGACAGGAACCCATCTTCAATAACCCGGGCACGGGCACGCCTGGTACGGGAGGTGGTGGGAATGGCAATAAGAATGATGACCGCGTTACCACACATGTGTTTTGTGACAAGCAGGTTGGTTTCAGTCCGCCGAGTCACGGTGTGGAGTTTATGTGTAAGTTTGGGTTCTCTTTTGCGTTCCTGGGTGGTGGTGTTGTTGGGTTTCGTGCCTTTGGGGGGAGTGCGGCTTGGTGAGGATTGGAATATACAGTGGGAGCGGAGAGGAAATGGGGAGCAAACGGGGCCTCCACCATGAACGGAGAGGAAGAGAGGTGCTAACCGGATCTATTCCGTGTATCCTTGGCCCTTTCTTACCTTCAGTGCTTGATCATTGGCAGCATCTCTTGGTCGCTTGATTGAAGTGGGAGTTTGGCGTGCGATTGAGTTTTCATCTCACAGGAACGATCAATTTTTGGGATTTCGGATGAAAGAAGCTTTGCTGACATTTTACGTGACAGTAAATCCCAATCAATGGGGCTACACGGACGGCGAACCAGGATCCATGTGTATGAATGTAAGTCTCCTGAACTTTTTCCTCACGACCCCCCGTCTCTTTGCCAATCTTGCGGCTCTGTACGAGAACCTCACCAACCTCCTCTCTCATAGATAACATCCTTCAACAACGGCACTTACTCAACCCCCGCAACCGCACCCCCATTCACAGTAACATGGGCCTACCCACCCGGGCCAGAATCCCAACCCGTGCACGCTTTCCCCAACGTCCAAGTCCGAACCGGTCTCCCCGTGCTCCTCTCCTCTATTAAAACCATCGCCATCGCCACATCCTGGACCTACAGCGTCGGCGACACCCCATCCACCACAACCGACAAAGCAGCCATGGATGCTAACCTGGTGAATACCAACGTCGCTATTGATATATTCTTGGATGCGGATCAGAAGGCGGCTGAGAATTCGAGTCTGGCGAATTATGAAGTCATGGTTTGGTTCGCGAAATTTGGATCGGCGGCTCAGCCCATTGGGGGGAATAAAGGGGCGGTGGCCACGGAGAGTATTAATGGGACGAATTTGTATGTTCTTTGTCTCCTGCATCCCCTCACATTTTTCCCACTCGCATACACCTTTCAGCGAGCGAGCACCAGCTAACCCCCATCTTCACCAGCAACCTCTTCACGGGCAAGAACTCCCTCCTCCAAAACGTCCTAACCTGGGCCACAACAACCCCCACCGAGACCTTCTACGGCGACATTGCACCTCTCTTGATGAAGCTCGACACAATTCCAAAGGCTAACTTTACGAGCGCGGGTCTGTCTATCGGACACTTGGGTATGGGATCCGAGGCTTTCTCGGCGACGAAAAACGTTACGTTTAGTATGCCGTTGTTGAGTGTTGATATTGGTGTTTAGAGAACAATATTGAAAGAGGAGGTGGGAATAAGAGAAAGAGGAGGTAAGGAGAGACAGAGGAGGATCGGGGAATGTGACAGAATAGAGGAGTCTTGGAAGTCCACTCATTGGGGAAAGGGTGGATCTAGGGATGCTGTGGCTGTGGAAGTTACAGGGACCCGAACTAGGGATCACATCTGTCTGCATTTTACCGTGGGCTCGTCTGCATACATATACATCCGGTGGCGTTGGGTGGGGATCTCATTTGCTTCATTTATACTTTGGCTTTGATTTTGATCTCGATCTCGATTTCGGGTTTTGAGATGGGGATATCTTAGAAGGTGGGTAGGGGATATATAGAAGGGATTGGGGATGACGGAAACAGAGACGAAGACGAAGGCGAGGATAGAGACAGATAGGAAGGAGAATATAATATTACCTACCTAGCAGTTGTTATCCATTATGCCACCTCCAGTTTTGGACTTTTTTTCTTCCTCTTTTTTTTAGGGGAGGGGTGGTGGGGGGGGGTTTAGAGTGGAGAGTGGATGAAGACTGGAGACTAGAGACTGGAGACTGGACAAGTCTATAGTTATGTGCTGTGCTCTATGTAAGTGTGTGTGTGTGTGTGGGAGGACCTCGAAGGGGGGCGATTTCTCTCTTCCTTGAATATAGGATAAGGATAAGATGGGATGGGAGCTGGGTTGGTTTTATTGGACGGTTGGGAGGCTAGTAGGTTCGGAGAGAGGGACGGTAGGTGGATGTAGTTTTTTTTTGGGGGGGGGGGGTGGTGGGGGGGGAGGTTCTTCTTTTCGTTTCTGGATGAGAGAGGTGGGATGGAGAGAGGCTTTGGAGTAGAGAAGAGTAGAGTATAGGTATAAATAGGGAGAGGAGGAGATGGATGGATGGACAGTGGGATATAGGGCACTGCACTCTCCGACTCTCTCTCCCTCCCTGTGTGTGTGTGTTTTACACGCCTACAAGCCTAGCCTAGCCTAACCTGCTCCTTCACCGAGATTCTGCACTGCACTGCAGTGTACTTTACTGCACAATACTACATTCTACATCCATTGCGTGGCTGTATGTTTTGGACGGACGGAATCGTCTCGTTTGGACATCCGCGGGTGATGGAGGGGCGGTTTGGTATAGTATGGTATAGTATTGTTTGGTATTGTATTATATGATTCGGATGCGATTAGATGTGATGATGTGATGTGATGTTATATCTCAGATTTACAGTATGTACTGCACTGTACTAGCATGAGAGGGGTGAGAAATTCTACTCCGTGTACTTACTCTATTCCGTTCGAACTTTCTGAGGAGAGATCTTTCCTTGTATTGGGAGTATGTACCGCCTACCACTGTTTGTGTTTGTGTTCACGTCTGTGTCTATGTCTCTGTCTACCTCTGCATAGAGTATCTATCTGCACGTCGTTCTTTCGATGCCTACGCAGGTTGTGTATCTATTGCAGCTAACAGGGTTGAATCGAAACCATTTACCGGTATCACGAGTTAGCCTCTTGGGGATTTAGACGTATACTTACAGTAGTAGTAGTAGTCGTAGATACGCCTTGATTCCAAAACAGGTCTTATCCATATCCTAAAAAGTAAAGGAGACGGTTCTATCCCGTCGGTTTTGGTTTTGGTGTTGGTTCTGAGAAGGAGAATGGATTAGAATTAGCTATCTATACTCTACTCTATAGCTTGATGGCTTTGAATGAGACATGAATCGTGTTCACGTGTATGTATGTAATGGTTAGTCCTGATGGGGCTTCGATATTAGTCGGTAACTTTTTATTTATTTATCGGAATGTAGTATTGAGAGCGCTGGTTTACACTGACTGACTGACTGACTGACTGACTGACTGACTGACTGACTGACTGATTGACTGACTGACTGATTGACTGACTGACTGATTGACTGACTGACTGATTGACTGATTGACTGGCTGACTGGCTGACTGCCTGGCTGACTGACTAGCTAGGAAAGGAGGGGAAGGATTGGCTGTTTCTGGAAGGTGAGTCCTGCGGTCATTCTGTGTGGTACTGTGTTGCTATGTGTTGTGATTGTCATGCTTGGATGTGTCTAGTCGGGGAGCATGCGTGGTGTATGGGCGGATGGGAATACTGCCTCGATTTGATTGAGAAGAGTCCGGTTGCGGAGGATGTGAGGTGAGGTGAGGTGAGTGGAAGTTGTGTGCGTAGTATTTAGATCCGTGTAGAGGGGACAGGAGAACTAGCACTTGAAGGAGTAGAGAGACACTTGATGGAGTAGAGAATTTGGGAGTCGTTGGACTTTATACTATTGGTTAGCTAGTTGGATGAAAGATGGCGAGGTTGGCAAGGTAAATAAATAATCCACATTCAAGTCGATCAGTTGAGTGAAAACAATGAGATTACCCAAGCGAAACCACTGAGTGCACCAGATTGTGTTTATCGAGATTGCGTAAGGGGAACGAAATCTACTTCCAAATCCCATCCTATCCCGTGTCAAGGTCAAGGTCGGACAGGTGTGTGTTCCCCTCCATCCCACAACAAGACACCCCGCAGACACCACCCTCTCCCCGAACCAATACTTCCTCTCAAAAATGGCGTTCTCTCCACACTTTTCACACTAAGACTCAAGGAGCGTTTCAACTGGAGAGGAGGTGGAAAGGGAGACGTACAATGACGCCCGGAACAATATATGGCAAGGAAGATCACTTACGAAGCCTGTAGGACGAGGCTTTGAGGGGAGGATGTCGGGGTTCTTGTTGGGTGGGAGGAAGATGGTGGGAAGGGGATGTTGGGTGTTATGCAAGGCTGAGGATGGGAGGGGAGGCTCTGCTGTATTGGATGCTATGTTGGAGAGATACTGGGTATGACATGTACTTGAAGCAGGGGGGTAAGAGGAGAATTGACATGACATAAGACGAGATGAAACAGCCAACAGTGAGTGACATGAATCGCAACTGAGGAGAAAGGCAGAAAGGAAAAGAAAGGAAAGAGATGACCACGCATGATGCAGATAGATGATGATGTCTGATGGTCACGAGGCATTGTACCATCGGATCACATCACATCGCATCGCCTCGCCTCTCCAGTGAAAGTCAAAGGCGGTGGCAGTCAGTCACGGACATGCCGGATCACCACTCCTCTCTCCTCTCTCCTCGCATCTGCTGGTCTCGGCTCATCATGCCCATCAAGTGCAATCCAATCCAATCCAGGCCAGTTCAGTTCAGTCCAGCTCAGCCCAGTCAAATCAAGCCGAGTGCCTGCGTGTACTGTAAGGTCAAACATTGGATAGGCGGCGAGCGGAATAGGTGGTAGTAGTGCATCCCATCACACCTCACACAACCCACATCCCATCTGTGAGGCAGAGGTGCCTGGCTCAAAGGAATTCTTATCCGAAAGCGGCAATCATGATCCCATTCCCACAACCTGCATTTCCACACACGCAGCCTCCAACACCACAACTTTTGAACTCAGCCTTGATGTAGGCCGATGAGGGACTATACTCGAATATGGAGACTGCTGGGGAGGGGGAAGGGGGAGAATTTATAGCGAGAGTATTTGTGGAGTAGTTCTTGGTGCCTGGTTCCGTCAGGTTGGGTTTTGGTTACGGTACACTACTGTACTGTAGTAAAGGAGGCAGGGCAGGGGTGGTGCAGATAAGACATCTACCTGCAGGGTCATGGCTGGATTGGGGAAGGCGTCTGACGAGCACGACAATTCTGATAGGAATCACAACATTTTTCTCTGCTCCTCTGCTCCGTTTCCCTTTCCCCTCATCTCTTGTCTTGTCTTGTCTTGTCTTGTCGTGCCCACGGTAGCCACACACACGCACACCCAGGCTACCCAAATTGCATCCACCATGCTGCTCTCCACATTCGGAACTGCCAGTGCCAGTGCCAGTGCCAGTCACTCACGACTAGGGATCTGATTGACGATACCACATGTAGGTAGCATAGCTATCATAGGTAAGACGAGTGGCGGCGACATGCCCCCCTCCCTGTCTACCTCCGAGCTGGTGGGAATTAGAATGGGATGGGATGGGAAGAGAAGGGAAGGGAAGTGAATTCATTGCTCCTTCTCTCCTCCTGCACTGCTTGCTGGTCCTCCTCCTTCCCTTTACAATCTACCGTATCGGTCCTCTCTTCTCTGACCGCTCTTCTACTATCTCTCCTACTTTCTTAACGTTATATCTACCTACATCTACTCTTCTCTTCCTTTACATCTTCTTTCCTTGAAGACATTTCTCCATCTCTAACTCTCTCCACTCTTCGCGTCACATCTGCATCTACCTCCTTCTCCCTACCGCTGCACCACACACCGAACCACAGTACGCACCGTCAAGGGGACAATCCTCGCATCAGCTCCCCTGACAAACAAACAACGCTCACCACCACAAAGACCCTCGCCTCTACTCACTACAACAATGGCTCCAGATCTCAATTCCGTCCCTGCCTCACCTCGACACGAACGAACCGCAGCCATGACTCCTCAATCCACCCCCTCCAAGCAACCAAACATCCTCTACATCATGGCAGACCAACTCGCTGCTCCTCTCCTCAAAATACACAATCCCAAATCGCAAATCAAGACTCCCAACCTCGACGCGCTCGCAGCAGGCGGTGTAGTCTTCGATTCCGCATACTGCCCCTCACCACTCTGCGCGCCCTCGAGAATGTCAATGGTCTCTGGTCAACTCCCTACCAAGATCGGCTCCTACGATAATGCCTGCTCTATCGATCCCAGCGTGCCCACTTATGCACATTACTTGCGCGCCGCGGGTTACGAGACTACATTGGCGGGTAAGATGCACTTTATTGGGGAGCAATTGCATGGTTATGAGAGTAGATTGACAAGCGATATATATCCTGGCGATTATGGCTGGGCGGTCAATTGGGAGGAGCCGGAGAGACGGTTGGAGTGGTATCACAATGCGAGCTCTATTGAACAGGCGGGTCCTTGCGTTAGGAGCAATCAGCTGGACTATGACGAGGAAGTCATGTATAAGTAAGTATGGCGTCAAGATGAAGAGGGCTATGCTGACTATCTAGGTCTAAGCAATTCCTCTACGATCATGTCCGCAAAGGTCCAAATACTCGCCCTTTCTGCATGACCGTCTCCCTGACCCACCCCCACGATCCATACACAATTGAGAAGAAGTACTGGGATATGTACGAGGATGTTGATATTGAACTTCCAGATGTCACTATCCCGCAAGAGGAGCAGGATCCCCATTCTCAACGCCTGCTGAAGGTTTGCGATCTGTGGGGCAAGACATTCACTCCCGATCAGATCAAGCGTGCCAGACGTGCATACTACGGAGCGGTGTCCTATGTGGATGATTGCATTGGAAAGCTTCTGGAGACCCTCAAGGATTGTCGGTTGGACGAGGACACCATTATCGTCTTCAGCGGTGACCATGGTGACATGTTGGGCGAACGAGGACTGTGGTACAAGATGTCATACTTCGAGGCATCAGTTCGTGTTCCGATGATCATCAATCATCCTGCAACATTCAAACCTCACCACGTCACTGCCAACGTCTCTACTCTCGATATCCTACCTACGCTCGTCGATCTGGCACACACCAAACTCTGGGCAGGTCTTCCTATGGATGGTACATCCCTTCTCCCACATCTTGAGAATCGTCCTGGAGGATCTGATACAGTATTCGCCGAGTACTGCGGTGAAGGAACCATTGCACCAATGATGATGATCCGTCGTGGAGACTGGAAATACATCACCTGCCCCGCCGATCCAGATCAATTGTACAACCTCTCCAGCGACCCCAAGGAAATGCTCAACCTCGCCTCCCTAACCCCTAAACATCCACTCTTCACGACAGAAGTCTCGTCTGTTCTCTCAGCCTTCTTCGCCGAGGCGAAAGCCAAATGGGATATGTCCGCCATCACAGACTCCGTGCTCGTCTCTCAGCGCCAACGTCGTCTCGTCTGGCTAGCTCTCAAGAGTGGGAAATTCACTTCCTGGGACCATAACCCTCAGGATGATGGCCGCGAGAAGTACATTCGCTCGCACATGCATCTCGATGATCTAGAGCTGAGAGCTAGATACCCCCCTGTCGATGCGCAGGGTAGGGATATGTGTGGGGTTATGCAGGATGGTAGTCGGTTTGGTGGTGTGATTGGCCACCAAGCTGGTGCGCATGGTCAATAGATTCGCGACAGCTGACGGTCGAAGTGCTCTACTTGCATGCGGATATATCTTACATCTATGGCCTGGCTATCTTCTCCATGCCCGTACCATTTACTTGCCTTCAGTGAGCGGGCGTCTTTTCTCTCCTCGCTACTAACTACTTTCTTTTTGCTTTCCAGACATGGCGCGGCGTTTATACCAGTCGATGCGTTGCTTTGTTAATCTCTCTCTTCTCTCGTTAATCTATGATGTTTTTCACAAGACGTTACGTTTATGCGGTTGCGATGGTTTCATGCGGTTTGGGGGTGGACTTGTGATGCGATCTTTTGCGATTTGATTGCCGATTTATGGGGTATGAGATGTGATTAGATGCGATGCGATGCTTCCATGCGATATGAGATGAAATTTCTTGAGGATACTTGAGATGTGGATAGGCTAGGATTACGAAATTGAATATTGTCGGATGGATACGAATTATAAGTTGATTTGGATTGCTAGTTACGGGAGACAATGTAGTGGGTGGAGCAAGTGAGCGAACGGTGATGGATGCAGTGGTGGTGGGTGAGGACCGGAGTATAGACGCGTTGTCTATGAGTCCGAAAAAAAACTAGAAAGGAATAGAAAAAAATTACAAAATACAAGAGAAACTATGTGTGGTTTCCAATTAGTTGGATTGTATTTAAAAGGGCATGCATGCATTCCTCAGGTTCTGAAGATATCATGCCATGTCATGTAAGTCTTCTTCATGTCTATGCCCGAGTCAAGATCATGAACCGTTCAGAACCTCGGAAATATAAAAATGTACTTCGCTATCTCCTTTCCATTCCATTCCCTTCCACCTTTGGCTCTCCTTGTGCCCCCACCCGCCCCAGGTGGGTATATTCTATATCCTCATATCCCTTAATTCATGGTGTCCAGTACAGTACAGTACAGTACAGTACAGTACAGTACAGTACAGTACAGTACATTCCGAGATCAGATCTAAAGACCATGGTAAAGTCTGTCGGAAAACTTGCCTACAGAGGGGAGACAAGAAAAAGGGGGTAGGGGTATCGATTGAAAGAGCGCGCGCGCTCTCTAATTAAGTCTTCTCTTTGCCTTGTCTCTAGGCATTTTTACTGGGATAGCTATCTATACTCGCTTTAAATCCTGTCTTCCTGTCTTTAGACTTGGAATTGGATTTGGATTTCTCGCTCGCTTGTACTGTTCTTTTTGGTCATGATTTTTTTGGGATATTTTCTGGACTGTCTCGATCGTCTCTGAGATGACTTTGGTTTCTGAAGTCGGTATTCCTGATATAGTTCCTGATCTAGATCTAGATCTACAATCCGCAGTCTTTACGTTCTTTAATTGTAGTGGTTGTTATTGTTGTCGTTCTGGAGTAGAGTAGAGTATTACTTCACCTCCTCTTTATCGGCGGTGTATTCGCGTGTTGTTGGGAGAATGGCGGGGTGATGTGGTGGTTTGGAGGTTGGGTGGGAGTTGGTGGGAGGTTTGGTGGAGGGTGGCGCGCGGGGTGATGTGGTGGTTGGGGAATCGAGGGAGGGGTGTGTTTGCTGGTGCTTGGTGCTTGTTGAACGATGATCGATGATCGATGATCGAGATGTGGGACTAGGCTTTGTTGACGAAGCTAGGGTATTTATTGAAATTATAGTAGAAGGGGAGAGAAGTTAATTATACCGTACTTCGTACTTGGGATGTAGAATCAGGAATCTGGATTCGTTTAAAGGATGTTTTTATTATATCTCGCATAATTGGCTGGATTAGTGGAGAGGGAGGGAGGGGATTGACATTAAGCAAAGATATTATGTACTGTACGATTTATTAAATTCCGAGCTTCACTACTATTAGATATAACACTCACTAGGCAAGACCTCATCTTTTGGTTCCAGTGATACTATAGTTTATATCTTGAATTTAAAAGAAAGTGATTCCATCATTCGCAGCAATTCGTAATTAACTTCATTCCGTTATCGTCATACCAGCTTACACCGTACAACCCCCACCGTGTAGAAGAGGTACTCTATCCATTATTAAACCACCCTTCATCTTCTTATCCTCCTCCATCGCTAGTATATTCATTTTGATTTGTCCTCATGATGATGAGAGTGAGGGTGGTGATGAGGATGATGGTTGACGTACCCGTAGTAATCGGCATTTGAACCACTTCCATGTCCCCCTCCTACATGTCCCCCTCCAGAATATCCGCCACCATAACCCCCTCCAGAATATCCCGCTCCATGTCCCGAATGTTGCCCACCAGCACCCTCCTTCCCATCCCTTCCCTTCCCGCTTAACAACCCAACAACAGTCGGTTTAGCAGCAGCGATGATCTTCTCTGTTATGCTTTCTTTTTTGTAGGGTCCTGAGCCTGAGCCTGAACCTGAACCGTTTGAACCCGAGCCGTGGTTTGAGGGGGCGTGGGTGTCAGTGTTGGTGTTTGGTTTGAGGAGTTTGTCTGTTAGCTTTTGAGCTAGGATGTTGAGGAGTGGCATTTTTGGAGGCGAGGGAAGTGGGGGTTGGGTGGTTTGGTGAGGGACCTGGAAGAACGTTGAGATGGTTAGATACGGTCGGAAGAGAGCTTTGATTTTGATGTTTGATGTTGGGTAATTTTCTTTTTTGGATGTTGGTGTATTCGGAGCTGTTGGATGGAGATGGGCTTCTGAGAGGCAGAGGAGGGGTGATGTATGGGAAGTATACAGTTTTCAACGAATAGCTAAGGGATCGACTGAATAGAGGTTTATGACTCTCTCATAAGAGAGTTTGGATATCAGTTCCGGCTTGTTGTGAAAATACGTCAAGCGCGGTTACGCATGGGGCTGCTAAACGCAAGAGTCGCCCTGTGGCTTGAAATATTCAGATGATTGCGTAGAAATGTTTGTCGGAGGATTGACTGAGGGGTCGAGTGAGTGCATGTTTCATTGATAGCCAGGAGTGAGTGATGAGGGAGTAGGGACCCGAGGAGATGTGGGATATGAGAGTACGAGGGAAGTGACTGGATGGAGTGGTGAAGTTTGACTCTGGAGGAGGATTGAGAATCAGATCGACATGGAAACATTCATAATTCGAAGGAGAACAGTTCACGAACCCTTTCACTTTTCACTGGTTTTCACTTACTTCGCAAAAACGAGATTTGTATGAAATGAAGTGATTGGTGGTATCAATAAAACGATCCGAGATGTTGCTTTTGCATAGTTTCAGGTCGTTCGAATTTAGGATCAGTAAAATGACATTTCCTCCAACTCAGCAAGTTCCCCGTCTCGATTGCATACAAGGCAATAATTCAGTCACCGTAAGAGCAGACTAGTTGTATCGACAATTGCAGACACACTCATTCAACAACGATAGACACTTCATTTCTGTCAGTCAATATCCACAACCCCGATAGCTAGTCTCCACTATCAAGGATATTCTTTCTTTAGGAAATACTCACATATGATCCATCACAGTGTAGACTCCCATTACATCCCGCCTGAGAACAACACCAGTTCGTGCAGTCTATTGGTTGTCATTTCGTCAGCTTGAAAAACATAATCATGTGGAGCTGAGGAAGAGATGATATTCCGAGGAGCTGGGAACGTACTGAACCCAGGACCGCATGTCTTTGCTGCTGTTTGAGTGGTGGCTACATCCTGGTAATGTTAGATGGGAGATGATGAAAGAATGGAGAAGGAGAAAATCGGTGGAAGAGATCTGAGAATAGGGGGCTGCTTACTCGTTTCTCGACTTCAGTGGGTAAACCCAACGCGAGAGTGGTGAATAGAGCAAGGTAGATGATGGACCGCATTCTTCAACGCTAGATCTATTTGATCTTGAAGGCAATCGAAAGAGAAATTGGCGGATTGGAAGACCAGACATAAATGGAAACGCTATGAAGCTGTCCGTCTGTATATAGCCAGAACCGAATCTCTCCGTCTTACTGCTGGTCCTACTGAGGAGGCGAATTCGAAATGCGGGGTTGATGTCGTGCAACCACATCTCGAGCCTCATGATCGAGGGGCCATCTCACAGATAGCCAATCACAAATTGAAGAAGGAAGAAATCCATGGCGAAGACCTGCTGCAAGTGATCGGATAAGCTTTCGGGCATGTATTTGTGCACAAGAGGCGCCGAAGATCTCCAGTCACACAAGCCGGCATAATTGTCTGCTGAACTCGCAATAGTGAGTCGATTCCGGACTCCAATATTCGAGAGCCTCGATTGTTTCGGCTCTGATCAGGGAGATGGAGCCGAATCCAATGCTGGCCTGGGATATCCAGGCGTGATAACTCAGATATCTACGCAGCCATCAAGCGACAAGGCAAGAAATCCAAGAAAACCACCTCGACAGCTGCCTACTTAGAAAGTCCAAAATCCTGTGAGCTCCTCCCATCCTTTTCATTAGTAGTGGGCATGCAAATCGGCGCAAGGTGAGCAACGTAATCTCAGCTCTAGTCCGTTCGTGTTCCCTTGAGCAAGCCTGCCTGGGTCGGTCAGGGTAACAGTTGGCACCACCCAGTTTGACCATTTATTCCGAGCTTTCTTGCCTAGCTGCAAATCGTTCTCCAAGTCTTTCGGGAAAACCACTCCTTTCGGTTTCTTTAGTGTGCTCCCATCTCCACTGCCAAGCCCAGAAAGAGCACCCTGATCGATCCACAAGTTCAATGTTGCACCCGTGAGATTGGTCACCCTGGCTGTCTCGTATTCTTTATCCATCACAGCAATTATTCTCGTCAGGCTTTCAAACCCAACCCATTTCTCAACCATGACTCTCTCATCCGGTGTTTTCTGATTCCAGTGGCTTGTGTACAGAGCAATAGATCTCAACTCCTTAGCCTGTTTCGGGAAACTATTCTTGAACTTCTCAGTGAGGATAAAAAGTGGCTGTCCTTTGATTGCGGAGTGCTTCTCATCAATGAAGACGACATCGTACCGAGGATTCCAAATCATCATTCGCCAGCGAGGCAAGCGCAGGCCAGTCTTCAAGTTCCAAGGCCGATACCCAACTCGAATAGCAAAATCCCTCGACTCTCTACAGGCCGAAAGGGCCATGACTCGAGCGGGCTTCTCAGTACAAAGAAGTTCGGGTAGAGGAAGCCCATTGTTAATCAGCTTGCCTCCAGGTCCGATCACATGAGATTGAACCGCAAAGAGACCTTGTGGATCGGAGTTGTCGACTGCGAACATTGGGCTGACATCTCTTGCTGGTGTGTCCTCGGCTCGGTCGTCGTACTTGGAGAGCGTGAATGTGAGGGTCCGCTCGGGAAAGGTGATTTCCCAGATCATGAGGCGGAGATCTATGGGGAGGTTGTTGAAGATGTGAAATGTCTCTAGGTTGGAAGACATTGTGTTTGTCAAACCTGTCATATTGCCCTTCTTGTTGTTACTGGTGTTGTAAAGTATCGTCAAATGAAGTTCGAGGTGACGATGAATAGTGATGGAGGGGAGGATGGTGGGGTCTGGACAACAAACGTGGCAGAACTCGCCTCACCGCCTCCTCATTCGGCTCCAATGCTTCCTGCCAGAAGAAATGTTGATTTTAAAGAGGTGGAAGAGTTGTTGTATTAACTAGGAATGCAGAGGCTACCCCTCAGAGTAAGAGCTCCAAGAGCTGGTTCGTGCGCCAACTAACCCCTTTGCGTACAGCCTTATCACACTGCCAGAGGCTTGGCCTGGAACAGCCTCGTTTAGCGGCCACCTTGACTGTACCAGAACATCGTAACCCCTGAGGCAATATCACAAGATGTCCTTTCACGTTGACGTTAGAATAACTAGAAGCATTTTTTCAGGAATACCTAAAGGCGAGAATATCATATGAAAGTTGCAAAACCATTCCATGCACTTCTGAGTCGGACTCATCGGTAATTACTCGGTATCCCTAACATAAACAAAACCTGCAATCGACATTCGGAAGGTTTGATGAAAGAGTTCGGTTGCACGATTCACGGACCGAAATTAAGTGGAAAATGTCCGCATAAAAAGAAATCATATCAAGCATGCTTCAAGATCCTCACCGGCTCCACTCACTCCAGCCAAATCCTCTACTCAGCACACTCTTGCCAGTGTGTGAATTTCAAAATTCTGCTCGACTCGCTAAGTTTTGTGAATTCAATTTCGAGGCTACAGACACAGGAGATATTTTGAATGAATTTTAACAGCTTCAGGGTTGCAGTTCCAGTGGTGGGTCCATCCTTGGCTACGGCAGCGTGGATCAGGCATGGAACATGAATTGAGAAATCCATATTGAACAGTCAGAATAAAGGATTAGCAGGCGGTTTTGATTCCACGACAAGTTTCCTGCTTCGAATTCTCCTCCGTTTTATCATCCTAAGCAGAACTCCTACAAGTCTTCTAATGCCCCCTCCAATCAGGCTGATGACATACTGGAGAGCAGCATTAAACCCTCAAGAATTTTGGGCACGTAGACAAAGAGACATCACCTTCCCCGTCCTTCTTAAAAACACTTCATACGAATAACCATCGGTTTAGAAATAAAGTCCTTAACGTTCATACTTCCATCCACCTAAGACGCCGGGAAGGTAGGTGAGATTGCTGCACGAGTGGAAAACTCGCTCGCGACTGCCCAGTTCCACACACCGGTGATGAACTTATCTAGGAATCTTCCATTACCACAATAGCATGTGACTGGAGCGCGATCTTCTTCAGTCCACATAGAGGCTTAGCAGCAGGTTTTTACTCCCAGGTAAGCTTGTGTTTCCACTCTTGGTAACGCTCAATTAGAGCTAGGAGGGCTTCTCTCCAGAGCTTCATTTAACGTTGTTGACGTGGACGGTATAGAACCACGGTTCAATGACGGTACGTAGGAAGGATCCAAGTTCCAGCATGATTTGACTCAATGGTAGGGTAGCACAGTCAAAGACCACGCTGTGGTTGGCAATATCGTGGAGGAGGTGAGACACCAGAATGATGATCTGAACTCAGCCATCTTTGACATCGTTGAGGCCGAAGATGCTGAATCTTTCACTCTGCAGGCCTCGAGATACACATACTAGTTGATCTGCTAGATGTTTGAATATTGTTGTCCGTCGACGTCGTCGAGCAACAGAGTGAAAGCTAGGATGTTGCGTGGTTTCAGACATCAGCTATGGAGATTGCTGTGCAAGAGAGAGAGAGATCCTACCAATGACAGCGCCCTCGATATTGCAACATATAAATGAAGTTTACTCGCTTGTTTCTTCATTCGTGTTGACAATATTCTTTCCAGAACTGACACCTCACTTACTCCGTGCTGCATCAGCATAGGCCGTGAAAGGAATGTTTCTGAAGTCTCCGCATCCTAACAACAAGATATTAGCATGGTCTTCTGGACGAAGTTCCTGAGTCAGGCAAAGGGCGGGTGTGTTCCCAAAAGGATGGAGGGAAGTGATGAGATTGATACTTGTTGGCCGAGTCATCATTCATCCGAGCTTTGGCGGGAAATGAATACCTGCTGGGTCTCAAACCCCTCGAAACTGGTGAGCGTACAGAGAAATTGAGGGTTTCAGCTCTCGACGAGAAGTAGGAGGAGCTGTATAGGGAGAGTGATGATAATGTGTTTGCTCCAAGCTGCTTCGATCCATATGCACTCAATCATGAAAGACCTCCACAACTGTTCCAGAAACAGTCATTTACAGCAAACACTCCAAGGGCGCTGAGAACCAGAGCCAGCATAGGTGTTGAATCTTGTGAGACATATTCCTGAACGGGAGCTAGGGCAATCGTCCCAGGGGGCTGCGTTTGCATGCGAAACCCCCCGTACCCAAGAATGACATATCACAGCTTTCGCAATGCTAGATATACATTCGAATTTCACCCCAATTATACCACAACCCCCGCCCCCCTCCAAGGCTAATAACAGTGTTCGGATATCTTACTGAAAAAAAGAGGCTGCTCGCTTGATATTCAATTTGAGCATATCCACGGGTGCGAGCCCCAGACCCCAAGATTGTGACAGCATTCAAGAAGAAAGCAACGACCAAGACATTTGGAATATAAGAGAATTTTATCTTGCTTACTTGGAGACGAAACATAAATGAGTGACTTTTTTTTGGATTTTTTCTTGATTACCAGCACTCATTTAAAAAAAATTACTCCCGCATTTTCTTCCCATGAATCAGATCCCATCCGGTACTCCCGCATATTCCTTGCCCCTCGTGATAATCGGAAATGACTGGACGAATTTGCTCTAGATCTAGGCGAGCGAGTGTGTGACTGTGCGTAGGACTGAAGTGAGATATTGTATATAATCATTCCGGGGGTGGGTGCTGCGCGCCCCCATTCCGATACCAGGGTCTGTCGATGCATTGTAGATTGATCATGCGAATGCACCGACGACCGACATACTAGCTGCACCCATCAGGACATATGTGAAGGCCCATATCTTCATCTTCTTGGTCATGAGGAGTTGGGCCTCATCGGACAGGAAGTCCTCGGCGAGGAGGTCGACTGTTGCAGCGAAGATCAGGAGACCGGATGAACTGGAAAATATGTCAGTATCGTTGCAGTGTAAAGATGCCTGCATCGACTTACATCGCATTAAAAACTCCAACGATGATCAAAGCGAAAGCGCTTGAAGGATCATATGAGTTTCTCGTAATCAACCCAATAGCCTGGCCAATTGGAGCTGTTGTGCCAAATGCCACAACCAGAATCCATGGCCTAGCAGTTCCTTTTGGATATGGGACGGCAGCAATGCGACTACCTAGACCGAGACCCTCGAAGAACTGATGGAATAAGATGGCAATAAGTAGGATAATGAACCCATCAGTAGTGATTGAGATAGTCATGCCGACGAAGATACTGTGGAACAGGATACCGCCCTCGAGAAGTGTGATATTGAGAGACATCTTCTTGTATGTTGCTTCATCGATGACGGGTTCGGCAGCCATCATTGCCGTCTCAAGATCGGTGTTTGGCGGGAGCTGAGGTGGGATGGGTGCTCTGCGTGGGGAATACGACATGATCATGTTCTTCATCTCCTCTCGTTGACGGACATACTGAGCGAAGAACACTTGGAACCAAGGTGGCATCTCAGACTGGGATCCATAGTTTGTGTCGCTTCGTCGAAGAGTACGGGGATAGTTTGAATCTGGCTCAGAAGTCTCTCTGTGTCATGTTAGTAATGGCCTAGATTGAATTGATTAATGGCATCTGTACGTCACGTATGCCAAATCCTTCTCATCTGGATACTCGTCATCGCTCCACTGTTGCTCATTCTGAGATTGTGGTTGAGTTGTGACTCCAGGTGGGGTACCCTTCGCAGAGAGTCCTTGACCATGTGGATGACCGTGTGCATGCCCATCAAGACCCTGGCCTGTTGGGCCACCATGAGAGTGACCCCCCGTCTTGGACTTCAGGACCATTTCAATAACGAAGAGGGCGAACAAAGCGGCCATCATTATGACACCCGGCATTGCGGGGTACTGGACGATGAGAAGATCGGGAAGGCATGGATCATTAAGAGATTGGAACGCGGTAGGAATGAGCTGAGCAGTATTAGCAAGTAAACTTGTAGGAGGCTGTCGAGCTCTTACATGGACGAAAGCTGTTGCAATGAGTACACCTGTACCAAAATGCTTGCAGAAGAAGAAGAGCTTAGGTGGAATCTTCATCCAAGTGACTCGCTTTGCTACAACAGGAAATCCGGCACCAAAGATACTGAAAGCCAACACCAAAACTAGAGATTTATTAGTGTTTGTGCAAACTTCGACTGCTGGATAATTCACTGACAGAGGGCTGCCACATGAAGAGGCAAATCATAGTCATCCTTATTCGCCCCGCCACCTCCGCACTGTGGCTTTGCTACTGGTACAGCCTCCATGCTGAACAAATGAAAGAAAATGTGAGCCTGCCCACTTAATGAAGGAAGAAGAGAAGAGAAGAGAAGAGAAGAGAGAAGGAAATAGAAAAGCACAGCTTCGTCCGGTTAAAGAATGTAAAATGAGAATGGAAATGAGCATTGAATATATCAGATGCTTTCGCATACATATACAATCTCTAGAATGAGAAAGACCAGCCTCCACCTTCCTGAAACTATGTAACGATGGATGCCGGCTGGACATGTCTGGAAGCTCGAGGTATCTTGCCAAGATGATCCAAACGTAGGATCGCCTCGACTAGCCACCAAGCACTCTGACAAGAGAATTCCCATGGGGTAATTGAGCACCAGCCGAAGTTGTCGGCTTGGATGGCCCTTGTGGAAGCTAGTTTCACTTCGGGGGCTAAAGATAAGCATAAGGCCCAGAAACTCTTAAAAAGTTTGCCGATGTATGGAAATAGATGCCTGTTGGGAGATCTTACTTTTTATACAGAAGTGCAAAAAATGCAGGTGCAACCACCAACGATTTGTGGCTTGCCATGAAGCGCTTTTTCGTGTCGATACACTGTTTGCAAAGAGTCTGCTGTCCATCATGACATGATTTTGCGAGAGGGTCTACAAGCCTCTAGGAAGCTCTAGGATATGGAACAACCTGGTATCTTCACTGAGTACCCTGTAAAGATCGACATTTGACAGCATTCAGCCGACAGACGCCTCCAAAAGAAGTAGCAGGACTAGTTGACAAATACAAGACTATATTTAATCTCCAACGTAGATCCGTAGTTCCATTCAAGCCGTGACACTAAAAGGCTTGTGAGTGTCTCGCAAAGGATTTGGCAGCCAAGATAACAAGAGGCATCAAGATTTACTTGAGGGGCAATGTGGTTTCCTTGTGCTTGGCAGCTGATACATGATGAGGAAATCGTAGCGAATACCGATGATGAAACATTCAGGGAATCAAGAACCAGCCAAAAAGTAACTAGCATTCCGGAATATCCCACACGCCGATAGATATATACAACACGTGATATAAGATACAAGAGTCTGGGCAAAGTTTATGTCGAGTCCATAGTGAATGCTCAGTCGACTCAATGCCCTCACAATTAAGCAATAGGCGCAATCGTCGAGAACTAATGGCGAGCCCGAGAACGGAATGACCACATACAGAGGGGGGCCTGTGGCCGCAGGCCATTTGCTTCCAGAACTCTTCCAAAAACGCCACTCTCTAGGCTTCTCAGCCCAACTGCCGGATGGATGCCACTCGTCCTGTCGTCCAGCTGTCAGAGGGCGTAAAGCCGGGCCCCCAGTCTCGGCATAGCAAATCCCCGATATGCTCTGCCGTGTGATCGACGATGTCGCAATGGAGAGAAAGAACACAAATACCCGCATCTGGGAGAAGACGAGGAATTTGACGCTGTTGGTTGGTCGTTGAATAGTTCCTCGGCTATTTCTAACCTCCTCGCGTTTCGGGTCGTTGCCGCCCGTACCTAAATCCAACCTTAGAGACTTGGCGAGCCTCAGAATCATCACCAATAGGACAAGCGTTGGGACTTTCAACATGAAAGACATCGGATCCACCCCGGGGAAGAGCCTGGGATATGGATGCTGCCGCTTCTAGCTCTCGGAGGTCTTTATGCTTAAAGGATTGGACCAGTAGGGGTGCAGGATCTCGAAGGATTTAGATCGGAACTCGGCCAAAAATCAACTACAATTGTTGATTAACGTAGATCAAAAGCAAACTACTCGATTTAATGATAATTGACTAGCAGTCGTAAGAATAAGCTCAAGTTTGAAAGCAGTACCTTTCCGTGGGGTTTCGCTCTGAATCCCTCGAAATCCTACACCCCCTGGTGGACCAATGAACAGAAGAGCCGCCGTCAACAACGCTTGGCACGAGCTTGGCGAGGCTCTGCTTGGCTCTTTTGCTTGAATGTAACTCCGCTCCACTTATAGTTATGGATGAAACCTTTCAGGCACTCAGAGTCATGTGTTTTCTATATTGCCCAGAGTATCACCCCACGAGCATCGACTGCCAAGTCAGCTCTCTGACAGCTGTGATGCTTTTCGGCAATCAATGCAAAGTATCAGGTGAATCAAGCAAGTATCTTGTCCCAAGATGTCATTCTCTTATTCTTTCCTAAACATCAAGTGTTAAGAAAGTCCTCCAGTTTCTTCTCCTAAGATGGTGGGTCCCAGTGGCAAATGCCACCAGTGGCGATAGATATTACTTATATCCATCTCTCGACACGACATCAGATTTCGGTTTTCGCATTGATATCGTACGTTGAATATCTCCGGAAAGCACCTCTTCCGTCCTCTTGTTCCTCTTTTATCATCCTTTTCGTCTGAACCTCTTAACTGTTGCTCGGCAGAACACAGCCTCCGGCTCGACTCACCAGCCGGTTACTCTTCCATCTTCGGCTCCAAACACCCCCCACGTACTTCCACAACTGCCCTCGGCTACAATTTTCAGATGGATTCTCGGCAAGCCGACCGTGAGCAGGTTGAGCCTGCTCATTCCTCCTCCCCTACCCCTCAGCCACAACATTCTGCTTCTCAATCAACTTCTTCCACAAGATCAATCCAGAAGCCACTCGCAATTATTGACGAAACTGATCCAATCGAACCGATCTTAGTAACGGACAGCTCCCTCGAAAGAGGGCGCACTTCCTCATCCGATGACCCATACATGCTAAAGGGATATATTCGAGATACCGTCCAAACCAAATTCACACAGCAGGTCGTTCCAACCCGAGCATGTCGAAAGCAAAGGAAGGTCAAGAAATATTACAATCGTCAGAATGCCCTTATCGACGCCTACCTTGGTAGCGGAGAGGAGGAACAATTCGAAATCGACGATGCACTTAAGAATGGCGGTAAGGTGAAATTTGCAGTCAACGCTAGTTTCGTCTGCAATTTCTGTCTATTCATCATTCAAATGTATGCGGCTGTATCGACTGGATCGTTGTCGCTTTTTGCAACTGCGGCGGACGCTTTCGTAAGTCTACAATCTGGATCTCCCCGAAGTTGATTACTTTCAATGCATGTGATCCCGTACTAATATGATTACCAGATGGACCTAGTCAGCTCGATTATCATGTTGATCACGTCTCGATTGGCAGCTAAGCCGAATGTCCAGAAGTTTCCAGTAGTACGTCTGATCGAGCACATCTGTTGCATCCCTGCCCGTTTTGGAATCTGATATCAATCAGGGCCGTAAGCGCGTTGAGACTGTTGGAATCATTCTTTTCTGCGCTTTGATGACTACGGTCTCGGTACAATTGATCGTGAGTAACTCCTAGAATCTTACCAATACTCGCATTTCTCACGTCTTCGGTTAGATCGAGTCTGTTCGCAGCTTGGTGCGAGGCCCCCATGATTCTGAAGCACTACATATCATTCCGATCGCATTTGTCTGTATCGCCAGTAAGTCGCAATACTTGTTACGTCCTTTGGTGATCTTTATCCTTCTAACACTTATTCAGTCTTTGCAAAAGGCTGTCTTTTTGTCTACTGCTTCATTCTCAGAAGATATCCAGCGGCAGGTATCTTCATGGTAAGTCTGGTAGTCTACCAACCCTGTTAATATATCTGATGGAAATTCTTAGATCGATCATCGCAACGATATCGCAGTCAATGTTTTTGGCTTAATCATGTCGATTGTTGGGAGTCGCTTCAACGTAGTGTGGTTCCTCGACCCGACCGGTGCAATCTGTATTGCTTGCTTGATCTTGTACTCGTGGGCATCGACTGCATTTGAGCATATGTGGTACTTGGTGGGGAAGTCCGCTCCACAGGACTTCCTAAACAAGCTTGTGTATGTCTCTGTCACACACGATAAAAGAATTCAGAAGATCGATACTGTAAGTCACTGACAGAGCGTTTTGTTGGAACTACATACATGCTGACAAATTTCGCGCTCACAGGTTCGAGCATACCACGCTGGCGACAAATACTACGCAGAGGTGGACATTATCATGGATAGAGGTGAAACTCTTCAAGTAACGCACGATGTTAGCGAAACTTTACAACGGAAGCTAGAAGGTATGTCATCCCAATCATCTTTCCTGCTTCACCCAGTGCTAACGATACCAAGGTCTTGGAGATGTCGAGCGAGCATTTGTGCACGTTGACTACGAAGATTCCCACGACATCACAACCGAGCACAAAGCTCTTTACGAGGTTAAGTCCAAAGAAGTCAAGGAACCATTCGTGAAGAGGATACAGCAGAAGTTCAAGTCGAAGCCAGCGAATGATAAAGAAACATAGTCGAGAAAAGGGTTCAGAGAAGATAATGTGCGCCGCTTGACCGTCTGAATTCAGCTTTGTTTTATTACTGTATGATACGTATGCTTTTATTGTAATGTGCCAAAAGAATGTACCAAGTTTTCAATAGAAAGATCATTTGAAATAGTAGCTCAAATAGAGATCCTATGCGTTCATATTCTCTGGCCGTTTGCTCTCCCGATCAGATCAGACACGTGCTTCATGAGCTCTATGGCTGTCTCTCTAAGCAAGGTTCATCGTAACTGTGAATTGTACATGGAGCGACCTACCGTGTTGATTTCTTTATCTTCCCTTTCTGCGAGATCGGCAGAATAAGACGCCTTCAACACTTGAAAGTTACCCGGTCACCCGGAATAGAGCGAGGTCACTGCTGACGATATCAGCAGACTATTGGTAACGTAACAAAAGAAGAGCTACTGGGTAGTGTCCTCTAGGAAATTCAGTCTGGCTATTGATCCGAACTATCAGTACGTCATATCATGGCCGGAAACTTCACTGCATATAGAAAGAGTCTCGTGTATTGACCGAGACTGATCAGTCTATGTACAAATAAAAGGTACTGACTCAAAAGTCACGTTCTATCTTCCAACGATGCAATTATCTCTTTTAATTCCGAGCCCATCGAAAATAGTTACGAGGCAATCCCAATAGAACTCTACTTGTCACCACCAAAATTTGGAACAGGGTTCGCCAAAAGTCTGCTTTAACTTTCACAAGCAAGGATAATATTCAAAATTATACTCATCATCCGAAAGGCAGAGTACAGTTCCTTTCAGCACTCTCCCTCGCCAGCTCAATAATCCGAATTCCGTCCCTCGACTGCTGTGGCTTGACAACCAAATCCTGTTCTCCTCTGATCGTGCCCACCAAATCTTTATAGTAACCCTCGTAATCTCCTTTCAGACTAGGAATTCGACCAACCCACTTCCCACACCCTTCATCCAGGACCTGCTCATTGCAAACCTTCGTCTTAGTCGTCAGCAATCCCCACGTATTCATATCCTCAACGCCGAAATTAGGCGAAGTCGTTGTGAGACCTGCAGCAATCTGACATTCTTGTTTGTCGTCTCCGAATTTCACGAATGAGCCATCATAGCCTCTGACGAGGAATTTTAGGGGCTTCTGCATCGTCGCCACGACACTTGTTTTGATAGTGACGAGGAGATTTCTCTGCTCGCCAGTATATTGCAAGATGATGGTAAAGGAATCATCGACCTCACTGTCCACACCACGAAGGGAACGATGGAATGCCGTGATGTTGGATGGGAGACCGAATAGCGTGAGTGCTTGATCGATGGTGTGGCTACCGAGACCGAACAACATCCCTTGACCGGGACTGTAATTAGGTGATGTCCAAGAAGCTATCCACGTGGGGAAATCGAAGTCGTAATGAATCTCAACCTCGGTCAGGTCGCCGAAGACTGATTTGGAGATAAGATCTTGGAGGGTTAGAAAATCGGAATCGTAGCGACGATCTAGGTGGCGTTAGACCTTGAACGGATGTAGGAGGGAGTTCCCCCGCTTCAAAAGAAACCATCTCATAAAGTCTGCGTGGATGTCGTAGACTTACTTTGGAACACAGTGAGGATCTTTCCACTCTTCTTGGAAGCTGCGATGACCCGATCTGCTTCAGAAGTGCTGATCGTAAAGGGTTTCTCAACGACAACTTGCACATAGATTAGCCATTTAGCTTGGAAGTCCATCCTTCATAAGTGAAACACTCACCATGTTTACCAGCTAAGAGAGCCTTCTCGGCAAATTCGGCATGCGTATCATGGGCAGTACAGACGACCACTAGCTCAATGGCGGTATCTGCGAAGAACTCTTCAGCAGTCTGATAGTGTTTTGCGCCTGGATAGTCCACAGTGCAGTGCTTCCCTGGTTGGGTTTCAAAGCCGGGAGAAGGAGCAGCAGCTCTCTGGAGAAATGCAGAGACTTTGAGATCTGGGTTTGGAAGGATAAACGGGAGGTGGAAGGACTTCGTCGAGAAGCCATATCCTATTAAGCCGATATTAATGGGTGCCATTAGTTCTCTTATTTTAAAACAGACCAAAAAAGAATTAAAACTGAAGAGTATTAAAGTGAACTGAGTACATTACTCCTAGAGGTAATGTTCCTTCGGGTCTGTTTTTCTCGACTATTTTCATGTTAGTGGTGGCCAATGAAATGTACCCCTCACTTATTTAGCCTAATTGAAAGTGGGGTAAACACATAACGCTCGCTCAGAGAAGAAGGGATTGCATACATTCAAGATTCTCCATGATTGAGTAGAGTTGAGCGTCTGATTATCCCTTGTAGGAAATTTGAGATTTGTAACGAGGATTTGATTCCTGAGCCAAGATATTTCGTCTTGGCACATTATAAGCGAAATTTTGGTAAACATGAGATCACTAGTCAAGGCATCTTCGATACTTTTGTCTGAACTAGCACTTTTACAAGTCGCTCAAAACTGTGTCATATTATCTGAAGTACTGTGGGCACACTTCGAACAATTCGAATCTCCTGACGACAAAGGGCTCTCTCGCGAAGCCTGGGGTGTTTGGAGGATCAAGCCAGAGCGACACTATGCGACATGTGAGCAAGTGCAGTCCAAAGTGGATTGCGGTAAGGGAATCCTACGATCAAAAGTTGTTAACTGATGGTACACTGAAAAAGATGGAGATCTTTACAACCATTTTGGTGGAGCATTTTCGCTGACATGAAGTCAAGGAATGGTTCCTCAGAAATGTAAGAACGGGCTAAGAATGCCGTCGAGGCTGGGTGTCAATACGTCTTCTATTTCCGTATTGATAATCAGCTTGGCTCTCTAATTCAAAAGCTCCCTCAGACTGTATTCAGTTCTTCGTGCTCATGCCACGCACATCTGTCAGCCCAACGAAATGGACATCAACATAAACAGAGGACTTCCAGAGAATCCTCTAGTGGATCCTCTAGTACACGACGGCGAAGTCGGTGTCACACCAGAGCATTCAGGAATACCTGAAAATCTTCTTCGCGAAGTCTTCCTTTCGTCGAAACAACCATGGAAAGCGACACCAACGGCAATCCAGGAACCACACCCGCAATTCTATTTCGAGACGAAGAAACAGGCGATCCCTACCGCTAAAAGCGGCTCACGTTCGAGAACCATCCTTTCCATGATCGCCGGCGATGCGAACTTAATTTGATACCGATTAGGACTGCTGTTGGTATGCTGGCATTGGCTCACCATATCACGAGTAGGATGGCGTTGAAAGAGCCTGAGGATTAGGACAAATGGTCGTTTCCTTCTCGTATTAAGCTTTAAGCGCGTCAGATGCAAATCATATGGCAAGGCCTGGACTCGGGGCAGAAGAATTCTCATGAATAGGCAGGCGACTCTGAGGCCAAGCTTTGCGCAACACCGTTCATAGATATATCCGATGATGATCCGAAGATAATTTTCAGTAAGATTGCGGACCGAGGTTGGAACGATAGAATGATAGTTATTTATGGTCTTGGACAAAAAAAGTTGGAGAAGTCGGATGCGAGTAATTCAAAGAATCATAGAGAGTCATCGTACTCGGAAAAGAAGGGGTCGTATCAAAATCTTAGGACCTAGAGTTGAACACGAGAGACTAATTAATATCAAGATATATGAACTTCTTATCCCCACTAGCTCTTTGAACCGTTTTCACAATACCGGTGCAAACCTGTCTTAATCTTGGAAAACTCGAGCTAATGGCAGCACAAATTAATCCATGGGCCATCATCTTGCTACACGCGAGATTTCGGCACCAACTTAGATCAAATTTTTCATTCGATTTCGAATCTGGGTTGCGGCTCCTGGTTCCAGATTTGCCAAATATGAGAGACGTGGGCGATAAAAGAAAGTTACTAGCAACTTAGTGACCAAATTGGAACGGAATCTACCCCTCACAACATCACTAAAGGTTTGAGAGTTTCATACATCATTCATGATTTTGATTCAATTCAGGACTTTGAAGATTCATTTCAGAGTATGAAATTCATTCCTGAAACGATAATCCTTTATAAACACATTTCCAACATTATGGACTCGAAGGACACTGGAAACATGCAAAATATGTCAGTTTCAGAAGGGCCACCTGACGATAACCACGCCGAAGGGTCGACAAGTCCCAAAAAAAATACCGCCATCACGGAACGAGCAATTTGGATATCAGCGTATTTTTGGCGAGCCACGATGTACTCACCGTATAAATGCCGTTTTCTATTGGGACAAGGCGACTGGAGAATTATACATGGCCAAATCTGGGACAGATTCCTTCTTCTCTTCTGTCGAGGTGGTCAATATCAACACATGAACCGACTTGTACGAGGTCATGGGCCAGATTACTATGGCAGTAGCCTCAGGGGATAGAGGGTTTCTTCCCAATGTTTCTTGCGTGAAATTGGAAGCGGAGAGTCTGCAGAATGTATGGCAGAAAGTTGAATTCATACATAGATCATCAGAATTGATTATTTCCATTCTTCCTTCATCCAATAACATAGAAGCGTGCTGTCTTTTTGAAAGTGTACGTTCTGGTCTTTAAAATAACAATGCCTGGCACAGGAATTTTCTTATCTCAAGTATACACCGAAGCCAAATTCATATTCCTTTCTACTAGTCCCGTTTCTAATAGTCCTAGGGGGATTGGTTACTAGTCTGAGAGCGCTAGTGAATGAGGAGGTGTGTTGTGTTTGGAGAAGATGGAGGAGTGGGAGTGGAGAGATCGGTTAGCTGTTGTTGTGTTTCACTTGAAGAGGACGATCAGGGTGCTAGGCTGCTGATACCCACAACCACCTTCACCGAATCGGTCGAAGCGAAGTATCAACAAGCATCGTACCCCCACATTCTCCCACTCGTACTCGTGATATAGCATACGTTCGTGAAGGAATGTAAGGGACATGCAAAGGCTACGAGAAAAAGCTCAATAAGAACGCAAGGCGAGATGATCGACGAAGCACTCTCGATAAAGGATGGACAATAGACGAAAGTTATGGCATTGCACTATGTATAGACAGCAACTTAGCTCAAGAAGCAAAAGAGAATCATCAGTACCATCCATCCATCCTCGCCCAAGCATAGAACGCAGCCCATATCCAGCCACGTAAAAAAGCTGTCGTTGCTGGAAACAAGCGACCGCGCAGAAAATGTAATCATTATGTGCAGAACATTCGCATGATCAGAACCATGCTGAGCCAATGTTCAGTTGCTCGCTTCACTCCATGCCATATTCCTACAAATCAAGCCAACCGTAAAAGTCACAATGTTTAATCGCCCATAATGTCGTCTTCGTCTTCTTCGCCACCGCCAGCTGGCTCACCGTCGCCTTCTTCACTACCTTCGGGCTCTTCTTCCAGTAGCTCTCGTCTCCGAAGATCCTCTACTGTGCCTTCCTCTGGTTCGATATCCGCAAAAGGATCATCCTCGTCTTCCTCCTCCTCCGCCAACTCCTTGCTCTTTGCAACCTTCTTCTTCGCATCGGCAGTCTGCTGAGCCTTACTCTTATGATTCTTCTTAGCTTTTGTCTTTGGTTCGTCGAGATAGGCAATGACATCTTTGAAATTTGGTCCTAGTCGTAGGCGATTCCTTTGGAGGCGTGACCGGAATTTTCCTTTCAGTGAACCAGAAGCGTCAATCACCTGTGCTAGGATTGCGAGTACGAGCTTGCCCGTAAGTTCGCAGAGTTCCTTTTCGGCGTTCAGGGTTTCGGCTTGTCGCTCGCTATCCGTGACATCCTCTTCGTCATCTTCTGGCTCCTCATCAAGCTCCTCTGGTTCTTCATCGTCGGTCGGCTCTGCCAGCTTCCTCTTCGCCTTTTTGGCAAACTGTTTCTCTAAGGCATCAAATATCGAGACCAGTTCCTGATGTACCTCCGGCACAATCTGCTTGATGAGTGTTAGGTAGTAGGGGCTTTCATCCGTATCTCTCTCAGAATCCTGGGGGGTCTCCGATGGTCTCAGGGTGGTAAACAATACATGAATGTCGAGGAGAGTTCCTGCTCCGGTTAGTCGAACCGGATCAAGAGTTGCCCGTGACGAGAAAGCAGCTGTAAGGTTCTGGATGAACGTCTCTTGCCATTCCTTGAGACGATCGATATCGATAGCAGGGATATCATCATCGATAGCAACAGCGTCCATCAAAGCTCGGATTTTCCACATAAAGTAGAACATTGCCGACTTCATAGCAGACAAGACGATTTCGTCCTCGAGAGAGTCAATATCTTCATCGTTGGCATCCTCAAAGACACCCCGGGCGATTATGTCGAGAAGAATGACAATAGGGAGTGGATCGCTACCAGCTGATGCATCTTCTAACGTATCAACAGAGCTCGCAATTGTTGAGAGTTGCTCTAATCTGACCAGGGTATGCGATAGATCCTTGAGTGCCTTGTCCCTAAAGGATCCCCGAATAGAAATGTTGCCGCTCTTGTTGAGTTGACGAAGAGAGTTGGCCGTGTCTTCCCAGAGTGATAGAATTTTGTTGTCAGCAATCTCCTCTAATTCTTCGTACCCTCGAGCATGCAGGAATGCGGCCACAGCTTCGGCAAGAACGGTACGATCTGCGTGACCATTGAATTGCGCACTGATCTCATCCAAAAGCTGCGAATAGACTGTTGTGTCTTGTCGAAGCTCTTGGAAAACTCCCAGATTCAGAGCATGCTCCAATCGCAGTACCAGCGTCACAGTCTTTGGATCTGCTCCATATTTCTTCAACAGTCGTGGGATAAGACCAGCTAAGCGGCGAGCAGCATTGTCTTTTGCCTCGGCAGCTTCGGCCTTTGAGTTCTTGCTTCTACCCTTCTCTTTGGCAGACTCATCGACCTGCGCAAGATTCATCTTGACAACCGCATTCAGAATCTCAAGCATAACGAGTTCTTCCTGCTCAGTGGGCTTGAAACTATCTGTGATAGAGTTCTCGGCGTCGTTGTCTGATGCCGCAGCGGTGTGGTCATATAGGAGATAGCCTGCTAAGATCTCCCAGTCCTTCAGAACAGGCAACTTGTCGTACAGTGCTTGTGCGGCGAGTGTGAATCTTGATTCGGAACCAGACACATCGAGAAAGTCTGCAACTTCAATTTGGCTCGGTAACTCATCTGAATCTTGGGCATCGTAAGTCAAGAGACTTTCTGCAAGACACTTCAGTCTGATCCATTCACCGCGAGGCGAGTCGTAATCATCCTCGTCATCAACGGTGAGAAGATCTTCGATGGCCTCTTCGCCTCCGAGTTCCTCCACTCTAGCGTCATACAAGTCTTTGATGTTCTCCGTAAAGAATCCCACGATGGATTTCCGCACCTTTGGTTCAGAATCGAAGATCAATTTGCCAAGGGTATCGATGTCGTTAGGTTCCAACATGCCGTTTTCACGAATGAGATCCATCAACTCCACAGCGGCTGCCCTAATGCCTGGTTCTGAATCTCGAATAGCCATTTCAACCATACGAGGGCGGAATCGTTCAACGAAGTGGCGCATCCCTCCAGGGTTGAGATTCTTCATAAGTTTCGAAAGCTGCCTCACAACTTCCAATCTCATGGGACCGTGGGTATCAGACAACATCCAGCCCATATATCTCAGATAGGATCCCTCAAAGAACATACTTTCTAGCGTCAACATCCACGTTCCCATGGCCTCGGCACATTCAATGCGTATTTTCGGGTCCACGTCACGATATCTATGTGTATAAACCGTGTCGAAAAAGCCGCGAATCCGTAACTCGATGAAAGCTTTGTTATCCTCGTTTGTCTTGACTTTCTTCTGGAAATCTGCCAACCTTGCTTTGTTCGCACCTTTCCTTTTCTTCTCGGCCTCGAGTTGACGCTGAACTTGTGCTGCGACTTCAATCTCGCGATCGGCGACCCGACACATGGCTGTAATCATTGTCAATGCCACAAGCGAAGCAGTGTGACGAAAAGGTCGAAGGGTCGAGGAGGACAAGCTGGAGATCCACACGTCGATATTCTCTATCAACGGCTTTTCCTTGTAGAGTATTCCGGTTTCGTGCATGGCTTGTATGAGCTGATCGAAGAAACCGATGAGAGAATCCCGAAATGCATTGCTGCTTTTCGCTCTTGATGTGAGGGGGTAGTCCGTGATATTTTTCTAAGACCAATCAGTAAAGACATGCGTTTGGGGTACGGAAACTGACAGCTTGATGCTCCTCTTGGATATCAATCAACCTATTCATGACATTATCCTCATCATTGACATCGTCGCTTGTGATTCCAATGCTGCAACCAGCACTTCTGAGGACCAAGTTGACCAAATCGGCTAACGCGGAGAAGTTGTCCTCGTTGTATGCACCCAGCCACCGGGTAACAACATCTTCGGATGAATCGCCGCTTTGGAAAACATCGGCTGGGAAGGAATTAGCAGTATCCAGAAATACCTGGGGTAGAATCGCGCACCATACAACCCCTCAGCATCATTATCTGCTATCGCAACGCGCTTGCCACCCTTCTTCGGGCGAGCAGGAAGCTTTACAGCGAGAGGCTCGTCGCGCGCCGTTGTGCCATTGACCTTCGCCTTCTTCGCTGCTGGCTTCTTCGTCTTCTTCGCTTTCCTCCTCACTGCTCTCGATTCCTCCTCCTCAGCGCTCGCGATATCTTCGTCGCTGGCTTCTGCCTCCTCATCTATTTCTGACGCGTCACCCTCTCCCTCCTCCTCAATTCTCTTTCTTTTCGAATTCGCGGATCCGGTTTGCGACGAGGGCGCCTCGGGCATAAACTTTTCTGGGGCCTTCACGGCGCGTCCAGACTTGCGCCTGCCCCCCGTGGGAGCTGAGGGGCTCGTCGCGTCGTTGTTGGAGATATCCATGAGTGGCGTTCTTCCAGTAGTCATGGATGCATTTGTTACGACCGTGATTTGAAAGTTGGGAGGCAGATTAGTTGTGGTGTTGTGGCGTGTTTGATTATCTCTTGATTTCGTGAGCGTGTTGATTAAGGCGCGAAGTGGAGGGAGTCGCGATGGGTGGCCCCAATTGGGACTAGCGCACCTGTGGCCTAAGGCAGTAACCCCCCCTCTTCAGATGGGATCGGAGGCCTAGGTGGACCATTTCCATCCCATGAGCAGCACTCCTATCGCAACTCGAGCATTTCCTTCCCACTTGCTACTTCAACCAGACCCAAGAGCCTGAGCTTGGCCACTCTTACACACGGAGAGTCTAAGGGAGAATCGATGTATCTCGCTGCATTCCACTTCGTACAAAGTCCGAAAGCCGCAGGGAATTCCCCTCATGTCCTCCAGCTATATCCGTCTGCTTCATTCACACCCCACATGCGCCTTTTCTCTTCTGCTGTCTTCTTCGATCTTCACTTTTAGATGAGTGACTTCCTATCGCCGCTACTCCCGCGAATGCTACCGGACTAGTCTACAATCTTATGCCTGTTGCTCTGGGACTTACAATTCCATCATAGATTCCAGGGGATCATTATAATCCATCTATTGGCGTATGGAGACCGTCCCCTTAGTGGTAGCCAGACGCACATTACATACCATGTCAATTTTGACGAGTATTGATGGAGTTACCTCAGTACTGTCGAAGATCTTTCCACTTGGTTCCACAATTGTACTTTAACGGTTCAAGGTAACCATTCTTTTCTTTACGGGTCCGTTGATGCAATCTATAATGGACGACCTGCATTCTGTTTTAGTGCAACGTATAAAGCTTGGTACTTTCACAGTGAGGGGTGTTAAATGAACGTGGATCTGCAGCATGCTGGGAGACGAATGCACAATATCTCCGGGGTTGGAAGCATATCTCAATGTGGATGCATACTTTGAATCTAGACCCATCAGTAAAAGGTCTACTGCTGGTAACTTGGAGATTCGGTCGGCATTACCTACCTGGGCATGTTCTGCACAAGAGATATGGGAGCGGCGACTCCGTGGATGGTACTGCATTCCCCAGCTATCGTTGTTTTTCTCGTTGTCACTGTCACTCTAACCTTCTAACATTGGATAGCAGACATAGCCGACGTGTGATGTCTAAACACAACGTCGCACAGCGAATTGGCCTACTGCTAAGGGACACCGCGCTAAATATCCTCCCATCAATAAAACTACGATGTAAGTGGTCATTTATCCATCAAAGTCCTCGAGGTCATCGAGTTGCAGGAAGCCGAAGACCAAAGTCGACACCGGGAATAGGAAGTCATTTGGAAAAGACGTGGGCTTGATCTAGACAAGCCAAGTGGCTTCCCTGTTCAGTATTCAGTCGCTTGGAATTAAGTTTCTCTATGCGGTTGATACGCTGTCATGATCTTGTCACCTGCAGACTGCAAGACACACTTGAGACTGTCGTCTCGCTAATCGTCTGGCTGCAGGATTGAAACAAGTCTGGCCTTTGAGGCGAGGAAGCATTCGGACGGATCTCAGCAATTATTTCGGATGTCTCCACGCGATCGTGTACATCGAATTCAATTGTTTAATTCTCCACAGACCAATATGTTTACCCAGACATTCTATTTCTATTGTTGCTATGCTTGCTAGTACTCTAATCAGTCGTTGTAGCGCACAGTAGACTGTGTTCACCTCCGAGTCAAAAACCGACCATTCTTGTTGCTGCTATATTTAATTGTGCTCTGGGCGGTCTGACAATGGTAGTTGAACGGTCGGTAAACCACACTCCTTAGTGCAGATGATGCTGTTGAAACGTGATTAGCTTCACGCCCCTAGCTGTTTCGCCCCGGCCAAGCCTAAAACATGGCATGTCTCTAAGACACAGTGATTGCGACAAGACTCAGTGGAGTTTCTTTGCGATATCCGGGTGGCGCATGCTCAATGCAGCCATGGCACCCTAGCTGCAGATCTTTGGGGCATGATCTGCCGAAGTTTTCTCTTCTGTGCTCCTCATCTGTTGAAACGTCGAACTGCTCGAAGCATTAACCGACTTGGCCGTGTTGGCATCGAGGTTGGCAATGCTTATTTCAGGTTCTGGATCGGCTAGACATGCATTGCGTTTCCAGGCTTGACGGACCAAAATATCCGGATCGATTCTTTGCATCTTGAACGATATCTTCTTAATTCGCCATTTGGAGCCCTCTTTTACCAATCATTTAAGGACCAGTGACCTGAACCCAATCCACTATTATCTCGCGATGCTCTTTCCATTTCAAATAAGCTCGCTATGAAAGAGTCAAGAGATCTTCAAGAACAACTTTGGACCCAGTTGGGCCGCTTGAAACTGTGCACGGCCAGCCGCGGTCGCTGGTTTGACGCCAAAGATTTGAAGCGCGCACATACACAGTTCCTCCCGTCCAATCAAACACCTCTGGGAGTCGCTGAGCGTCCATCAACAGTCATCTTCTCCGAGGACGTGCGACTCCTCCACGGTCTGTTTCGTCCATCATCCGTTACTGCCGACAAAACCTGCCTTCGTTTGAAGCTCGGCTGGATGCTGAGACGCACTCCGGAAAACAGCACCCTCGTTCAATGATTGATTGGGCCTAGGCGATGCCGTTGTGTTAGTCGACCTGATGTTTTAGTTGGTAGCACCGCTTTGCGAGAGACCAATGGTCCACTTCGATTGCCCAGCTTCTTTCATTCTCACACAATATATCCATGCAATTATGTTGATAATGGAACAGTAGAGGTTCCTTAGTACGATCAAGGTGTGATACCGACTCCTCATTTCTAGCTATTCCAGTCAGATGCATGACACAGTCTATTGGCCCCTTCTACCTGAGATGTATTAAAGCTGCTCAAATCCCCTCTCTTTCAACAGCATCAGCGATCAACAGTTCTTCGATTTTATCTACTTTCATCCTACTTTGTTTCTCTTCTACAGCTGTTTACGATTGACTCGTGACAGCCTTCAATCTTTAAATTTGACAAACTATTTTAAGACTTACCATCCTCCTAACAACCACAAACATGCTCTCCAAGATTCTTCTCGTTGCTCTTGCAGCATCTCCTCTCGTCTCTGCTCACGGCAAGGTCGCAGTCGTTGTAAGCTTGCCAGGTTCTCAAATCTGGTTCGTTAGTTAACATTATTTTCCAGGCTGGTGATATGGGAGGCAACACCACCGCTCTCGGGATAATGGGTGGCGTTGTTCCAGGCCCAGGCAGAAACAAGGTCACTGAAGTCGACACAACCGTCTTCAGCAAAGTCAACCCCATGAGCGACGGCCTCGGTAAGACTGCTGGCAATGGCAAGAACACGCTTGCAGGCATGTCTGCTGTTGTAGCACAATCCGGCGAGACCCTCCCTCAAGTCTCCGATGGAGGATCTATCTCCGGAACCTGGCACACTGTTACTACGGATGGAGCTGGACCAGTGACCTTCGTCATGGACACAACAGGCACAGGCGCCTTCTCGCAGGGAACTAAGCTCCAAGTCACCCAGCAAGTTCCTGGTGTTAACGGTAACATCCGCGCACCCAAAGACCGCCGCTTTTTCCGCCGCGTCCTCATCTCAGCTGGTATCGTTAAACGTGCATCTAACGTCAATACGGACGAGCCAATGGCGGCGACTGTCCCAGCTGGAACCACCTGCACTGGTGTCGTCAATGGCCAATCTGGCGTCTGCCTTGTCAAGGTCGCCAACTCCAACCCAGCAGGACCATTCGGTGGTGTTTTTGCTGTTCAGATGGCCGGCGCAGGAGGAGCCGCTGCACCAGCAGCTGCATCTGCTGCTTCAAAACAAGCTGCGTCAGTTGAGGCTAGCTCAGATAACAGTGCTGTCCAGACTGAGGCTGACAACAAACGCTCGTTTGTCGCGGAGGAGTTCAGCGCATAGACGAGTCAGATAAGCGAGACTTGGAGAGCTTGGCATAGGATGGGTGGCTTGTGGGATGACAGATTGAGGGGATGTGGCAGAAAGGGAAACGTTCTGGAATCGTTCCTTCCTTTTGCATTATACCACTGTACTATATTAGGACAGGATGTACATTCATTTAATGTTAACGTTGATTTAGCTCGCTTTGTTTCCTCACTTCACGTATCTGCCTAACACTTCACACTTGTTTATATTTGATCTCCTGCACTGCATCATATGCCGTATCACTTGATTTGTCTCTTCGCAATCCACACTTCAACTTCGTTTCAACCCAATTCCTACTTAATTACTTCTCTCTTCAAATAACTTACGACTTCTGCAACCTCCGTGGTTGACCCGCTCTCCCTCCTCTGCCCCCCAATCACAAACACTCTAAGCGACCCCTCGCGCCGAGCCGTCTGCACCCAAGCTAGCGGGACAGCCTACACCAAAAGCAGACAAGTCCTCAATTGCAGAAAACAACCCCTCATCTCAACTCAGCTCATCTGATACCGTAGCCGGTTCCCCTCCTGATTACTTCGCGATAAGCTTGAACTCAAAACAGCCTCCCTCTCCCACTAACGAACTCCCTAAACCTCATCAGCCACACTACTCCTCGTCCAATCTTTGTCTTTACCAAGAACAGGAACCGACGATAAGAAGACAAGATGACCGATTCATCCCCCAAGAAACTTCTCGTCATAATCGGCGTAACCGGTAACCAAGGCGGTTCCGTCGCAGCCCGCTTCCTCAAAGACCCAAACTACCGCATCCGCGGCCTAACACGCAACGCCTCCTCCCCAGCGGCTCTCTCTCTCGCCTCCCAAGGAGTCGAGATAGTCACTGCGGACCTCGACTCCGTCGCCTCTCTAAAAGCCGCTTTCACAGGCGCGAATCTCATCTTCAGCGTGACGAATTACTGGGAGCCGTTCTTCAGGCCTGATGCTAGAGCTGCGGCGGAAGCGAAGGGTATGACGTGTAGAAAGTATGCGTATGAGGTTGAGTTGCAGCAGGGGAGGAATATCGCCGATGCGGCCGGGAGTGAGGGTGTCGTGGAGGGGTTGGATGGGATGGGGTTTGTCGCGAGTACGTTGAGTTATGCGAAGAAGTGTAGTGGGGGCAAGTATCAGGAGTTGTATCATTTTGATTCGAAGGCAGAGATTTTCCCCGGGTAGTGAGTGGCTTCTTTTCTCCTCACTGTTCGTTTTTCCTGCGTTTTGATTTTCTATGTTTCGTTTCATTGAACTTTCCTGTGTGAGCGGGCGAAATATCAGGTCTCCCAGACTTAGGATTCGGAGAAGTTTCTCTACTTGTAATCTCTGTTGGATAAGATACTGACGCATCTCAAAATGATATAGTGTTGAGGAGAAATACCCCGAGTTAGCGAAGAAGATGAGTTATGTCCAGACAGGATATTTCATGAGCAGTTACAAGTTGGCACCACGTGCCTACTTCGCAAAAGTGAGTCCTGCGATCCCCTTTCGCCTACGCATCTCACTACATTTCTCTTCTCGTTCTCGGTAGTGGAGTATGCATTGCCTCGAGAAGAGACGAGTTGTGATCAGAAAATGATATACATCCGACCCTTTTGTTCATTCATTCGTCATCCATTCAACCCACCCCATCTTCCCCAAGCCACCCAACTCACAAACCCCTCAGCAACCAAACGACACCTTCATCCAGTCCTTCCCTACCACTCCCCACGCCCTCGTCCCCCACTTCGCCGTGAACGCCGACCTCGGGACCTTTGTACACGGCATGGTACAAATGGGACCTGGCAAGCACTACATGGCCGAAGGCACGACCTGCAGCTGGACGGACTTCGTCGCTACGTGGAGTAAGGTTACCGGCAAGACGGCGAGTTATAGGCAGTGTGGGTGGGGGGATTTGGCGGCGAATAGCCCGGATAGGATGTTTGGGGAGGAAATTGCTGATATGTTTGAGTATTCGAGGTTAGTCTTATTGTTTCTGTTCTGATTCTGGGAGAGGTGGTCGTTGGCTTTCTTTTAGTTTGGCCGGGGGGAGGGGGGCTGAGTTACAAGGAGGGATTTTGCTGATGTGATTTGTGTGATGTAGTGACCCGGGCTATGATGGAGGTGATAAGACGTTGTTGAAAGCGGAGGACATCAGAAAGGTACGCATGCTTCTTTCTCTCCCGACGTACGAAGAATCCGTAGAGGAATGCTTTGAACTGACAATCTACGTAACAGGCAGGGTTTGACTGCCCAATGACAAGCCTGGAAGACTACTTCAAAAATGAAGACTGGGCTATTGTGCTCAACCAGTAGATTACTAATGTACGGATGCAAATCTGCCTTTAGTAGGATGTAAATGCCCTTTCTCAATACCGTTGGTACATATACAGCCTAGCACATCGACAGACAGTATCTCCTTAACATAATTTCATCATATAGGTCATTTCTTAGGTCATCCATGTGACAACAGTCAAGAGATAGGAAGCAATATATGAACCAACACATAAAACGCTCGTCCCATCGTCCCATCCAAAACTTCCCCATAGCCCCCAGCACCTAAGCCTCACCCTCCATCGGCCTCCTGCCCTGCAAAAACCTATACACAGTATAAAGATGCAGATTTCGATCATTGAACTCCATCTTGACCCTCTCAAAGACAACTTTAGCCTGTTCAGGCGTGTAGTTCAGGACGCGCGTGTAGAGAGCCATGGAGTGTGCTTCTACGGACTCGTTCATGTGCCAGCGTTCGTAACGGCCGAGTTCTTTGAGAGAGATGTCGCGGGTCCAGGGACCGATTGGGCACTGAGGGGTTTCGTTAACATTACTATGCAGAATGTGCGTAAATTAGACAAACATATGCAGAGGAATAAGAGACAAACCTTCACAACCTTCTCCTTAACGTCCACAAACCCCGCCTCCTTCATCCACCTCTTATGATGCCTCCCCACATTCAAGACCTTCCCAAACTGCGTACTAACCCTATTCAACGTCTCGCACCACTCAAGCGTCCAAGGCGCTTTGGACATACTCTCATCATCATCACTATAAACCCACGCATCATACTCTTGGACCTCAATCCAAGCCCCAGGCTTCAGATTCCCCAATGCTTGTCTATACAACTTGGGAAAGTCCCCTGTACTCCCACTCAGACTCCGCCAATGTACATAATCGAATTTGCCCACCTCGGGGAACTCCCATTGCTGCTCGAAGTCATCGACGTAGAATTTCACATTGGGAGGCACGAAGCCCGGCTGGATGGGCGAAAGATCCGTGCCGATGACTAGGGAGCCGGGATACTCGTCTGCGAAATCTATAGCCCATATTCCGGTGCCTGTGCCAATGTCGAGCACGTTTTGAGGGTTTGTGATGGGTGCTTCGTACAGCCGGCCGCCTAGGCAGAGACGGTAGATGTGGTGTTGGAGATCAAGACGTGCTTGTTCTTCTTCGTCGTTCGGGAGGTAGTATTCTCCTTCACGGAAAGCGTGGTAGCGCCGCCCGTTCTCGTACTTGTAGTGTGTTATGGAGGAGGCGAGGGAGACGCTTGAGGAGGCTACAGAGGAGCCGTAGGCGGAATCAGAGTCGTCGAAATTGCCCTGGTGGTGGGAGGTGGGTTAGCTTGTGCGTTGGATATTGTAGTGCAAGGGTGGGTTTTATGTGAGAGGCACGGCTGCAGATCTTGGAAGGGGATGAAGTACCTCGTCTATCTGCAGATGTGCATGGTCTTGTGGGTTACTCTCTCCTTCTGTAGTCGCTGGTTGGGTTTGCGGTTGTGCGAGGTCTGTTGTAGTGGTTGCTGTATCTGTGGTGGAAGGTTGCGCTGGCGGTTGTATCTCCGCACTTGGAGATCGCGGGGAATCGGCCATGTCCGCGAAAATTGATTTGATTCTATCTATAGAGTTGATGACTGACTTCCTAGAATTGGGGGATCTTCTGTCAAGAGGTTATGGGCGCGATAACAATAGGTTCGAAACCGCTTCCCTCTCAAGTCCATGGCTCCGAAGGGTTGCGGCTGAGATGAAGATGAAGATGGGATGCCCGAGAGACGGCACGAAAACGGTTTGGTGTAAGTGCTGAAAAGATGCCGAAAGAGGGGCAGTGCCAATGCCAGCAGAGTAGAGATTCAAACGGGAAATATATGTCAGCCTCGTCTTTGAGCCTCGCCATATTGGAACGTTGCTCTTGTGCAACATCGAGAAGAGGCTGATGCACGGCTGATGCACGGCTGATGTTGGTGGAATTAGCTGCTCGTTGGATAAGATCAGGGAATCTGAAAGGCGGAAATTTCCCACTTCGCCAAGGACGCTGGAGGGGATCAGCGGACGATCGACGCTGCCTCGATTTTTGTTAGTGGATTGCCATATGAGGGTTTCTATTTCTCTCTTTTAACTCTAGTTCTTCGTTCTCCTTTGTGAATATTTGAAAGGGTTTTTGCAATCAACTCTTTAAGGCTTGATGATAATCAACACTCCTAAGCCTCAAATTTTCGGGTCAAGTCGTGACGAATGTATTTTACATTTCCTTGCTTTCTACGTCCATGGTTTCTCGTGTCCATATTGAATGGTGCTCACTTATTTGCCGTTTGATATGGATTCATTTCTGTGTAGTGTTGTTATCTTCTTTGCATATTATTCTCGGAGCCTAACAGCCTCTCCCGAACCAGAAATCAGACCTCTTCTTTCACCCTGGGCCGCGTTGATCTCTTGCTCTTTCTCGTAAACGGGAATCTTCATATTCATCTACAACTTCCAATCGGTTCACGTAAAGAAACCATGAGCATTTGACCAGAGAATGGATCACAGACGGCGTGGACTGTAGACGCTTAATGCGCAGAAAATTTCGATCACCTCATCCCTCAAATTAAAAGTGCATGCCCATTCTACTTCCCAAATCGAAACCCAAACTTATCCTTATCCCTCTACCTCTGTCCTCCATTGTCTCCAACAATACAAACCTAACCTATCCATCAGTCTTAAGCGAAAGACTCGTCTTACACACCTTATCCGAATAACTCGACGTCACGCTCCCAAAGCACAGTCACAATCCTCACATCAGCCCTACGCCTCATCCAACCATTCCTCGCGATATAGTCCGCTTCCCTCCTCTCAGTACCCTCAGGTAGTCGATTAAGCAGTCCGTATATCCCATGGCTTTAGAAATCGACGTGACATTCAAGTCTTTGATGAAGCCATAATTGCCCGTGACTAATTCATGGTAAGAGTACATTTCGCGTGTTTTGGGGTCGAGGAAAATGTTTGCGGTCACTTTCTCGGAGGCCATGCCTTCGATTACGGCTTCTACGGAGACAAGACTTTCGGTCATTTCTCTTCATCTTCGTCGTTTTGTGAGGCATCTTCAATTGATGGGTGGCTTGGAATTGGAGTGGAGAAGTCTAGTTCGTAGTGGTTAGCATTTTGACTCAGGTGTGTGCGACGCCAAGCGGATTTATTGTGCCGGTTAATTTGATCTCTGTGTGCTCTCGTATATTGCTCAACAAATTAGTAACTCGGGAATTTGGGTAAGTGACTTTACGGCTGCTGATGTTCTTGGCCTAGTAATGTATGAATTTTTACATTGCATGAGCATAAATGCGAGGAGTTTATCTAGCTTGAAGCTGGCTCCGAATCGTAAATTTTAGGGGTCCGATCTCCTCATAAAGTGAGTCCTCTACTCCGCAACAGTGGTTGAGCTAGCGTTTCAACTATATTTAGAAAACTTAGTTCTTAGATGGTCCAGCATAAGTTCCGACACGATAGTATCTGACGTCTTCTAGCCTGCTTCTGGGGCTTCTTTCCAGTATTTGACAAATGTGTGGGTATAGAGGGATGGCCGGCTCCGACTAGTGGAACTTAAAGGCCAGGCTAAACTAAGTACTCGCTGTCAACACCTTCTCCCAAGTCCGTACCCGAGTCCGTATACTCTGGCTCTACCATTAGAGAAAGACGGTCGGTCCTTGGCTGGCCAGACTTACGAAAGAGTCGTTTTGATCACAATTCTTATATACTCCGGAGCTGTGACTGAGTCTGACTTCTGCTAGTGGTAAACTAGAATTGAGCGAGGGACTAATTAGCAGTCCTACTAACATCAAAGGTGCCAATGTATATATGCATAGGTCTACTCACATAAAATTGCAAAATTATTTTTGGTTCCCCTGTTGCCGCCGGATGGAAGTATGGGTTTGTTCTTTTACCCTCAGGAGTAAAACTTCTGAGAGCTACAAGCTTATACGTTTAGCGTTAGTAATATTAAATTATTCGAAGGGCAGCTATTATAAATATATTATTTAGCTCGACTAGGATATTAATATTATCGTTACGGAATAACTTATAAGTACGATCGGAAGGTATTTATAAGCGTAAATAATATTCAAAGTACTAAGGGGATTTTTTATTATTTAAAGAAAAGCCTTTAATATTTTAATATATACTTTTATTATTATGCCTTAATCTTTGTCCTTCCCGTAAGATATAAAAAATACGTCCTTGCTATAATTTAGCGTTCGATAACGCTAAGCGACGAGCTATAAGAATTATAATAAAGAGTAATTAATAATATTAATTATAGCGATTAAGCTACTTATTAAAAGAGTAAGTAACGACTCGATATTAACTTCGTTCCGCGTAAGTTAACCTTTTAAGTACTTTAATAATTATTTTATTATTCCGTATAACTTATCTCGTAAGCTTTTTAAAGTCTTTAAAGCCTTGTAAATTTCGCTCCTTAAGACTAGATTTAAGCTAATTTTTATTTAAGTTATCGTTAAAAACTCGTTATTTTTATAATAAATAAAGCTCTTTTATTTATAAAATAGCTTAAGGCAATTAATTATAAAAATACCGCGAAAAAGTATACCGTCGTCTTTTAACTTTTTTAACTTATAATAACTCTTTTTAAAAAAAGCTTTATAAAGTTCGTAAAGTCTTAATTACCGAAAGTTAAGCTTTTTACTTTTTAATATATCGATTTCTTAAATAAAGTCGTACTTAAGAATTAAGTCTTTAATTTATAATAGCTTATTTTAAATATTCTTTTTTACGTCGAAAGCTTCTTTTCCTTTTTATTTACGGCGTATTTTTTAAAGCTTAGTTTCTTTTATATTATTATTTTATATTTAATATTAAAGAGTTTGAATATAAATTAAATTATTAATACTTTTAATATCTTCTGAGAAAAGGCTTTTTTAAATAAAATAACGTGTTTTAATAAAGAGAATTAATTCTTTGCCGTAAATTATATAAAAAAGAATATAACTTATAAGTCTATAAAATTATAATATAATCAGCGAATAAAATCACTAGTAAATTATTTATTTAGTTTCTTCTTATTTTAAAAAGAATATTCTTAATAAAAATATATTCCCGCTCGATTATATTATTAGCTTTCGCGTTATAAGCCGATATTTAAATTCGTTAAATTTTTATTTTATTTAATAAGTCAACGACTTCGCTTATATTCTCTATACCTTTATCGATTACTAGCTTTTAAAATAACTCGTATTAATAAATAATATCTTATTAAATGAAATTAGCGATACTTTTAGCTTCTTTCGAAGCAAGCGTTTTAGCTTCGATTTAATTACTTATATTATCTTAAGCAATAATAAAGTACTTTTTCCCGTTTTATATTAATATAAAAGTAATATTTAGCGTTTATTTTTTTATAAATTTATTTAAAGTAATTAAAATTATAAGTTCTTCTTATTATTTAGTATTACGTAATATGTATTTATTATATATTTTAACGATTTTACGAAGTCTTTAAAATAGTTTTTTTTTTAAAATAGCGTTAAGAAATGCGGTAATATATACTTTCTTTTCTTTTATAGCCGGAGCTATTATAATAATTTCGTAAAATATATGCCTTATTTTTATTAATATTAATAACGAGTTTAATAAGTACGCTTTTTAATAAAAGTTTTTAATATATTAATTATAAACTTTATATAATAATACTTTTTTCTTAAATATACGAAAAGCTTTTAAATTTATACTTTTCGAAGTCTTAAGCGTAATTAAGTAAATAATTATTTTTTAATAATATTTCTTATAATATTTTAAAAATATTAATAAGTCCGCTTCGCTTTCTTAATCTATATTCGAGTCGCTATTAAATATTACTTAATCGTTCGACTTATTTCGCAGTTCTTGGATTTTTCGTTTTATATCGATAAGGATATTACGTCTTCGGGTTAGCTTAAGGTTATTAAAGGTCTCTAGCTTTTTTATTAAGTCTTCTATACTCTTTGCTTTTATTAAGCAAATTCTAATTATATTAAGCTTAGCTAAGATTTAATCTTTATTATTATTATTATTAATATCTTTTTTAATATTCTTAAAGTATTTAAGTCTCTTTAAGAAAGCATTTGCTACTATATACGTAATACTTTTAATATAGCGTACTTCGAAGTCGAAAAGCTTAATTTAAGCGAATTAGTAAGTGAATATTATATTAAAGTAATCGTAAGCAGCTCCTTTAAGTTAAATAATACGAATATTTACGTTAATCTTTATAATAAAATAAATTCTTATAAGTTAAATTTTAAGCTTTTTAAGAATTAAAAGTAAACTTTTATATTTTCTTTTCGTAATATTATAATCTCGTTTTACTTTCGTTTAAAAGCCGCTCTTATACCTCGCCGGTCTGAGCTTATTATTTTTCGAGTCACGCTAATTAAAGAAATTATTTTATTCGATTTTATTAAAGTTTATAAAAACGTCGATTTCACTAGCGCCCTTAAAATAATCGATTTTATAAAGTATTAAAAAAGAATATAAAATATCTTAAAAAGTTTTTATTATTTAATTATAAGTTGCGAAGTTTTATATAAATTTAATTCCTTTTTTAATAAGGTCGTATAACGGCTCGATTAATAAACGAAAGTCTTTAATTTAAATATAAAAGTAAATAATTAAACTTAGAAATTCTTTAACTTTTATAAAGTTTTTTAATTCTTTTTATTTTTATATTTTAATTAAATATATAATTAAAAGTTTTCTTTTTTATAAATTATATACGTAGCCGACGACTTTTATATTATTACAATAGAACTGAGATTTAAGGCTTATAATAGCCTTAACGCGCTTAAAGCGTTTTAATATCTTATTAAGGTTAAGAAAATACTTAAAGACGAATTAGCGAATTCTAAGCCGTGCTTCCTTCCGATCGTGGTTTATATATAATCTTTTTATATTAATATCGTTTAAAAACGGTATTATAATAAAAAGTATAATATCTTCTAGTATTTTATTAATTATTTTTATAAATTAAGTAATAAAGTTTATAACTCCTTAAAATAGCGTCGTATTTCGGACTAGTCCGATATTAAGCACGAAGAAAGACGTTATATTTCGGCTGTTTTAATATAATACTTATTAATTATAACTTAAGTATAAATCTATTAAGCTCGTAATATAATAACTTATAAATTCCTTTAAAAATTCGTTAATAAAAAGAGGTAAGTTAGCGTCTCTTAAAGTAATTGCGTTAAATGTAATTGCCGAGTTAATAAAGCGGTACTTTTTTAATTCCTTCTTTTTAATTAAGAATTAAGCGTTATAATATAGCCTCTTAAAGAGTTCGAGAACTTTATATTTAAATTTGTTTTTTATTATTATTTTAATAATTATAAGTAGCGAAATATCCTTATGGAATTTCCCGTATTTAATTTAATTAAATATAATAGCATTTTCTGGATTTAATATAATTTCGTTAAAAAAGGCTTTTTCTTTTAATTATAATATATTTCTAATATTTAAAGTAATAAGTCGCTTTTCCGTAATCTTAAATCCACGAGGAAAGCTAATAAAATAAAAGAATAAGATATTTTAATACTTTTTAACTTATTCTTAAGAAAAATCTCTTTTTTTTAAAAAATTTCATATTAATTTTTACGGCTTTTAAGCGTATTTCTTATTTTATTTATTTAATTTATAAGCTTAATTTTTTAATCTTTTGTTTTATATATAATGTAAACTTATAAAACTTATTTACGTTTTTTTAAATAAAGACGTTATTAATAAAGTATTATAATTTATAATAAATTAAAACGTAAGCTCGATTTTCTTAATTAATATAATATTAAATATATATTCTTTACAAAAAGGAGCTTTTATAAAATCTTTATAAAAAAGGTAATCGTAAAAGTCCGTTTTTAAAATTATAAATTCTTACTTTATATATTTAATAAAAATATATAAGACGTTTTTAAAAAAAGAATTGCTTTTACTTTTAAAGGTTTCTTTATTTCTTTTGTAAAAAAGCTCGCCTTCGAGCTCAAAAGAAGTATCTTTTAAAAAGCATTTAACGATATTAATTATAAAGCTTTAATTATAATTAATTACTCGTTTTCCGAGTTCATTTCGGATTCTAAGTAATTTAATTTTAAATTTAATAATATTTTATTAGCTCGGCTCTTAGACTTCGTAGCTTTAATACTTCTAGCGTATTCCGTAGGTTTAATTACTTTAATAATAACTAATCGCGTAATCTTATTTTATAAATTAGCGTAAATTAAACCGCCTTCCGTATTAAATAAATATTTAAATAAAACGCGCGTAATTTAAAAAAAAAAATTCTAAGAATACTTCTAATACTTAAGATATTTATAATATAAAACTTAATAAGAATAATATAATCTTTTATTATAATCGGGACGTTATTTGTATATTTCAGAAATCGCGATTTTATACTTATATTACTTTTTAAGGCTATAAAGTCGCTCTTTATAATTATAAGATTATATTAAGCCTCGGCTAAACTCGCTTAATAATATAAGATTATATTAAGCATATTTTTCTATAACTCAACTACCTTTGCATAAAGCTCCGGCATCGCATAAAGCCTCGGCTTCCGTGCTTTAAACCTCAGAAGCTTTAAGCTTCCGGTAATAAGTTATTCAGGGCTAAAACAGTGACTTTCGGAAGCCTTAGCTTCCGCGTTTTAAACCCCGGAAGCTCTGGTTTCTGGTAAGAGATTACGCCAACTCGTAAGCTCGCAAGCAAATACTCAATTAAGCTATATAAGCGAATATACACGTGATTAGCTAAAGTAGTTATATAGACCTAGAAATCCCCCGTATAATAGAATCATCATTCATACCAAATCTCTTCTTTTCAATAATAAGGACTTTTAATTAAACGGTAGTATTATAAGATATATAATTAATTTTTGCGCCGGAATTAAGAGTAGCTCGGATATCATTAAATCTCGTCCTCTTAAGCATAATAATTATATACTTCGGCGTTAGAAAGTATTGCTTATGACTCGGTCCTTAAAGTATATTAATTAAGTAAACTTTAATAACTAAAAGTAAGTCGATTTTAAGTTTTTCTTTTAAAATTATTATTACTCTTTAAGCGTTATTAAGATAACAGTTAAAAATATAAGCATTAAGCTAAAAAAAGGAATTAAACTTAATAATAATTAAAAAGTTAGTTATTAAATTAATATTTCTTATATTATATTACGGCTGGCTAAAGGTTAATACGGTGCAAGAGATAGCTTTATATTTAGACTTAAAGCTACGCTCAGAATTAAAAAGAAAAGATAAAGAGAAAAAGAGAGCTTTTTATAAGAGGGAGCTTTAATATAAATACATAAAGGGTCTTCTTAGCCTTTCTCGATTAGGCCTAGCGCTATAGTTATTATACTAAGGTAATGCTATAAGCGATGCCGAGCTCGCTCGATTAAAATACGAGGCTTAAGGAGTCGTAATATTACTTTTTCCTCCCGAAAAACTACGTCTTTATAATTGTAATTATAATAATATTATCTTTTAAGTCGTTATAGTTATTAATACTAGTATTATATGCTTTTAACTATTAAGGTAATGCCCTTAGAGGTCTTTTAGCCGCTTTATTATTAAAGTAAAAGTTCTTAATTATATAAAGTACGGTTATAATATTCGAGTACGGATATTATTATAAGTCTTCGTCGGCGCTTAGTCATTTAATATGGTAAAATAGCTTATTTTTTATGACCTTAAAGTTTAATATAGCTTTAATTTCTTATTTATTTTAGTTTAATAAGAGTTAAATTAGCGCCGGCGTTTGTTTTATTTATTTTAATAAGGGATTATTAACGTACTTTCGTAGCGAATAAATATAAAATACAGAGTATATAATTTAATTTGCCGGTAGTTTTACTTTTTGACTTTTTCCTTTCTTTAAGAGTATCTTAATTAAGTTATATTATTTATTAAAGAGTTTTTTTAAAAGACGGTAAATATTTCAGTTCTGAGTGTCGATTAATACTAAGTTATTAACGTCTTAATCGATAGCGCGTCGATTATAATTAATTAAACGCTTTATTTTTTTTATTAAGCCTTTAGCGACGATTATATAACTTTTATAATCTCTTTTATACGTGAGGCGACTTATAAAGCCTCCTTATAATTAAGCTTTTTTATTATTATAATAAGTGGTTTTGGATTTATTAAGTCTTAGGAGGTCTTTAGCTCTACGCCGTTAAATAGCTAGAAAGGCGTAAGGTTATTAAGAGATTCATAAGGTAAGGTAAGTTACGCGATATTTATAATAGGCAAGAAGTTACTTTAATTGTTTTAGTAATAATAATAAAAAAAGCGGAGCCGTTACTTAATATATTAGTTTATTATTTTAGTTTAGCCGTCGATATTAAGGTCATATGCCGTCGTTAGCTTTATTTTAGTGCCGAATATACAATAGTATTCTTTTTAAAAGGAGGAAACGAATTGCGGACCTCGGTTTAAAATAATAAATTTTAATATATTAAAATAGCAAGTTTAATAAACGAAGAAGAAAGTAATTATACTTTTGGCGGTAATTATATTATTATAAGGTATTAAGACCGGTTTCTTAAATAAGCGATTAATAATAATTATAGCGAAGTTATAATTGCTCTTATTTAATAATAATTTTATAAAATTTATTATAAGATATTAATACGGCTGAGTGAGAATAAATAAAGAATATAAGAAATTAAGTATTTTATCTTTTTTAGCCTTTTACTTAAAGTAATTATAATTCGCTATATAACGGCCTACGTCTATAAAAAAGTCATTTTAATAGTATTTGCGGCTTAATATAACCTTTATCTTTCCGATTCCGGCATAAGCGACTAAGGGTTACGAGTATATATAACGTAATAACGACATATAAAACTCCGACGGTTTTATAAGCACTTTTAAACGGCCTTAAAAAAGAAGCTTATTATTCGATAACTTATAATTTAAGTCGTTCTCGCGAGCTCTTTATTAAAGAGGCTTTAATAAAAAAGACTTTTTATTAATTATAAGTATTTAATTTATTACGTCGTATTTAGCGATATTATATATAATCATAGAGTTAAGGTTTAACTCTTTCACGGTAAGTGCTTTCGAGTCGATTAATACGTGATCTTGTTTTAAAGCTTACTTTGCCTCTTAATCTAGCTTTTGGTTTAGCTATTAATCTGGCTTCTAGTCTGCCTCTTAGTCTGCCTCTACGGAGGCTAAAGAGGTAGTTAAAGTAGCGGCTATACGATTACTCCGCACATATCGCCTTATGATTTTTAATTAGGCATTTTACGCCGTTATCGAACGAAGAGTGGTTTTATAAGAGAGAGGTGTGTTTAAATACTTTAGTTAAGCGGCCTCGGCTAAGGGACGTTTTTTTTTTAAAAGTGTTTTATTTATTAGTTTAATTACTTATTTAAAAAACTACGCCTAATATATTTCTCGATTAAGCAGTCGCGACGGCTTAAAAGAATTGACGGCTATTAATTAAAGGTCAGTAATAATTAGAGAGTCAATTTTGTTATTTATAATGAGTTATTAATTACGAATAGCTTATTTACGAGCCTCCGTTATTATAAGGTTTTAATCTCTTTAAGAGAAAGTGCTAATAAGAGTATTAATAGTCTTAATATAATATATAATCGTGAAATAGAATTTTATAAAGAACTTAGCTTAACGTGTTTACTTAATTATAAGATTTTTAATAATTATAAAGTATTTTAAAGTTTAGTGATTTATATATACGTATATGTTTTTTTAAGCACTTAATAATTCTAGGCAGTATTACTTAAACGATTAAAAGATTACTAGTATTTCTTTATTATAAATTAAATAATTAAGCTTGAGATTTATTATAGTTTTAAAAAAGTAATTTATAAAGTAAAAAATGCCGTTCTTTTAAAGTTAAGATAATACGTTAATAACGATTCCGTTAAAAGAATCGGTCTTTAATCGCGTCTACTTTATTAAATCGTAATAGCAAAGGACTAGTATAAATTAAAGGGCTTCTCGAAGAGTTTCTTACGCGTTTTTATAAGCGTTATTAAAGTTAAAAAGCATGTCCTTTTTAATAAGTATTATAAGAAGTCAAGCGATGCGATTATAGTCTTTAATAAACCGGCGATAGAAATTACAAAACCTAAGATAGCTTTATATATTACGTACGTTATCGGCGTATTTTTAGTCTTTAATTACGCTAACCTTTTTAAGTTTACTTTTATATTATTAACGTTAATAATAAAACTTAAGAACTTCGTCTTTTATACGTTAAACTTAGACTTTTTAATATCGGCTTATAGTTTATACGCTTATAGTATTATTATTACTTTTTTAATATAAATTTTATATTCTTTAAGAATTATTAAATATATAAGGATATCGTCCATATAAGTTACGTAAAAGTCGTTTAAGTGCTTTATTAAAATGTCGTTAATGAATTACTAGAAAGTCGTCGAGCCATTCATAAGGCTAAAGGAAAAGACTTTATATTTATACGTATTATATTAAGTACGGAAAGTCGTATAATTTTTACTTTCGGAGGACATACGAATGCGGTAAAAGGCTTATTAAATATTAAGTTTTATAAAGACTTTTGCTTTATAAATATAAGTTATTATTTTATTAATTAAAGGAATTAAATATAAATTCTTTTTTAATAAAGTATTTAATTTCTAATAATCAATATAAAGCCGGAGACTGCCGTTGGCCTTTTTGGCGAAAAGAATAAGGGCCGCATATAATACGCTAAAGGGCTTAATAAAACCTTTATATAGGTTATTAATAATATACTATTTAGTCTTTAATAACTATTCTTTAATTATACGCCAGAAAGGTTCAAAAGATAAGTCGTTCTTTTTAATAAGCTTAATCTAATAGTTTACGCCTTAGCGATACGTTAATAGTTCGTCGAAAGCTTGCCGGGAGAAAAGAAGAATATACTCTTAATATTTTGTCGAAAGCTTCTTATTTATTAATTTATTATTTTACGCGTATTTAGCTTTTAAAGCTTCTTTTAAAGTTAAGTCTTTATTTATTAATATAAGCTCGACACTTAACTAATTTAAGGCCTCTTATCGGCGGCGAGTCAGCTTTTAGTCGATTTTATATATCGATATTATAAAAGTTTTTACTTTATTTTTTTTAACTTTTTTAAGTTAAAAATACGTCGTAAATATTACCGTTATTAATATTAAGAAAATCTTTATAATAAGCGCCTTAAGTTAATACTTTGCCCGGGGGGCTTCACGGGCTCCTTTATCTTTAAGTAATAATCCCAGATTACGGGATATCGACGGGTTTAATTAATCTTTTACAATATATAAGCGCTTCTTAACCTTTTTAATAAAACTTAAAAGTCGAGTCGGCGAGACGTTAATTATAAGTCGTTTAAAAACCTTAAACTTAAGGGAATCGTTAAGTGCCGCAATCTTAGCTTGCTTTTAGTAATAATTATTTAAGTTTAAGAAAGCGTTCCTTTATTTTAGATTAAGTTAATAAGACTTAACGATTAACTTATTAAAACGATTAATATTAATAAAGACTCGCTAATTAAACTACGGCTATACGAGTATATTTAACGGCTATTTTAGTCGGTTACGGTTCTTAATATATAATTACTTTAAGTCGTAATACTCGAGGAACTTCTAATTAATTAAGACGTTAGTATTTCTTAAGTTAGTTATTAAGAAAAAGAAGTTGATTTGCCGGCGGTCGATAATTAAAGTAAGTAAAATAGCCGTATTAATTGGCTTGCCTTTTCTATTATTATAATTAATTAAGACGATTAGCTAAGGGAGTATTATAAAAGAAATATTAAATTACTTAACAAGCCGGTATATAAGAGAGGTTTTAATTATACCGAAAATATTTACTTTATTATTAATATATATAAGTATTTTAATAAAGAATTTATTCCTTCTTAATTTAATATTAATTAAGAATTATCGTCTTTTAATAAAAGTATAAAAATTAAATATTAAGTCTTTTTATAAGTTATAGCTTACGCCGAGGTGTAAGTCTTTATTATAGCTTAAGAGTTTTTTAATAACTCGTTAGTTTTTAAGTCTTTACCGACGATTAACTTAGAAATTGACTTATTAAGAGCTTAGTCTTTTTAGCGCTTAAGGTAGTTGCTAGCCTAATAGCTAGTCTTATTATAATAAAGGTAAGTATTGAAGGAGACGTCTTTAAGAGTAAGGGGCGGTATAAAAGACTTAAGGCGGCGAAGAAACGGAGCCGAGGATGGCGAGCGCGAGCGAATCTTTAATAATAATTTATAAATTAATATTAAAAGTCTTTATATTATTATAGCCGGCGTAAAAGAAGTTATACGTTAGCCTTTCTTTTTAAAAATATTATACGTATTATAGCTATTAAAAGTAACGTTAGCTTAAGCCTTACGAGTCGTTATAATTTTTTTTAATATAATATTACGGGATTCCCGGTTTATAATAACTAAGAATTCGTTAAAAGCCGTATAATTTTTGTTTATTTTATACTTTTTTATATAAATTATACGCTTAAGGGCCGGAGAGACCTTTTTATATACGTCTTTAAATTAACGAAAACGAGTAATTTTACTAGTAATAATATAAAAGGTGAATTTAATTCGGAAGTCGTTATAAGTTATATTATTTATTAATAACTAATTATACATTCTCTTAATAGCTTAGACTCGGTTATAATTAAAGAATCGTTAATTTAAGGCCGTTAAAACGTCGGCAATAGTCTCAAAAGTACCGGTAAATTTAGGATTTATATATTAAAAGATAATAGTCTTTATTTCGCTAACGGTGTATCGAAAGTAAGCTTTAACTTATAATATTTTACTTTTAAAATTACTTAAGTATTTTTTTATAAATAACTTTATTTTTATCTTTTAAGTATTATACTCGATATTATCTTTATAATCGTTAAAAGGGATATAAGAGTACTTAACTTTAAAAGGCTTTATAGCTTAAACTAAATTATTTAGCTTTAATAAGTAATAGTTAGTGGTCGGCTAAAGGTCCGCTATAAGAATACGTACCGATTGATTGCTTTAAAGGGAAGAAGTACGAGTCTTTTAGCGAAGATTATTAAGAGTATATTAGTCGAAGGCTTACTTAATAGCGGCAGTAATAATAAAATTAATAAAGATTTTAATTAATTAATTTACTTTTACTTATTAAACGGGGGTAAAGCCTTTTATAATAACAGTAAGCTTTAGCGAGGCGTCGAAGTAATTCTAAGGTTTATTCTCCGAGTCGAAATTAAGTTCTTCGAAGTTATTAAGTTCCTTTATAAGAGTTTCGACTAAAGAAATAAGAATATCGGTAAAACTTAGCCGTAAAAAGGCGCTTTTTTTTCTAAAGCTTTGCCGACGGGGGGGAGAAGTCGGAAGAAGTAGTAATATAAGGTAAAGAAGTGTTTAAAGTTATTAATTAATTTATTAATTAAATATAAGTCGAAGTCGAAGTTCGAAGTCGAATAGCGCGCGTTAAGTTATATAAGGCAAGTTAATAATAAGAGGTTTTTTAGTTTTTTTTAAAGTAATTTATTATTAATAAAGAAGTACTTATTTATTAAATAAATTAAAGTATTAAGGTCCGTCGTTAACTTATTATAAGGGCAAGAAGACGTGACGCGTAAGACTTAATAAAATATAACGCTTTATAACGAAGGGGTTATTAGTCTTTTCTTATATTACGGCTAATTAAAAGTTAATATAATATAAAAAATAGCTTTATATTTAAACTTAAAGTTACGCTTAAAATTAAAAAGAAAAGACAAAGAGAAAAAGAGAGCTCTTTATAAAAGGAAGCTTTAATATAAATATATAAAAGGTCCCCTTAGCCTTTTCCGACTAAGCCTAGCGCTATAATTACTATGCTAAGGCAATGCTACGAGCGATGCCGAGCTCGCTCGGTTAGAATACGAGGCTCAGGGAGTCGTAATATATTAAAAAGACTTAATATTTTTATTTCTTTTATTAAACTTAAAGCTTAAGCGTAAGTTTAATTTAGGATATAATAAAATAAGTAATAACTTATTATTCTTATTTAAAGAAAAGACGTTTAAGTTATTGCGAAACTCGTAGCTTTTTTAATATAAAGTCTAAAGTATTAACTTAAAGTAATAAAAGGCGTTAAAATATAATATTATTCCTTTTTTAATCGCAGTTTTAAAAAGCTTTTATATATTTTATAATCTTAATATTAATAATAGTGATTTAATCTTAAATCTTTTAATTAATAATCTTCGGTTGACTCGTTTTTAATAAGTCGATTAAAATAAGGTTTTCCTTTAAGATTAAGTTTTTAAAAAATTCTTTTTAAATAAAAAGCTTATCGAGCGTATTATTTAACGTATAATTATTTTATAATAGCACTTAATATACGCGAAGTCGGCCTGAAGTCGTTTTAACGGCGATAAGTAAGTTGCTTTTAGCGCGTTTTTAAATAATTTTCGTAAAGCGTATTTTAATAATAATCGGTCCTTTTCGACTTATAATTAAAGTAACTTTTTTTAATTTCTTAAAAATAATATTATTATTATTATTCTTTACGATAATCTGAGTAAGTTTTACTTTAAATATTTTAATTAAAAGATTTACGTTTATAAGTTTTTAAAATCTAACGGTATTCTTAACTTCTTCGCGAACTTTTAGTTTTTTATAATTAACTTAAGCTTTAAGGCGTTCTTAAAATAAAATTCCGGTTATATATAATTCGGCTTTTATTACTGCTCCAAAAGCAGCTGTATTTTATTATCTTATTTTTATAAATACTATTTTAAAGCTATTATTTATTCTTTTTAAATTAAAGGTAATAAGTACGTTTTAAACGTTAATTAATCTTATTATATTAAAGAGTGGGATAATGAGAATATTTAAATAATCTTAATGTTTTTAACTTACTTTTAATATTAATCCTTTTAAAGCTAACTTCGATATAATATTTTATTAAATTAAAAAGGCTTTTTAAGCGTTTTAAAGCTTTTTTAAAATTACTTTTTCTTTTTGCCTTAAATTTAAGTTTTTTTTTATATTAATTATTCATAAAATAAGGATTTCTTTTTTTAATTTATCTTAAAGAAATTAAATCGCTTAAGCTTTTATTTTTTCTTTTTAAAAGCTTATATAAATATAAATATAAATATTTTTATAATAATTCTTAAATTAAATTATCTCTTAAACTCGTGATATTAATTTTAATACTTATAAAATCCTTAAGATTTAATATCCGAAATCGGCTTATTAAAATAAAAAAAGCATCCGGTGCTTATATTATCTTTTGTATTAAAACGTCGATTATATTTAAAACTTATTCTAGAATTTTAATAAAATACCTTAGCTTTTTCGGGGTATATAATTAACTTATAAGTAAATAAAGCTTTAATTTTTATTATTAATTTTAAATTCTTTTTTTTTCTTTATAATAACGTATAATATACGTAAGTTATTTAATTCTTTCGTAATCGTATTAATATTTTATTTTATAATTTAATTAATATTATAAATTAGCTTCTCGATAATGAAAATAACTTCTTCTTAAATATGCCTTTTTTAATTCGGTTTAAAATAAAGCACCGAACTCTTTTTAAAAACGTCGTCGATCTCCTAAGCTAAAGAATTATCTTTATATTTTATAAGCTCGAGGTAAGTTATAAAATTAAGCTCCCCGAACGGTGCCGCTAAAAAGGGAGTTTTATTATTATTCGACTAAAGTCGAAGACGATCGGCTTAAATAATTTATATAAATAATATTTCTTTTTTAATTAAAATATTAATTTCCCGCTCGACTTAAAATAAGTTTTTTATTTTAACGTATATTTATTTAAAAATCGTATTTTTTCCGTATTAAAAGTATTATTATCTTTTATAAAAGTTCCGGCTTTTCGCTTAAAGTATTTAAGTAAAGCTATTAAAAACTTTATTATTATTTTCTATTTTATAATAATTTTCTTTTATATATAAGCTCGATTAACTTTTCTAAAAGCTCGAAAGAATTATTAAAATTAAGATTTAAAAGTATCTTTTATAATATATTTAAAATTATTAAATATTTTCTTTAAGTTTTAAAGAATATAACGATATTATTTAAAGTCGAACGTTCGGTATTCTCTTATAACTTCTTTAATTAACTCTTAATAAATATTATTAAGGAAGTCGGAGAGTTATTTAATATTTTAGCCTACTTCGAGATTATAATAACTTATAACGTATTATTTCTTTTCGGCGTTATTTATAATGCTTCAAGCCGTAAAAAGCTATTTTAAGGTCTTAAAGAATTTAATATTATTATTTTTATTAAAATATAAGCAGCTAAAAGTGCTTAAAGTTAATATAGCTTAAGCTATTATAAAATAAAGAGATCCTTTAATAAAGTCCGTAATAAGTCGTGCGGCTTAAGATATAAGCTATTAAAACGTTATATTACTAAAAGTAAATTCGTAGTAGTAATTATTTAAAGCTTCGTTTATTTTATATAATATAAAAGATTCAGTAGGTCTGTATTATTTTAGCGTAGGTCGTATTAATTAAAAAGCTTAAGTAAAAGTAACTTAAGCTTAAAGTAGTATTATATAGCTTATATTAGCGGGATTAAGTCTCCTTTACTTCAGAGGCGAATATAATATAGCTTAAGAATATATAAGTTAAATAAGTATTATATAAGTTAATAAAACTTAAAATGCGGCTTAAGTTCTTATACTAAAGCTTTCTAAATAATTATTACTTTAATTATAATTAAATATATTTTATCGTAAGTTGTTACTGCTATTTCTGTTTCTCTTTTTTCTTTTACTTATAATTAAAGTATTATTTATAAGTATTCCCGGTAATTATAATAAAATAAAGTTAGTAATTCCAGTAATATTAAGCTTTATTAAAAGCTTAGTAAGCATAAAGGTAAAAGAGCTTATAAAGCTAGTCTTAGTAATAAAGTAGTTTATAATCGGGGTCGTAGAGCTTTCTCGGGTTATAAAGAAGTTATTAATAAGTCGTTCAGGCTCTTTGCCCTTCGAGTTATTACTAAAGCGTTATTTTTAATATTATTTTTAGATATAATTTTTTTTTTTTAATAAAATTAGTGATTTATTAAAATGCAAATGCGCTTAATATTATTAATAAAAGAGTAAAAGATATAATATATTTATATTAAAAAAAGAGAACGTACGAGCTCGAGAAAACAAAAGAAATATATAAGTAAAATGTTAAGTTAAAGAGCTTATAACTTTAGGCTCCTCCTGAGGTAGTAAAGCCTAAAAAACGCCGAAGTCTAGGTCTTTTATTCTTATAATAAATAAACGTATAAACTTAAGTAAAGTAAATAAACCTTATTAAATACTAAAGCTTTATTATTATTAAAGTCAATCTCGGCGTAAAATAACTTAAGATCGAAATTAATTAAAAAAGTATAAAATAAAACCTTATATACTTTTTTATTAAGCTTTGTCTTATTAACTTAAAATAAGCTCTTAATAGAAAAAGAAAAAGAAAAGAATAATAAATACGCTTATTAAAAGTACGATTAGCGTTAAAATTTGCCGGATTTATTTTAAATAATTTACTTCTCGTTTCCGAAGTATTAAATATATTTTAATATCGATTAAGGCGTTTTTAATAGCGTAATCCGGCTATTTTCGGTCCGACTTTTTTTATATTAATACTTACGTATTAAAGTTAGCTTTTCTAGTAATTTAAGTACTTTTATATTAAAAGTAAGTAATTTCTCTTTAAACTTTTTATACTTCTCGTTATATTATAAGAGACTATCGAGGTGCCGTATTTAGTTTTATTTTAAAGGCTAAGAGATCTTTAAGTGAATAAGTTTATATTAGTTCGAGCACTTATTAGTTTCGGTCTTTATAATTAATATAAAAAGCTTTTAAGCTTTTTTACGTATCTTACTTTAGCTTTTCTACTTACTCCTTGCGTTAATTACTAAAATATATAAAAGGGAAAATACTAAATATATAATAAAAAAATAATAAAGCAAGTATTAAAAGGTAAACGTAGGAAATACTTACTTAATGAGTGCTAAAGATATTATATATTTAAAGTATATAATTTATTAAAAAAAAGAGAAAGATATAATTTAAATAAAAAAGAAAAGTTATAATAATAAAAATCGTTGTTTTCTTTAAAGGATATTGCCTTAAAAGCTATCTTAAATACAGTAAGAGGCAGCTCAATCACGTAACAAATGGACCTCTGAGGTCAACCCCACCATAATATCAGTGCCGTATTCTTCTTATAGCTTATATTAGCTAAATATGTCGTATTTCCTGGGACTTTTACTTCTTTTAAAACTTCGCAGACTCTCGCAAGTAGTATTAGTAGAAGGATTATTTAATATACGCTTAAGAAAGGACTTTTAGCGATCGCAGGAGCTTGCTGCCTTATTAGGATAATTAAGATAAGCTGATTATAACATAAATGGCGGAATAATATTATTTAGCTAATTAGAAATATATTTTTATAAGTTTCCCGAGATATCTCAAAAGATAAAGTATTAATTAAATGATCTAAAGACCTGGGCTACTTTACTCGCTTACCGGTCTTATTACTACCTTTATTAATATTTACACCGCTTAAGGTAAATATTAGTCCGTTATTATCAAGATTACGATTATTATGATTAGTTTATACACTAGAAATATAATCGTGTTATATTTAATTTATAATTACTAGATTTTAAAGAAAATAAAAATAACGCCAACTAAGCGGAATCGGACCTAGAAGTACTTTTGTGTAAGGACGGAGCTTTAATAAGTCTTTTAAGATATTATAAGAAGAGGTACCTTACTGGTTTAAATTAGATTAAAGCTTAGTTTTTATTATAAATCGCAATAATAAATTAAGGAAAGACTAGCCGTCTGCGTATAATATTAGGTATTATAATTCGGCCTTATTTATTTCCGGTAATTCTGCACTAAACTCTTACTTCGGCTAGATGCATATATTCTGATTAAATATAACGTACACAAACCCAGATCACGTGAACGCATAGCTAATACGTGCCCAAGCTCAGTACGGACGCTTTCGTGGCCCTTGCATAATATTAGAGAATATAAAACGTAGCAAAAAAAGGAGGTTTTAGAAAGGCATCGATTAGTTTATTACTTAGAATTAAGCAATTAGGCGAGAACCTGCCCGTGACTACCCAGCTTACTGCTTACGTACCACCCTGCCATTTAAGCGTCTCACAAATTTCCTAGAAGCCTTTAAAGATATCTCCGGCCATACTTCCAGTTTTATTGCGCCTTTAAGAGCCTTTGTAAGGGAGAGAAGTCCTATCGTTAAGTTAGTTCTCAATGTTTCGAATTCTTCTGGATTGATGTTTGTGGTAACTACAGTCAGTTGCGCACCAGCAAATGGCGTTGCATTCTGACTCGCAGGAGATTCCACAACAGCTTCAGGCGCAGGTAAAAAAAAAACAATCATAGACGTTATGTCAGAGGAATAACGCTGAAAATCCTAGGATGGGGCGATGACTTTTGCCAGAAAACTCTTCAAACAGGCGTCAGCTGCTCAATTTCGGCCACTCGGGCGCGACAACAAGCTCGTTCATCAGTGACAAATCCAATTTGTCCTGGATAGCACGTTGAAATATGTCGAGAGCAACAAGGCCAAATCCAACGTTTACGTTACCGTTCAGTTTGGTCACAATGATCAGGTAAGTCACGCCTGTGTCAATCTCCGGAAGTGATCAATGAACTTTTCATTCTAGAAACCCAACGATACTTACAAACCAACCTTTCTCGCGAACTTGAAGCGCATGGCAAACGACGTCGTTACAGCAGGAGGCCACCCAATTCTTGTCACTCCGCTCTCGCGAAGGAACTATTTCAAGAACGGCACTATCGAAGACATACTAGAGCCATGGGCAATCTATGTCCGACAAGCCGCTGCAACCACTAATCAACCTTTCATCGAATTGCTGCAGACGAGCATCACGTACCTCAACAAAATTGGGAAGGCAGCTGCAATGAAACTGAATTACGAGGAGAAAGATTACACTCATCTGAACGAGAATGGGAAAGTCATCTTTGGGAGGATGGTTGCCGATTTGATTAAGGCGAAGAATATCATCTCGCCCTCCCCTTTCGTTGTAGATGCCGCTTTGAGTGAGCAGGAGGCTGCTGGTATTCCGAGCTTCTAAATTCTAAAGAGGCTCAGTTGCGTAGCGTACTCGATATGGGAAATGCTGAAGCCTTTTGTGCAAAGACCTGACGTCGTTCTCTTCGTGGCACATTTTGGCCGCAAATGCCTCTTATTTGAACTTGGATGTTTCCTGATGATTGCCCTCGATATCAGTACTCCCTTCATTCCATTCACCACTGAGGCTTATTCCAGCTTTTTGTTTCCAGCCTCAAAATCTATGGATTGAGCTCACTGCACAGATCCGATAATATCACAAGGCTGGATTAAACAGGCGTTCTCATCACATCTCGCCCGGCGGCCAAGAATTCTGGTTGTCACTTTCACACAACGATTCGCCCTTATGGGATTTTGTTTCAATATCCGATGAGGTGCATTTGTGTTGAGCTCCACTATGTTCGAGATATGTGAGACAAGGAGCAATTCATAAACGCGGCATTCGCCGTCTTGTTGCACAAAAGCTGTGGCGTTCCGAAGCCAAGGACGACGACATGCTTTTTCCCATAAGGCAGTGAGGCTATGTGAGCTGTTTTTCGCTTGGCAAGGCTTGGCTTTTGGCAAGTGCCGCCGCCATCTTGCTCAAAGGAGATGCTACTCTAAGACCGACGTGACGAAAACATTGCGCTTGGCAGAACCTTTCCAGTGAAAGTCACAGCACATCACTCCCCAATCTTTTGAGGGCTTCAAAGTGAAGATGCGGGTGCTCGGAGGATATCACTCTCAGCTGAAAAAAGTGAGTCCAGAAGAGGGGAATGGGCATTGAGGACGAAGCGACCGAGTATGGAGGGCTCAAAAGAGCATAAAAAGGAAGATTCCCACCTTCTGGCTCCAGAAGATCTTTATCTTTCCAGACATCCACGATCATGAAGCTCTCCATAGCTCTCGTCACGACTCTGCTTGCCTTGGTGCAAGCAGATGCCACAGTTCTCTCCCGTCCAAAGACCGCAGAAGTAATCCCCAACCAATACATTGTCGTCTATAAATCCAGTGCAGACGCGGCCCAGCGGACCAAACATCAAGGTGATGTCAACGCCAAAGCAAAAGGCAAGAACAAGGCTGGCGTACATCAAGTATTTGACATCCCTGCGACTGGCAGCGGGAATGCTACGAAAGGCTTCACTGGGTACGCGGTGGAGATAGACCCTGCTGATTTGGATACCATCATCAAAAGTCCCCTGGTGAGTGAATGTGCATTCAATAGTGTTCGGAGGTCACTGACAAGGACGGTTCTAGGTTGCATACGTGGAGCCAGATGCAAAGATCAAGCACGGTGCCCATGCCACGATGGGGAAGCCACCTGCAGCTGCTGGACCAGCAAAGCAAGGTCGTAGGGACGTAAAATCCATGAAAGAAGATATAATGGAGCCGGACCCGACTTTGCGACAGCGTCGTGGCACTCCGACGTTAGAGAAGCGCTCAATCAGCACTCAAACAAATGCTCCATGGGGATTGGCGAAGCTATCGTACTGTACTGGCGACGACGACAGTCAAATCTATGACATGCCGACGTTCAAGTATGATAGCTCTGCCGGCAGCGGGATTAGAGTTTATGTTGTTGATAGTGGTATCTTGACCGGTCATAGCGTAAGCCTGTCCTTCGACGCAATAATCTGACTGCGCTAACATTCTCAGGAATTTGGTGGCCGTGCAGTCTGGGGAGCGAACTTTGTTGCTGGTTCGCCAAATACAGATGAATATGGAGCTGGCACACACACGGCCGGCGTCATCGCCGGAAAGACCTATGGCGTTGCAAAGAAAGCAGTTCCGGTTGCTGTGAAGGTATTCGATAAGTACGGGGGCACTACAGTTGCCCAGGTCATATCGGGTCTTCACTGGGGTTAGTAATATTCTTCTAAGCTTTGCCATCCGTGGAATTACCTGAAATCTGACATGGCACATAGTCATTGGGGACGCTCAAGCCAAGGGTGTGGCCACCAAATCAGTTGTGCAAATATCAGTAGCGGAGTGGTTCTCCCAAGCACTCAACGATGCGACTGTATCAGTTTACTCAACATATGGTATGACCACCGTCGTCCCAGGTGGTGACGTTGGTGTCGATGTCCTGCAGATGTCCCCAGCATCCACATTAGCCATCTCCGTCATCGCCACAATTGGTGATCTCACCAAGCCTTGGTGGTCGAATTGGGGCTCCTGGGCAGATATTAGTGCTCCTGGAGACATGATCCTGAGTGCTTCCAAATCAAGCACTTCTGGGACGGCGCTCTTGAGTGGGACTGTGCCGGCTTCTGCGTTCGTAGCAGGCGTTGCGGCGTATTCGATTAAAAAGGATAATATCGCTGGACATTATACTGTTCGGAACAAGATTCTGACTTTCTACCTTTCTCCTCCGTATGGATGGGATCCCCAAGCAAACCATGCTCTTCCAGCATACGCTATTTGTATCAATCCATGAGGTGGAATTTGATGTCGTTTCGGGGGACCAAAATACCGTGGAGATGTTGTCGGAGTGCGAAGGGCAGAGGGAAGGAACAAGCGAGGGTTTTTTTAAGAGATCTTAGTGAAATTAACGAATTAATGAAAGCTGACTAAGTCGCAAATTGGAGACCCCAGAATTGGCTAGTATCAGGTCTTCCACTACTTACTTCCCTTCGATGGTCGTTCCTCTTTGATGTAATTGTCGTCGGTTAGAAAACCTTAAGGCCTGTTATCGCGAGTTGATCTTTTCACTGCCGTATTACGGTGTAGCGCCTCTAGCGGTCTTTTCCGTAGGCAATTTAACCCAAATTGAACCTGTGAGAAGAATTCGTAGATCGTGGAGGAGCTACGGATCTGGACTCCATTGTCAGGGAGGGGACGAGCCATGGATTGGCTTCCATGCCGGGGTTTTCTTGGATGTTCGGGGTTCCTGAAAGGGAGTATCCGAGCAGTAGTGCTGTGATCAACGACGTTGCTTGGATTTGCCCAGTATGTGCTAAGTTCGTGCTTGAGTTTGGCTTGGATAGAAAGGACCTCGTAGTAAACAGACAAGGTGGCCAATAAGTCAGTAAGTCAGTGATCAGTTGAGCTAATAAA